>CM059228.1:2127373-2199873 GCA_030347435.1 Clarias fuscus
CAAATGGATACTAAAGCTCAATTTAGGGGAGGGGCCAAATGAATACTGAAGCACATTCTAGGGGCGGGGCCAAACTGATACAAAACACATTTTAGGGGTGGGGCCAAATGGATACTGAGGTTCACTAAAGGGGTGGGGCCAAACAGCTATTGAAGCTCACTTAAAGAGAAGAGCCAAAGAGATACGGAAGATCCTTGAATGGGCGGTGCCAAATAGCTATCACTGAAGGAACGGGTCAAACAGTTACTGAAGATCACTGAAGGTGTGATGGCAATATAGACAGCTGAAGAGGTGGGGTCATGTGGATGCTGTAGATAACTGAAGGGCCTAAACAATGAGGTAGACTATTGAAGGGGGCGGAGCCACATGAAGGCTTTAGATATATGAAGAGGAGGAGCCAACTGGACTGGGGTGACGAGAACGGACAAGACATGTACATGGCTAAAGGGGCGGGACGAGAGGGGGGGATTCTAAAAAGAGGTGGGGCTGAACAAAGACAAGGGGGTGGGGCCAAAACAATACCATTCTACAAGTGTCGGCCACAAACTGTCAAACCTGAAAAAAGAATATAATGACAAACTGAAAACTTGAGTGTGTGATGGTGATTCTCGTAAAAAAAAATTAATTAGTTAAAAAAAAAATGGTCTAAATGTGAAAGAAAAAGTGTTCTGAATATCACATTTGATTTTCATTTCTGAATTCTGACGTTTCTTCGGTTGTGAGATGAAATATATTTGTTTTAAAAACGAGCTTTATGTGAGAGGACACACCCAGAGTGAGAGAGTGAGAAACAGGTGTTTCCTACTGTCTGTCTGTCTGTGTGTGTGTGTGTGTAGGACAGAGAATAGGGGTTTTAGCTGTGGTTTTTAAGTGTGCATGCTTTGTGTGTGTGCGTGTGTGTGTGTGTGTGTGTGCGCGTGTATGTGTGTGTGTGCGAACCTTTGGCATGTGTGTATGGGTGCATGTGTCAGCCTGCCTGCCTCTGTGTGTGTGCGCGCGCGCGTGTGTGTGTGTGTGTGTGTATGCTCAGACAGCCACATTAATCCTGCTTACTGGCGAAGCAGAGCGGCGGAGAGATAAAGAGCCAAATCCCTCGCTCGCTCTCTCCGTCTCTCTCCACTCCCCCTCCCTCCCTCCCTCCCTCTCTCTCTTTCTCTCTCTCTCTCTCTCTCTCTCTCCCTCCCTCTCTCTCTCTCTCTCTCTTGGGGAATGACTGCAGGATTTTTCTTGCCTGCTTTTTCACATAATCAATCAGAGAATCCGTTTCCTGAATCCGCAGCCGGTCAGCGAGGCGTGCAGATGACACACACTGATAAGCGGCGTGGCGACCGTGACGACAGTCCTCCTGAAAAGAAATCACTCTTGAGGTTCGCACCGAGCCAGCAGCGTCCTGGAGCTAGAGCGTTTATATTCGATCCTTTGCTCTAATTTCACGTACGAATGTATCACGTGCGCTCGCTTGCCGATTAGCTCCTCCAGCGTTGTTACACCGCGTAGCTAGTCACTGTGTAGCTCATACCTGATTTAATGATGCGGCTAGCTAGCTAACACACATCACACAACGTCAGCTTCTTGTTTTAACGCTAGCTGACATCTGTGATCGCAAATTAAAAAAACAAACTATAGCAAAAAGCCTTTTTTTAAATATCTCAACAGCTTAGAACGATGGCTAACAAAGTTTTTTGATCGTGCGCTCAAACTTACTTAGGTGATTTGTCTGCACCACATGATAAGCGGGCTAGCTTCGTGAGTCACATCTTAATTAGCGCACTGTTTTCGAAGACAGTCAGCTTGACTGTATAAATTGTGACGGAATGTTAAGAACATTTGGTATGAACGATGATTTAAAGAAAAAGAAAAGGATATTATATAAGTTCGCAGATGTTTCAGGGATATTTGTGTAACTGGACTATGGGGAAACCATGGCAACGTAGAGTTACATTCCATCAGGCAACAGCTGCAGCTACAGCGACGGTGACCGGAAATAAACCTGAGGCGCTTTTACAATTTTTTAAAAATTTTAAATACATTTAATACATAAGAACATAAAATATCTACATTGTGTATATTTCTATCTTATAAATAAAATGTACATATTTGTATACATTTTATTTATAACAAATAAGCAACAGAGTGTTTCTCTCACAATGGTGTTAACGTTTCGTTTCTTTTCTCAGCGATTACTATTTTTTATTTATTTAAGAACGTCCCAAGAAAAGTTTTTTTTATATAAGCAGCTATAAAGCAAAGTGTAACCTCTGGTGAAAGCGCCGACACTGGAGACTCCTTCTATATATATAAAATATTGAATTTAATTCTCAAGTTTAAAAAAATAACCTCATGTACGTAGCTATGTAGTGCTTTCCATAGAAACGATAACGTATTAGAACAAACGTGTCCGCGCGTAAGAGCCCGTGACGTGCAGCCACACTAGGAAATGAATCAACACTTTCCGACCAATCAGAATCCGGAGCTCAAGCAGACGCCGTCAGAGGTGAAGAAACATTTCCCGTTTTCACATATTTCCTCAATAATTCCTTTTTTTTTTGTTGCATGAATTTTCACGATTTCCACGGAGCGACTTTGTTTTCCGAGGTTACAGAGTTAACACGGGGTCAACGTAGCCGTCCCTACAGCTGGCAACGCTTAAACTCTCGATTGCTGGGGAAAAAATATAAAAAATATGGTGTGCGGTGGTGTGAATTTTATGAAAAATGACGTTCCTTCAGCTTTTATTTAAAACAGCTTAGAAAAGGAAGAATACTCTCTTTTCTTTTCTTCTTTTTCCTGCCGACCAGCGAGCTGAGCCGTTCTGGGTTAGCGCTTTGGCTCGCATCGGCGGATGTAAACTACTGACCTGGTCCTGTTTAAGAAAAAAAAAATGTTTTTAAGAAAATGAATAATTGACCTTAAAGAGAATTTAAATGACTAATTTGCAATTTTCATTTAAATTCCAGATGCCGGATTTGAGAGAGAGATGGAGAAGGTGGATGGGGAGAGGGGGTGAAGGCGTGCATATATATATATGTGTGTGTGTGTGTGTGTGTGTGTGTGTGTTTGCGGATTTACGTGCAAACATATTCTGGTCTTTTTAGTGTAGGGTGGTGGAGGCATTAATCACAACCATCGATTATATCGCCGATGTGCGGAAATGTTAGCGGCGGTGTGAAAATCAATCACTCCCTTCCTCTGTCTCTCCTGCTCTCCCTCCCTCCCTCCCTCCCTCACACACTCTCTCTCGCGCGCTCTTGTTCTCTCTCCGGGGCCTACAGCACTCGATATATTAATAGCGTGAGCGGTCGTGTCCCAATTCCCACAGCAGCGGAGGAATTCCCCCTCCCTCTCCCCCTCGCTCTGTCGTTCCAGCTGGGCTGCAGACTCTCACGTAGTTGGAGATGTGGCCCGTGAGTGCCCTTCAGCTGCAGATCAAAGCTGTGGGCTACACACACACACATACACACACACACACACACACACACACACACACACACACACACACACACACACACACACTCTCTCTCTCTCTCTCTCTCTCTCTCTTTCTATGAGAAAGGCCATATAGGCCAGCTAGGGCAGGGAAAGACCTGGGGCACCGTGCTAACAAAAAAGGGGGCTGTGTGTGTGTGTGTGTGTGTGTGCGTGCACATGTGTGTGTTGAAATCAGTAAACAGGGCAGAGGCTCAGGGGGCCATGAATCCCCCAGATGAAACCCCCCCACCCCCCATGGTGTGGTCCTGAACCATTGATGTGTGTGTGTGTGTGTGTGTGTGTGTGTGTGTGTGTGTGTGTGTGTGTGTACAACAGAAGCTCAGAACAAGAGGGTAATCGCTCAGACCGGCGCCCCTGACCCTGACCCACAATGCACTGGGGCTCCATATCAGCACGTTCCATCCTGCGCTACACACTGTGTCAGGATTGACTAAAGTACACACGCGTGTCTTCTGAATTGCCATTATTAGTTTTCAGGTCTTTACGTTAAAAAAAAAATAGAAATATACATAGGAAGAAAGACTGACTTTCAGAAACAGGAGGCGGACGCCAAGCTAGCTGTATTTTGCTGTGGCAACTTTACTTAGCTAGCATGTCATATGGTAACTATAGCTAAAAAGTTCTATTTGCAAATGCCTAGCTTCATGAGGTAGTTAGAATTAATCTCTTGTGGTTCGTTCTTTTACCTCGCTAGCTAAATTAGCATTGTTAGCAAAAAAAGCATTAAAAGTTGATTGTTAAAAAAAAGTACTGTACTATCATAGGGAAATCTTCGCCTAGGTAACTAACCACTTGTGGTATCTTCAGCTAGCTAATGTGCCGTGGTACTTTTATCCGAGATTGATTTGTACCGTGCAAAGGAACAATTGCTCTCTCCTCCCCTCACTGCCCCTCCCCCGATGCCCAGCTTCACATTATTATTCTCCGTACTTGGGTACTCTGATATATTTTCACTCTCCGATACAGCAGGTGGCAGTGTGCAACAACACGTTGTGCTCAAGACCACCTTTTCCTTGGTTGCACAGAGTGGAATGCTTGTGTTCCCGCTGATTTTGGAGTGAAATGTTCTCGGAAGCGATCCCATGTCCCTAATGAGAAAACACCTTCTAGCTAGTTCACAGCAGTATCCATTGGAATTTTTATTTTTATTTTTGCATTAGCATCTTGTGATACCCCTAGCATGGTAAACGTAGCGGTTTAGCTCTGTAAAGGTGGATTGTTCCGACTGTAGCTCCCACTAGTGGTTCCATGTAGCAAAATTTTTATCTAAAATGTTTAAGTTTAAGTTAAAAAAAATTTCCACAAAATGAAATTGATAAATATGTTAAAAAAAAAATCACAAATTACAAATGTTTCACTTAAGGTCAAGCCCTCGAAAATGTCAAGGTTAGGAATTTATTGACGAGGTTAAGCTGACCGTAAAAATGTCAGGCACGGCATTCCAGAGTGAAGAGTAAACACAGCAGGTCCTCGGGAACTCTTGTGCACTTTCTCCTCAGGCAAATGTCGTGAATATAAATATTTATTTGTCATGTTTATATGAAGGTTGTGTCTGAGCTTGCGGGTGACGTAAACTGTGACGTGTTTAGCAACATGACTAGGTGAGACTTACTTGGAAACTTTCAACAGCTTGTTTAATTGTTTGCGGTGATGATTTACGTTTTGAGAGCAGCGATTGGCTGCGGGCTGCTACGATCTGTTTCTTCCTAATTTATCCGGTGACTTAAGATGAGTGCGATCTTCACAGCCTCCGAGGTTGTGTCACGGAAAACGACTCTGGTTTCAGTCGCGAGTGTCGCTACACGCTCATAAAGTATTAATGTGGCGGCCAAGGCTGCGCTGAGGCAACTGTCTGCGGGTGTGTGTGTGTGTGTGTGTGTGTGTGTGTGTGTGTGTGTGTATGTGTGAGAAAGACGGACAGAGAAAGAGATGCTCACCATGCCACATGGCTGTTTGATGTTCGCTCCATTGTCCTTGGGATGCTTTCTTCAATTCTCGCTCTCTCTCTCTTTTCCTTCTCTTTCTTTGCTTTATGAATATGGCATGAGAATTAATAGTTAATTGTGTTTTTTTAAATATACATATATTTCCACAAAATCCTTCGTTAAATATGTGAAATTTGTCCTTGATTTGTTTTAATACAAAATGTACCAAAAAAAAGGTGGGGGATAAAAACAATAAGTTCAAATTTGACATTTGAAAATCTCTCTCTCTCTCGTTCTCTCGCTCTCTCTCGTTCTCTCGCTCTCTCTCTCGCTCTGGCTCTCTCTCTCCGTCTCTCCCCGGCATTCTTTTCATCAGGCTCCCTCTCGCGAGCGTGCCGCCGCAGCTATTTAAAAGCGCACCGCAAATGGAATTCCGCCGGGCGCCTCTTTCATCTTACAGAGACAGAGAGAGAGAGCGAGAGAGCGAGAGAGAAAAGTGTGTGGGGGGGGGAGATGAACGACTGGGGGTTAAAAAAAGAAAGAAAAAAAAAAACGCAGAGCTCGAGCAGGCTGTAAGCAGCCAAGCTTTTTCTCGCGGTCGCTCACATCGATTTCTAACGATTGCGCCAAACGCAGAGTCGATTATCGATAACGTGCGACGCCTCACACATCGTCAGCTGATCGATGAGCGTTGATGCCAGATGCTAAATACTAGGTGAAATATTAACGTTGGTCGATTGTTTGCTCCAAATATAAACCACATAGCATATATCTTGTTTAGGGGCAAGTGCAATGACTAACCCTGCGGGGCGTAGCCACGATTTTTAGCAACGTTTAAATTGTAATCTCCTTTTACTTTTCCAATGAATGATGCGTTAAATCAAAACATGCGGGAAAACTCAACTGGAATTAAAAGTGAAGAAAACAATTACATGTAGAAAAAGGGCGGGGTTAGCAATTTTTTTCACAACCTCGAAGTAATTTACAAAATTTATGCAAGTAAAAAAGGATGTCTGTATGTATAAAAAACAATTCTACTTTCATCATTTTACAGTTTCTGTTCATCGCAAGCTTTAGCTACAGGATATGTGTTTCATTGCACAAAAATAATTTTTTGCATCAAAAACGAAAACTGCTTCTTTGAATTTTAAACTTAAACAGACATACCATGTTGACGTGAGTACACTCTATGCTGCATCCTGTACACATTTTAGCTCCTTCTGTTTCCTACTGCACTTTGAACAGTAGAACAGGCCACGCCCACCAACCAAAGCTGACAGTCCAGTCATGAACAGTCAGGATAATAGACAGACAAACTAAAATTGGGGTCACAACAGTCCCAGTAGGTTGTATGGTTAACTTTATCCTACACTCTGCATCGTGCCACTAATACAATAGTAAAAATATCAGAACCTCAAACCCTATTGTGAAAAGAAAGGAAAGACATTTCCAATATATCACTTGTATGTCATGTTTAGGATTTTCATGTTACTGAAGCTGATGGAAATGATCATTTTTGGAAATTTTCTTAAAACTGCGAAAAGTTTCATGGAAACCTATCTTTAGCACTATTCGGACGGGACTAGTTTTACTGGGGGACGTTAGAGAAATTTCTGTTTCACAGAGGTACTTTGTGATTTTAATCCCGTCCGAATCTGCCTTGTCTGTCTTTTTCTCACACGTCCTCTGTAAAAATTCCAGAGCAAATTACCTACTGTTTTTCAGCAAACTCGGCGGTCCTCTGAGAAATCTAACCCCGTCCGAATGCGAATGTCTGTGTTTGCTGAAAATGTTTTTTTCCGAAACGCGTTTTCTTGTGTTTTTTGGTCAGCGTGAACTTCCGTACAATCTCTAGCGCGCCGGTATTCAAGTTTCTGCTTTCTACGCTCCAGTAGAAATCCTCATCCACAACACGTGGTCTTGTGCAACGCCCACAGACATGCCTACCGCTGTAATAAGCACGGAGATGTTAGTCCCGTCCGAATCCATACATGAAATGACAGACGTCGGCTGAAAACAATTCAAACTCAAACGTCCCCCAGTAAAACTAGTCCCGTCCGAATAGTGCTTTAGATTAGTAGTGTTAAATGATATAATGTTACAAAGCATGAATTCATGACTCAGGGATGAAATAGTTTACATTCTTCCATTTATAAAGCTTTGCCATTACTAAGGTCCGACTGCGACATAGTGGCACTGATAAATACTGGTCCCCACATTTACCTCAATACCAACATTGTGTGTGTGTCTGTAAGAGAGTGAGAGTGAGAGAGAGAGAGAGAGAGAGAGAGAGAGAATGCTTTGTGCTTTGCTTCCTTTGTAAGATAGCGAAACATGACTATAAAATCAAAGTCCTCACAAATCAGTTGGCAGACCTGGTCCCCACAATTGCAAAATTACCTGACTGTGTGTGTCAAGGCTCGGCACGTCTCTGCACCTCTGTGGCTACTTTTATCTCTGAAACATTCGTTTAAATGAAGCAATTTTCCACGCAGAGAATGTGGAGAGAAAAAAATAAAGCGTGAACGTTTGTGAGAGGGAGGAAGAAGGTGGGTTAAACACGAGAGAGTGAAAGAGAGACAGAGAGAGAGAGAGAGAGAGAGAGCGCAAAAGAGAGAGATAAAGCAAGACAGCAGAAAGCGAAAGATGAAAGGGATGGAGGGAAGATATCTGCAAAGAGCATAAGGAATGCGTCGCTGAGAACGTAAGAGATGGCAATCATAACGAGAGGGAAAACACACACGCACCTAGAGATAAAACTCGTCAGTTAAGTGTACATGTAAAGGGTGTATAGAGTTTTAGAGTTTTATATATATATATAATGAAAATTACATAAAAAAAGGAAAAGCTTTTTTATAATGTGCTGTTTGGGTTGACAAGGAAGAAAAGTAATTAAAAAGACACTTTTAATGTAAAAGAAATTTAAAAGATAGAGTATTTAAATATCCTAAACAATATCAAAACCCTTACTTGGAGATGAACGAAACATGTGAACATATATATTGTATATTTATACACACACTCACCGGCCACTTCATTACAGCAGTACACCTGTTCAACTGCTCGTTAATCCAAATATCCAATCAGCAACTCAGTGCATTTATTCATGTAGACAGGGCCAAGACGATCTGCTGAAGTTCAAACCGAGCCTCAGAACGGGGAAGAAAGCTGATTTAAGTGACTCTGAGCGTGGCGTGGGTGTCGGTGCCAGACAGGCCGGTCTGAGTGTCTTTCCCAAACTGCTGATCTATTGGGATTTACACACACAACCATCTCTAGTGTTTACAGGTGTGAAAAAGAGAGAATTCCCAGCGAGGGCAGTTCTCTGGGTGAAAACGCCAGAGGTCAGAGGTCAGAGGAGAATGGGGAGACTGGTTCGAGCAGATAGAAAGGCAACAGCAACACAAATAACATCTCATTACAACCGAGGTCTGCTGAAGAGCGTCTCTGAACACACAACACGTCGAACCTCGAAGAAGATGTTCTACAGCAGCGGAAGACCACACCTTACACATTCGGATGGTTGGGTCAGAATTTGGCGTGAACATGAAAGCATGGATCCATTCTGCCGTGTATCAGCGGTTCAGGTTTGGTGGTGGTGTGATGGTGTGGGGGAGACACTGTTTCTTGGCACACATTGGGCCCCTTAGTACCAATCTTGCATGGTTTAAACACCACAGCCTTCCTGAGTATTGTTCCTGACCGCGTCCATCTCTTTATGAGCTCAGGAGAACGCGGCGTGTCAGAAAGCTAAAATCATCTGAAACCGGTTTCCTGAACATGACAGTGAGGGTTACTGTGTACTCACGCGGCCTCCACACTCGACCTGATCTCACTCCAGTAGAGCGGCTTTGGGATGTAGTGGAACCTGAGATTCGCATCACGGACGCGCAGCCGACAAATCTGCAGCGACTGCGCGATGCTCTTGTCACTATGGACCAAGGAATGTTCAAGGCACCTTACTGAGTCTATGCCTTGAAGAATTAAGGCAGTTCTGGAGGACAAAAGCGTCCAACCTGGTACTAGCAAGGTGTACCTAATAAAGTGGCCGGTGAGTGTATACAGCCATATTGTTAGATTTTGGCATTTTTAGCATAATTAGTGTGGTAGTTATTGAAATAATTAGCTGTTACACATCAGTGATTAGTATTTCCTCGGCCCTGATCTTAATCCCTGTGTCCCTCTGGAAAATCTCCCTCTGTAAATCCGTTTTTTACGACGACGTCATTACGCAGCGGTGTGTAATCCAGGCTAGCACAGCTGGTGCTACGTTTAATGTGCTCTTAGCACCAAGCCATGTTCAGACTGGATTTGTTTTCTGCGTGGAACTGCGTCAAGTAATTATTAGGCTTGTGAGTATCGTTAGGATTTCAGCTCGGAATCTGCCAGCTAGCTCATTTTTTTCAAGGGCTGAGCATGATGGGAAAGTGTTTCCCGTGCTATAAAACGAGCAGTAGGAATAACCCCAGGTAAAAACAAAAACAAATCTACTGTAAATCCTGTCAGAATGGACATGTTGGTAAAGATTGCGTTATATCCTGCGGGAAAAGACGTTTCGCACTTTTATGTCAGTGCAAAAACAACAACGGCAACAACACAGACGGGTATACGAGTCACATAGCCACGGCCTATCCTAAAAGCATACTAGTGTGACTTAAAAAGAGAATTAATTAATACAGATGTCGTCTAGCGAAGTGCATGTCTCAAAAACTAATCCTGTCTAAATAGGGAAGTAAATGATCATAGCTGTTACTGTTACTAGCGTAAACACGCAGCCGTGTCTTATTTTCTTGTATCTTTTTTAGAAATGTTTAGAAACCGAGCCGTATGCTATTTTGGTTTTAGCACCGTGTAACCATGACGACGGGCATTACGAACGTTTCAGACGTGCCCTACGTTTGCGCCTCGTTATCACGCCGCTGAATGTAAATAATAAGAACGAATGAATCGTGACAAGGACCGGCTGAGATACTGAAGCGGCTGAGATGTAACCATGGCAACCGTCATACGTGTAACGGTAACGTGTTCGTCCGGACGGTGGAGCGTTAGCTAAATGAAATGACGGTGTGTACGTAAGATAATCAGATTCATTCCATTGTGAATGAAGGCAAGGTTGTGAAACTGGGACGTTTTACTGGATGTTATGTCATGAGAAATCGTTTAATTGTTCAAGTCTGAAGCGCTGATACACAACAAAGGAGCTTATAAAAGTGTGTGTGTGTGTGTGTGTGTGTGTGAGTGTGTGTGTGAGGGAGAGAGAGAGAGAGTGATTATTTGCCCATTTCATCAGATTCTTGGTGTGGCCTCAAACATCGATTTGCTCTGTTTGTGTGTGTGTGTGTGTGTGTGTGTGAGAGAGAGAGAGAGAAAGAGAGAGAGAGAGAGAGAGAGAGAGAGATTGGCACAGTGTCTGAGACACACTGACAGTCTTTAATGCTGTCCCAGTGCCTGCTCCTACACACACACACACACACACATGCACGCACACACACTCAGGATCAGACAGACTGACGCAAGCGCACGGCGGAGAGATAAGACAGGTTTTTGGAGCGCGGGATGAAATATGAGCGAAAGAACGAGAGTCTGCGTTGTCGTTATCTTTCAGCGCTCTGACAGAGACACCGGCTTTCCCATGATGCACTGCTCCCCAGCAGCTAACACACCTTTTAAATTTTTTTATCAAGTGTGTGTGAAAACAACACACAAATATCAGCAGTCATCACTGTGATTCTGATACCACGTGTAAAATGAATCGGTCCGGTGTGTTTAATGGGAGAGAATCTGATGTGTTTCATGTATTTATGTTCCCTGTGCGTGGGTGTGTGTGTGTGTGTGTGTGTGTGACACACACCCCCTAAACCTCTGACATGTGAGGTGTGTGATGTGACATCAGATGTGATGTGTGTGGTGTGTGTGTGAGGTGTAGGTGAGGTGTGTGTGTGTGTGTGTTTGTGTGTGTGTGCATGTGTGTGTGTGTGTAATGTGTATGTGTGTGTGTGTGTGTTTGTGTGTCAGGTCAGGTCAATTTTATTTATATAGCGCTTTTAACAATTGACATTGTCGCAAAGCAGCTTTACACAATAAAAGAAGTATGTTTGTATGCAATGTGTATGAATCAAAATGATAAGATTGTCCCCGATGAGCAACCCGAGGGCGACGGTGGCAAGGAAAAACTCCCTGAGATGGTAATAGGAAGAAACCTTGAGAGGAACCAGACTCAACAGGGAACCCATCCTCATCTGGGTGATAACGGAGAGCAGGGATTGATCAGCATAATAATGTGTAAGACTGGAAGTTCAGTATAACAGGAGATGTTTTAAAATTAAAATGAGTCCAGTTTGTTCCTGGAGGCTCAGGTAGACTGTAGGGGATTCCAGTCCTGAGCTATCGAACAACTGAAGTCACAGGTCCCCAGAGCATCAATCGATGACAGGACAGTCCACACGAATCCAGGCAGACCACACGGGGCATCCATGCGACGAGATCTCCAACCAGAAGCAGGACTCCAGGACGGGTTAGACGGCTCCAGAGGGCAGAGGGGTCTGGATCACTGGCAACTCAGGAGCGAAACATGTATAGCTCGACAGAGAGACAGAGAGAGGGAAAGGAGAGAGGGAGAGAGAAGAGAGCAGAAAAGGAGAGAACAGAAAATAAGGAGAGATGGCAGTTAGGTCTGGTCACAGTCAACATGTATAAGGTGAATGTATATTTAGTGCAAAGTGCAAGCAGGGGGCACAGACATGAGGGCTCCCTGTGATGTAAAGCAACCAATCACCTCACCGTCAACAAACCTGAGTGAACAATGAGAGTGGGGAGGACAGCATCTAAACATACCAGTTCACCAGAATACTCTACGTCCATGAGTCCCCCAGATCTGCTCCTTTACCTAAGGTTCATCTATTTACAAACATGCTGCGCTAAATAAATAGGTTTTTAGCCTAGACTTAAACACTGAGACTGTGTCTGAGTCCCGAACATTAATAGGAAGACTATTCCATAACTTTGGGGCTTTGTTAGAAAAAGCTCCGCCCCCTGCTGTAGTTTTAATAATACGTGGTACTGACAGGCAGCCTGCATTCTTTGATGGAAGTAGGCGTGGCGGATCGTAAGACACTAGCAGTTCACTCAAATACTGTGGCGCGAGACCATTTAGTGCTTTAAATGTCAGAAGTAGTATCTTAAAATCGATGCGAAATTTCACAGGGAGCCAATGCAGTGTAGATAAGATAGGGGTGATGTGCTCGTATCTTCAGTGTGTGTGTGTGCGTGTATGTATGTATGTATTTGTGTGTGTGTGTGTGTGTATCTATGTGAGTGTGTGTGTGTATGTGTGTGTGCTCCTCACTGTCATTACTCTCTCCTCAGACTCTCGGCTCCACTGAAGCTCCTCCTTTTACACCCAGTTAGTTCTGATTAATTTGTCTTCTCTGTGGTACTGTAGTGTTACTGAAGTGTTACTGAAGTGTTACTGTAGTGTTACTGTAGTGTTACTGAAGTGTTACTGAAGTGTTACTGTAGTGTTACTGTTGTGTTACTGTAGTGTTACTGTAGTGTTACTGAAGTGTTACTGAAGTGTTACTGTAGTGTTACTGTTGTGTTACTGTAGTGTTACTGAAGTGTTACTGAAGTGTTACTGTTGTGTTACTGTAGTGTTACTGTAGTGTTACTGAAGTGTTACTGAAGTGTTACAGTGTTACTGTAGTGTTACTGTTGTGTTACTGTAGTGTTACTGAAGTGTTACTGTAGTGTTACTGTTGTGTTACTGTAGTGTTACTGTAGTGTTACTGAAGTGTTACTGTAGTGTTACTGTAGTGTTACTGTTGTGTTACTGTAGTGTTACTGAAGTGTTACTGTAGTGTTACTGTAGTGTTACTGTAGTGTTACTGTAGTGTTACTGAAGTGTTACTGAAGTGTTACAGTGTTACTGTAGTGTTACTGTTGTGTTACTGAAGTGTTACTGTAGTGTTACAGTGTTACTGTAGTGTTACTGTTGTGTTACTGTAGTGTTACTGTTGTGTTACTGTAGTGTTACTGTAGTGTTTCTGTGTTACTGTTGTGTTACTGTAGTGTTACTGTAGTGTTACTGAAGTGTTACTGTAGTGTTACAGTGTTACTGTAGTGTTACTGTTGTGTTACTGTAGTGTTACTGTTGTGTTACTGTAGTGTTACTGTAGTGTTTCTGTGTTACTGTTGTGTTACTGTAGTGTTACTGTTGTGTTACTGTAGTGTTACTGTAGTGTTTCTGTGTTACTGTAGTGTTACTGTAGTGTTACTGAAGTGTTACTGAAGTGTTACTGTAGTGTTACTGTTGTGTTACTGTAGTGTTACTGTAGTGTTTCTGTAGTGTTACTGTTGTGTTACTGAAGTGTTACAGTGTTACTGTAGTGTTACTGTTGTGTTACTGTAGTGTTACTGTAGTGTTTCTGTGTTACTGTTGTGTTACTGTAGTGTTACTGTTGTGTTACTGTAGTGTTACTGTAGTGTTTCTGTGTTACTGTAGTGTTACTGAAGTGTTACTGAAGTGTTACAGTGTTACTGTAGTGTTACTGTAGTGTTACAGTGTTACTGTTGTGTTACTGTAGTGTTTCTGTGTTACTGTAGTGTTACTGTAGTGTTACTGAAGTGTTACTGTAGTGTTACAGTGTTACTGTAGTGTTACTGTAGTGTTTCTGTGTTACTGTTGTGTTACTGTAGTGTTACAGTGGTACTGTAGTGTTACTGTAGTGTTACTGTAGTGTTTCTGTGTTACTGTTGTGTTACTGTAGTGTTTCTTTGTTACTGTAATGTTACTGTAGTGTTACTGTAGTGTTTCTGTGTTACTGTAGTGTTTCTGTGTTCCTGTAGTGTTACTGAAGTGTTACTGTAGTTTGTCTGTGTTACTGTAGTGTTACTGTAGTGTTACTGTAGTGTTACTGAAGTGTTACTGTGTTACTGTAGTGTTACTGAAGTGTTACTGTAGTTTGTCTGTGTTACTGAAGTGTTACTGTAGTGTTACAGTGTTACTGTAGTGTTACTGTAGTGTTACAGTGTTACTGTAGTGTTACTGTAGTGTTTCTGTGTTACTGTTGTGTTACTGTAGTGTTTCTGTGTTACTGAAGTGTTACTGTAGTGTTACTGTAGTGTTACTGTAGTGTTTCTGTGTTACTGTTGTGTTACAGTGTTACAGTAGTGTTACTGTAGTGTTACTGAAGTGTTACTGTAGTGTTACTGTAGTGTTACTGTAGTGTTTCTGTGTTACTGTTGTGTTACAGTGTTACAGTAGTGTTACTGTAGTGTTACAGTAGTGTTACTGTAGTGTTTCTGTGTTACTGTTGTGTTACAGTGTTACAGTAGTGTTACTGTAGTGTTACAGTAGTGTTACTGTAGTGTTTCTGTGTTACTGTTGTGTTACAGTGTTACAGTAGTGTTACTGTAGTGTTACTGTAGTGTTACTGTAGTTTGTCTGTGTTACTGTAGTGTTACTGTAGTGTTTCTGTGTTACTGTAGTGTTTCTGTAGTGTTTCTGTGTTACTGTTGTGTTACAGTGTTACTGTAGTGTTACTGAAGTGTTATTGTGTTACTGTAGTGTTACAGTAGTGTTTCTGTTTTACTGTTGTGTTACTGTAGTGTTACTGAAGTGTTACAGTGTTACTGTTGTGTTACTGTAGTGTTTCTGTGTTACTGAAATGTTACTGTAGTGTTACTGTGTTACTGTAGTGTTTCTGTGTTCCTGTAGTGTTACAGTAGTGTTACTGTGTTACTGTTGTGTTACTGTAGTGTTACTGTAGTTTGTCTGTGTTACTGTAGTGTTACTGTAGTGTTACTGTAGTTTGTCTGTGTTACTGTAGTGTTACAGTAGTGTTACTGTAGTGTTACTGTGTTACTGTTGTGTTACTGTAGTGTTTCTGTGTTACTGTTGTGTTACAGTGTTACTGTAGTGTTACTGTAGTGTTACTGTAGTGTTATTGTAGTGTTAGTGTTACAGTGTTACTGTAGTGTTACTGTAGTGTTATTGTAGTGTTAGTGTTACAGTGTTCCTGTGTTAAAGTGTTTCTCTAGTGTCACTGGTGTGTTACTGTGTTACTGTACCTGCGCCTGTCACAGCTCTTTACTGTTTTAATAAAAATTACACTAAAGTTTAAATTTCTAATTCTAATTTAAATTCTATAATACTAAAATTCGTTTATCCATGTTATTCTATCAATCTTTTTTTTCTCATATTTTTTTTAGATGTTAGATTATTTTTATGTCTTACTCATATTTTAAAAGCACTCCTCTTTCATCTCTCCCTCCTTTCTTTTTTTTGAATCAGTAATATCTCTTTGGGTGTCTGTTCCCTCGTTCCCTCCACACGTTCTCTCTCTTATCTGTTCCTTTTCCACTTTCTCTCTTTTTTCCCTACTTTCTTTCGTGCCTGAACCACTTTAATCTCATGTTTCCTTCTGGAAAAGCACACCTACTCACGCTTATTAGCCTAAAAGTTCTCTCTCTCTCTCTCTCTCTCTCTCTCTCTCTCTCTCTCGCTCTCTCTCTCTCGCTTCTCCAGCTCCATTAGAGCGTTACTTCCTGCTCATCTCATATTTCACGGGCTGACACATGTGTATCGACCGTTTGTGCAAAGCCCTGCTCCGTCTCTCTCTCTCTCTCTCTCTCTCTCTCTCTCTCTCTCACACACACACACACACACACACACACACTTAGGCGAACCCTAAGCTCTCAGGCTGTGACGGTCCATAAAACAGGAGAGGATGAAACCTTAATTTATAAACCTT
This sequence comes from Clarias fuscus, assembly GCA_030347435.1. NCBI lineage: Eukaryota > Metazoa > Chordata > Actinopteri > Siluriformes > Clariidae > Clarias > Clarias fuscus. The sequence goes on from CM059228.1 coordinate 2,143,539, forward strand.
TTAACAAATGAACAACAAAAATAATCGACAAAATTAATACGAATTTTAATAACGATTATTCCAGTTTCTCTCATAGATAGATAGATGTATTGCATCTCGATAGACAAAGTGTAGCGTGTCTGTGTGTGTGTGTGTGTGTGTGTGTGTGTGTGTGTGTAAAACCAGTCGTAGTGTGGTGTGTGTGTCGTGTCTTGAAGAGACAGATTATCGGGAGCTAATTAAAGCCATTTGTAGAGCGACTACAGCAGCGCAGTGTGTGTGTGTGTGTGTGTGCTTTCATGGGCAAGTTGTAGCAGTGCAGCATTCGTTACAGCTCTACGCTCTAATGATGTGCTTTGTATTTAAACCAGACTCTCGGAACCGTGTCACATGGGTGGACGGGGTGCCAATCCATCACAGGGCGCACACACACACACACACACACACACACACACACAACGGGCAATTTGGAAACACCAGTTAGCCTACTCTGTATGTCTTTGGACTGGGAGGAAACCGGAGTACCTGGAGGGAACCCACCAAGCACGGGAAGAACAGGCACACTCCATACACAGACCCAAGCTGGGAGTCGAACCCTCGACCCTGGAGGTGAGAGTCCACAGTTCTAATCACTACACCATCGTGCTGCTCGGTGTGTTCCCTCTGGGTACTCCGGTTTTCTCCAACAGGTTCTAAAATTGTTTGTGTGAAGGATTGACATCCTGTCCAGGGTGTACTCCGCCTCGTGCCCAAAATCTCCTGTGAAATCGTACGTTTTTGTTCAGATTTTGTACGCAGGTAGTTACTTTGATTGGTCACACGTCGCAGGCGTAAAACACACACACAAGTCCTTTTATTATCGAGGCTGTTGAATGTACAGTATGAGTGTTTATATTTTACATGTAATTACGTTACAGTTATAAAAGTTGAGTTTTCAGTTTCCTTAACAAACAAACGTAGCCAGTGCTAGCTATATAAAACGTGACTACTGTTAGATGCGTTGAACATGCTGAGTGATTTTATTTTACATTAGTCTCCTCGAAATGATCTCCATTTACACTGACAGGATTCGAGAACGCACCCGGTTTCAAAGATAATCTACGGCTAATGTGAGAAGGACGGGAAAGGGGAATCCAAGCAACCCGCTTCCTTTCAAAGCACGTTGATCATCTGACATCTGTAACACGCCAAAGTTAGCAGCCGACGCTCGATCGCTGCTGTAGTGGGCGGAGGTTTGACTCAGTATAACATGGGAGGGAAATGTCGATATTCTTAACAGTTCTTAATTAACCTTAGCTAGCTTGTAGTTGGAGACTTGTTTGTCACAGTTGCCTAGCAACAGTGTCATGTGACCTGACAACTACAGGTTTTTAGTTTGGGACGTACCCCAACACAGACTGAGTGAGTGAAGTGTGTGGTGTTTTATTTAGGACACAACTGTGATTTTAATAAACTCCAGATCTATATGCTGTGTGTGTGTGTGTGTGTGTGTGTGTGTGTTGTGTGTTGGAGAGAGAGAATGAAAGTGAGAGGGTGTTCACAGCCTCACAGTAGGATGTTCGAGTGCATTTTGTGAGAAACACACACACACACACACACACACACACGCACACACGCACACACACACACTCCTTTAATTGATCTGTAATTTTGTTCTGCGAAAGCAGCAGCCAACTGCTGAACCTCGACCCCCTACTCCCCCCCCTTCCTCTCTCTCTCTCTCTCTCCGTCTAATTGGCGGAAGGCGGCCCTGTTTAATGGAGGCAGTCTCAGCTGAAAGCTTTGCGAAGCGCACAATCAATCAATCACACACACACACACATACACACACACACACGCAAAAAGGAAAAGGGAAAATTCTCGCCCTTAGTCTCTAAAGAATTACTCTCACTCTCTCTTTTTCCCACCACACACACTTTCTTGACTTTCTTCTGAAAAATCAAATACACATTTGATCACACACACACACACTGTAAATAGATGACTGTGTGCTGCGTAAACAGCTCGCACCTGTCTCAGCTGTGCATACTGATGCACTTCAGCGAGAGAGCGCGAGAGATCTGAGACTCAGGAATAATCAGGAACCTTTTCATGAACCCAGGACCTTTTCTCCAGAACATCAGGATCTATTTTAGGAACACAGGAACCAAGTGAGCTAATCAAGAACTCTATTTACCTGAGAAAATCAAGAATCTAGGAAGAAACTCAATCCTTTTCAGAAAATCTGGAATCTTTATAGAACCCTTTTGAGGAACTTCTCTCCAGAATCGCAGATACATTTTCAGGAACTCAGCCTTTTTATGTATATTTAACATCAGGAAGTTTTTTAGGAACATTTACCTGGAAATCTCAGATACATTTACAGGAACTCTTTTTTTTTTCTTTCCCCATAAACCCTGATATATACAGGGGTTGGACAATGAAACTGAAACACTGGCCAATTTAGTGTTGGAGGTTTCGTGGTTAAATGTGAGCAGCATGGTGACCAATCTTCAGTGATTGCACATTCCACCAGTAAGAGCACAGTGTGAAGGTTTAATTAGCAGAGTAATAGCACAGTGTTTCTTAAAATATTGCAATGCACACAACATAATGGGTGACATAGAGTTCAAAAGAGGACAAATTGTTGGTGCGCGTCTCCTTGGCGCATCTGTGACCAAGACAGCAAGCCGCGGTATCCAGGGTAATGTCAGCAAACCACCAAGAAGGACGAACCACATCCAACAGGAGTAACTGTGAATGCAAGAGGAAGCCGTCTGAAAGGGATGTTCGGGTGCAAACCCAGGTTGTATCCAAAAAACATAAAACCACAGCTGCCCGACTCACTGCAGAATTAAATGTGCACCTCAACTCTCCTGTTTCCACCAAAACTGTTCGTCTGGAGCTCCACAGGGTTGATGTACATGGCCGGGCTACTACAGCCAAACCTTCTGTCACTCGTGTTGGTTTCAATGGCACCAGCAGTGAAAATCTTGGGCTGTGGACAATGTGAAATATTGTTCTCTGATGAGTCCACCTTAACTGTCTTTCCCACATCCGGGAGAGTTACGGTGTGGAGACGCCCCAAAGAAGCGACTGTACCACCCAGACTGTTGCATGCCCAGAGTGAAGCATGGGGGCGGATCAGTGATGGTTTGGGCTGCTATACCACGGCATTCCCTACTGTAAGCCCAATACTTGTGCTAGATGGGCGCGTCACTGCCAAAGACTACTGAACCATTCTGGAGGACCATGTGCACCCAATGGTTCAAACATTGTATCCTGAAGGTGGTGCTGTGTATCAGGATGATAATACACCCACACGCAAGACTGGTGACAGAGTGGTTTGATGAACATGAAAGAGAAAGCTGAACATCTCCCATGGCCTGCACACTCACCAGGTCTAAATATTATTGAGACACTTTGGGGTGTTTTGGAGGAACGAATCAGGAAAGGTTTTCCTCCACCTCCATCACGTAGTGACCTGGACACTGTTCTGCAAGAAGAATGGCTCCAAATTCCTCAAAACTTCTGGAATGTAGAGGAAGATGGATGGTCACAAACCATCAGTAAAGCTGAGCTGTTTGCTTTTTTGGCAAAAAGAGTGGTATAAAGTTACCCAACAGCAATGTGAAAAACTGGTGGAGAGCCAAAACGCATGAAAGCTGTATCTGCAAATCGCTGTTATTCCACCAAATACTGATTTCTTAATGTTATTTGGTCAAGGCATTAACACAATTTGTTTACAAGTTATTTAAATTTGGTTTAATTTTAGTTATTAAGACTCTAGTTATTAAATATTGCATGATCTTGGGTTATTTTGATGTGTTGTGATGTAATTTCTTTAAATATCCACTCCAAATAACAATAGTTATACTTTGAATTTAGGTGAAATATTGTCAGCAGTTCACAAAAAATTTAACAAAACTGTTCATCTCACTAACACATGCAGGTGTAAGAAAAAAATGTATGTATAGATATAGTATCTTTTCAGGTACAGGTTCCTAACAACTATACAGTATATATATACTATATATACTATATATTCTATATATAGTTATATATAGAACAGTGGAACCTTTTCTATATTTTGTGAGCATAATTTGTGCTTGTATATCAAAACACTCGTATTTCAAAGCGAATTTCACCCATAAGAAATAATGTAAACTCAGACGATTCATACCACAACCCAAAAATATTAATATAATTAACCTCGAAATATAACCCAGAAATATACAGTATAGTAAAGTAAAAAAAACTGTAGTAACACAGTTCTGTAACTTATGCCTTTATTGACAACAACAGAAAGGCATGAAACAATTACGACAAAACTAACGACACACGAAGTAGACTTAAGTGTTATTCCAAACCGTAGGGGAGCGAAAATGGTGTACTGAATGGTGTAGGGAACGAGTGAACAACAGGTGTTCACTTCACCGGAAAAGGGAATGAAAAAATTCCCATATATCATTGCGTCTCACTGAATTTATATATTTATTATCATTATTATCGAGAACGACATCATATCAAAAGGACACAAAAAATGACATTTTAATTAGTCAGGAAATCCTTAGTATTATAGGATTAAAATATAAAAAATGTATAAATCTATTTACATCTTTAATCAGTTAAGTGGATAGTATTATCCACACATGGACCAATTATTATAATGAATTAATAATTTATTTACAAGTTATACACGTTTCAATAGTATGTTTTATAATGATATTAGTTTTCAGTTCAATAAATATGCAATATTTAATGTCCGTAGTGTGAAATTTTCATGGCCTCGACAGGTATCTGATAGACTTATGTTACCATGGTAACGCACGGAGGAAGTGACATCTGCGCTGGTGACTTTGCAGGGTGTTCCGAATGGTGGAGTTTTGTCGAGGGAAGTTCACTTCACCAATATTCTGTGCAAACAGAGCAGGGACTAGGGAGCACCCTGTGAAGTACACAGCCCATTTTAAAAATTAAAATCCTTACCATTATTCACTACTGCCATCTAGTGCATAGGTGAACAATAAACCCACTTTATTACAAAAAGAATCCTGCAGTAATTAAGACCAGATAGAGGTGAGGAGGAAGGGGGGGATGGGGGGGCTGCTGTGTAGGACATGCCCACACACACACACACACACACACACACACACTCAGACACACCCCCGCGCAAACACACACACATACTAACACAATATAAAAGAGGCTTAGAGAAACCCCATTGGCTCAGTGACTCTCGGTTTCAAAACAAGAAGCACGTGCCATATGATACTCTATGATAATTGGTACTCGTATATCAAGACTCAATCATTTATCAAGACGAAAATGTATTTACATTTTTTGTTCGTCTTGCGGATGCTCGCAAACCGGGTCACTCGCAATCCAAGGTTCCACTGTATAGTTTTTAGAAACCTTTACCTGAGAATCTCAGATACATTTTCAGGAATCCAGGCTTTTTCAGAAAATCAGGAAACTTTTCAGAAATTTTTACCCCAGTAACTCAGACACCTAAGAAGAAACCAAATGTTTTTCAAAAAAACATTTGGAACCTTTTCAGGTACTTTCAATACAGATTCTGAGGAACATCTTCAATCATAAAACCAAAAGAAAAATAATTGACTTTTTGTCAATTATCCTTTACCCCAACTCTTAAAAAAAACCCTCTTTACTAATTTTTTAATGAAAAAAAAGCAACCTTTTCATGTACTTTTATCACAGATTCTCAGATACATTTTTAGGAACTTTTTTTTCTCCTCATAAAACCAAGTACTTTTTTTTAGGAACTTTTACCTCAGAATCCCAGAGGCATTTTCAGGAACCCTGGAAGGAAAATCTATTTTATTGCTTTGTAAAACTAAAATCATGGACACTTGGAAAACAAAAAAAACTTTCAGGAACTTACCGTACAAATCAATTTTTCTGGAGCCCCAAAAGAGAGACAGTATCATGTTACCCACTGTAGGGCATAAGAGGGAGGGTTTAAAAGAAATAAAGTAGAAATTTCTTTTCTGAAAATTTAGAAACTTTGCATGAACCTGGGAACCATTTCTGAACTTTTCAGGAATCGGGAATCTTTTTAAAATCTTTAAAATCTACTGACCGTTTTCATTTTATTTTCTCATGAGACTATGGACTCTTTTCAGGAGCTCAGCAATCAAGGATCTCCTCAGGAACCTCAAAGTTTTTAATCAGCGAGTCTGGAACCATAATGCAAACCCAGAAACCATTTCAGGAGCCATTTTCAGGAACTAAGGAAATGTTTTAGGAGAACTCAGAAACTTTTCTAGGATCTGGTGAACCTTTTTAAAGGAATTCCCAAACGTTCTCTTGAAAATATTTAAGAACCTTGTGAACAGTTGAGAGAGAGAGAGAAAAAGAGAAGGGGGGGGGGGGGGGGGGGGGGAGACAACAAACATAGTATTCCAATAAAAATCCACTGTCATGATCAAGTCTTACCAGTTAACCATTAAGACAATGCAGAGACTTACTGGAAAACAGCTGCACAGACAGTCATATGAAGAAATCCTAGCCACAGTGTGTGTGTGTGTGTGTGTTGCAGTGGGATCGATGATCAGGCTGGAGGGCAGGTCTCGGTGTAAACCTCATTATTGACGCTTTGTTTTTAACAGCCAGAGATTAACACGGCACGCTGACCTTTCTCACTCTTACACACACACACACACACGCACACACATGCACACACACACACACACACACACACACACACACACACACGCATGCACATGCACCATCTCTGTCATTCTCTCTCTCTCTCTCTCTCTCTGACCCCTCCCTGACCCATCTGTGATCGATGGCGAGAGGCGGCGGTTGCCGTGGGGATGGACTGAGCTGGGATGTTAATGCCATGCAGTCTATGCTGCTCCCCTCTGCGTGTACACACACACACACACGCACATGCACACGAGTTCTGGAGGAAACGTGGAGTGTGTGATGCGCATCCTGTTGTTGACGCACGAATCGATGGAGCGACGCTGCGTTGTCGAGATAGATAAATAGATGAGTGGAGCAATAGAGCGAAGAGAATCATTTAACACCGTAGGGGGGATTTAAAACCAGAGCGAGAGAGACAGAGCGAGAGAGAGAGAGAGAGAGAGAGAGAGAGAGAGGAAGATGATGAAAACGAGAGAAAGATACGAAACAGAGATTACAAAGAGAAACACATGATAGCTGTACAACTAAAAAAGAAAAGCTGCAAGAGAAAAAGAAAGTTTTTTTTTTTTTTTTTTTAGATGAGAAGTGTTGTTGTTTTGTCCTTTGACCAATCAGCAACGGTCTCATAAAGCCAAGCTCCACCCCCAGAAAGAGTTCCTGATCTGCACAAAAGTACCAAACAGAGTCTCTGGTGAGGTGACATCGAGGCTTCCTGAGATCATGAAAATAAAGTTCCTAAAAAGGTTCCTGTTTGGTGGTAGTTCCTGCACACTGTGAGTCTGGATGAAGTTCCCGAGCCGCTGAAAAGCCGCACTTAGAAACAGAGTTCAAGCAGAAATGGCAAATATTTGCTCTATCGTTTGATAAACTCTGAGTAATAATCCAATCTATGATCTGATTATCTAACGCATTATTAGCTAGCTAACGAACAGCCATCGGTAGCGCTGTTGTGTGTGTGGACTAATGCTACGTGTCTAGAGACCGCCGCATGATTATGTGTGTGTTCGGCTTGAGCTCGTGCCATTAGGTGTTATTTCGTCACGCTTCTCCTGAACACGACAGCGAAGCAACCGACTTCTCCAATCTGCCAGCCGTTTGTGCGGAACTCTAAGAGCGCCCCTAATTGACAAATTTGGTTGTTGCGTTGTGCGCGTTGAAGCGAGGCAGGCGGACCTGAACGAGAAAATTAATTGCCCGTTCTCAAGAGATTAAGCTGCGACACACACACGCACACACACACACACACACACACGCACAGACACACACATACAGACACAAACACACATAGACACACACCCTAATCAGCCTTGGCGCCCAGAGCATATTAGAGCACGGCTTTGTGGGAAATGAAAGCTCACATGGTTGCCAAGTCCACAAGTAATGCGCAAGCAGCTTGTCAGAAAATAGACAGACGGGTTCTCACAAGCTTGTCCCAATGTGTGTGTGTGTGTGTGTGTGTGTTTTGCATAAACAATGTGCTATGATGCATTCTTCACTAATATAAGTTGGACATGGTGGGTTCTGATTGGCCGAGAGCAGGCTGTTCAGTAAGACCCAGTTTAGAAAGTCGCACTGAGGAGACAACAGTAATTACACGCGGTGTTAGTTTACACAAGTGCAGGAAGTCACAGCGGTTTGAGATGACCAGAGGCGTGTGGGACACACGAGAGCAGGACGTTCAGTAAGAACCTTACACAGCTGTGTAAGAGTTGTGATTTGAGCCCGCAGGGGGCGGGGAATGCTGCTGGAGCAAGGTGGGCAGGGGTGGCTCGAATGTTGGTAAAGCATAGTCAGGGGACGGAATGGACAAAACGTAAAATATATTTTAAAAAATTGTGGGCGGGGATAGTTAAAAGAGGGCGGGCAAACAATGAGGACGCAGCTAATTTAGAGAATGAAAGATAATTGAAAAATGTAAAGAGGGCAAAAATATTTGACCAAAATATTCGACCTGGTAAAACAAGAGAGCAGGATTAAAAAAACGGGAAAAAAGAGGGCGGTCTATATTAAAAGGGGCGGGGCTATCTGGTACCACAGAGTGTGTTGAAATAAAAGGGTGGGGTTGGGGGGGGGGGCGTGACTAGATAGTAAAGCAAAGAGGTGGGAGATATTTTTGTTTATTGCCAAGAACATACAGGTCTCTCAACTGCATAAATATCCAGGGAACTCATGAAGAACAACTCTGGTCTCTCAGACGATCAGAAGCGACCGCGCGCACGCACACACACACACACACACACAAAGCACCAATACTGATGGTTTTACACAGGGGCATCTGCTGGAAGCTCACCAAAAAAAATCTTTACAATCAGAATTTTATCACTCTCTCTCTCACACACACACACACACACACGTAGAAGAGTCTGGACTTTGTCAAGGCATACTCAGGATATTGACGACACACACACACACACACACACTGCGTAATTTTCCATATGACAGCGTTGGCATTTAAGCTCCTAAGCATGATGAGTTAAATTTAATTTGCCACTAATTGCCCCCCGCGACCCGCCCCCTCGCACGCGCACGCTGCCTTCAGCACAATCAGGATGGTTTAATGAACGCACCTGCCCCCGCAGGCCCGCGCGCGCGCGTGTGTGTGTGTGTGTGTGTGTGTGCGCGCGCATTTCTGAGACATGCCTTGCATCGAAGGTTTGTCTTTGATCGCCAAAGTCACACACACACACACACACACACATAGAGCTCTTTATCTCTCCCCGAGGCTGTACTCTCTGCGTGGCGCGACACATGGCAGGTTTAAGCACTGACCTGAGAATTACACCTCCTCTCTTCCTCCCCACTCACACACACACACACACACACACACTGTCGTGCAGTCCTGGCGCGCTAATAGATCTCTTATGATGGTCGGGGCAAAGAGAGAGAGAGAGAGAGAGAGAGAGAGAGATTAAGGCCGAATTAAACCCGCGCGTGACCGTGACGCGTCTCCGCGCCTTCAAACAGGCGCCGTTTAATCCGCGCGCGCGGGACGCTCCGCTGCTCCCTGTGACACATAAATCAATTGCACGGAGGCTCGTGCGTGCTGGGAGGCGTTCGTGTGTGTGTGTGTGTGTGTGTGTGTGCGCGCGCGACCAAATCTCCATCCTTCAATCTCCTCCGCCAAACACGCGGATAAAACCTGCGTCTGCAAACAAACGCACCGGGGAGAGAGAGAGAGAGAGAGAGAGAGAGAGAGCTGGGGGGGGGGGGGGGGGGGGGCGGTGCGGTGGACGAAAGATGAAGGCGCGAGCGTACGCGGAATCTCAATCAGCACGTGGTCGCTGCGTTCCGCTCGCACGAGACGGCAGGGCGCTCGCCTCGCACCGCACGCGCACACGCGCCGCATCGATCAATTAATTAGGCGGCGGTGTTCAGATCCGCCGGAGCTTTTCAATCACGCAGAGAGCGCGAGAACGGGAGAGATAGAGAGGAAGAGAGAGAGAGAGAGAGAGAGAAAGAGAGAGAGAGAGAAAGAGAGAGAGGAGCGCAGGAGGAATCACCATCCCTCTCATTATTCTCTCTCGCGCGCTCTCGTCAACCGACAGCTGAATGAATAATGTGCGCTCCACGAGGCATTTCACTGCACGGACCGGAGAGAGGAAAAAAGGATAGAGAGAGAGAGAGAGAGAGAGAGGGAGGGAGAGAGAGAGAGAGAGAGCAATAAAAGCTTTGGGTCCTCGGAGGCGCGCGCTGACTCAGGGGCTGCATATATCAAAATGAGAGGAGGGAGGGGGGAGAGGTCGGGGGGGGGGGGGGGGACGCGGAATTATCTGGCGCGCTGCGTGCGCGTGGAGAATACAAAATCCCACACATTTGCTTGCACACACACACACACACACACACACGCTGTTGTCTCTTTGCACACCAAAAGGGAAAAAAGACGTTGATGTATTTGTGGGTTGCATCCAAAACCTCACACACTACTGAAGCATGAAATGTCAAAAGCGACAACCGGCGTTAGCGTTAAAGTAAAAAAAAAAAAAAAAAAAGTGCTTCTTTTGTGTCTAAACGCACAACCACTTTCTACAGAAATTTACAATTTTCTACCAAGCTACCTGATCCGGTACCGTTAAGAGACGAACCCACAACCTGACTTCAGTCATTGTTCCTGCAGCCATCTGAGCAGAATGTGATGAAACACGGAGGCTTTTCTTACAACGGATGAAATTCGCAAAATGAAAAGCGCAAAATCGTAAAATAATTCTTTGCGCACAAAATTTTGTGTTATTGGGACCGAAGATGGTTGATGACTTTTCGAGTTTGCTCAGGGTTTAATCACGAGATCCTATCTCAGAGTGTGAACCCTGCTCCACCACTAGGGATGATGGCAAAGTCACATAAGAAAATCACAACATGGCTGGTCTGAAATTTCGTTGTCTAATATTGAATAGCTAACACTAGCTAGCTGCCACCTTTTTCCACTTTCTGTATTAATGTATATGTGTGTGTTTGAGAGTGCGAGACAGGAAGAGACAAGCAAAAAAAAAAACAAATAAAAACAAAGTGGGGCCATGAGAGGCAGTGATACAGAAAGACAGACAGGCAGAAAGACGGTGAGTGAGGGAGGATGGAAAGACTTATGAAGAATAAGACAGTGAGACAGTTCTGGTTGGACAGGGTGTAAAACATTGAGACTGGCAAAGAGTAAACCAGGATAAGAACAGCAGAGACAATGAGACAGTGAGCGTTCTGGTGAGATAGACAAAGAAAAGCAGTGAGACAGATGGAGAGTGAGACAGTAAAAAGGTTAGTAAAATGAGACAGAGAAACTTGGTGCGATGGAAGAGTGAACCAGAGAGTTAAAAAAAAAAAGAGAAAAAAAAAGACCAAGACAGTTGGAATAAAACAATGAGGCAGGATAAATCATAATAACGGGTAAATGAATCAAAGACTGAGACAGGGGGTAAGAGAGTGAGAATACATTTTAGAATGAGACAGGAAGTCAGAGTGAGAATAAATAAAAGAGTGAGACAGAAAAGTGAGAGAGGAAAATGAATCAGTGACTGAGAAAAGTGAGACAGGGAGTGAGAGAGTGTAAATTCAACAGTGAGTGAGACAGGGAGTGAACGTATAAATGAATCAGAGTGAGACAGAGCGTGTGAACCAGAAAATAGGAGTGTGAAACAAAGAGCATAAAACAGAGCAGTAGAGAGTGAGAAAAAAATAGAAAAGAGTGAAAGAGACTGAAAATGAGAGAGTGAGACGATGCATGAGAGAGATTGAGAGAGAGAGAACAGAGAAGAGAGTGAGACGGAGAGAGTGAAGGTCTCGGTAGAGTGAGAGTGAACTGAACGTGTGCTCTCTGGAGCGCTGTCTCCGGTCTACACCGGCTCTCGCGCACTCACACGGCCGCACGCGAGCGGACTGGAAAATTAATTCAGGCGGCGCGGAGGGGCGAAGCGCGCGCTGTGCATACTAATATCAGCGCGTGCAAGGACTCCGGCGGCGCACACACACACACACACACACGCACCGGAGTCGAGGATGAGAGGCTGTGTGTGTGTGTGTGTGTGTGTGTGTATGACACACTGCGGGGCCTCTCTCAGCTTCTAACTGCTCTTTAATATCTGCTCCGCCGTTTCTCCCTAATGAGCGCCTAACGATCCTCGCGCTATTACGACCATCCTCTCGCGCGCGCTCGCGCTGCCGTTACCGTTTACCAGCAGCCGCGGGAAAAAAAATAATAAGTAATAAAGAGAGGAAGCGCTCATCTGCATGCGAAAGGTCACGCGGCTGCTCCGGTAATTGGCTTCCGCCGCTCCAACAGACAGTCAGTCAGACAGACAGACAGACAGACAGACATCGCGCGTAGGAGCGGGATGAAGGCGCGAGCGAGAGGCGCGGTCCGGCCTCTCACTTCACACGCCGCGTGCACACTCGCGCGCTGCACGCCTCCCGCCACCGGCGCTGTTTGTTTTTCTTCTTGCATCGTTAGTTTTTATGTGCAGACAGGAGGCAGAGAGAGAGAGAGAGACCGAGAGACAGAGAGAGAGACAGACAGCTCAGTGTTCTCCACGTAATAAAGCACTCTACATGCTCACGCGCTCGTGTCAGTCGCACAGCCGGTAAAAACCCGCACACATCATTACTGCTGCACCATCACACCTGTCTCACTGCCTTCATGCTAATGCGGACCTGTCTCACTCTGTCATTTGGACACCTGTCTCACTGATATCTGATCACCTGTCCAAACTTACAAACACACATCTTTGTGATTTCACATCCAACTTCACCACTGCTCCCCGTCTCACTGCTCCCCTGTCTCACTGCTCCCCCGTCTCACTGCTCACCTGGCTCACTGCTCAACTGTCTCACTGTGCACATGTCTCAATGCCCACCTGGCTCACCGCTCACTTGGTTCACTAATATCTGATCACCTGTCTGAACTTACAATCCCACACTACAGGGATTTTACCCCCTTCATCACCGCTCACCTGTCTCACTGCTCATGTGTGTATCTGATCACCTGGTCAAACCTGCAAACTCACATCTCAGCGATTTGACATCCAACTTCACCACTGCTCACTGGTAACCTCACCTGGCTCACTGCTAATGTGTGTATGTGATCACCTGTTCGGTGCTAACCTGTCTCACTCTCTCTTGCTACCCTACTCACCTGTTTCACTGCTTACCTGTCTAATTGCTCAGTGTATGTGATTACCTGACTAATGCCAAACTGTCTCACTGCTCACATGTCCCACTGATTATCTAACCGATGCTAACCTGTCTCACTACTCACATTTTTCTCTGATTATCTAACCGATGCTAACCTGTCTCCCTGCTCACATTTTTCTCTGATTGTCTAACCGATGCTCACCTGTCTCTCTGATTACCAGTCTCTCTGCTTACTTGACCAATGCTAACCTGTCTCACTGCTCACTTGTATCTCTGATTACCCGTCCAATGTTAACCTGTCTCACTGCTCACTTGACCCCAATTACCTGACCAATGCTAACCTGTCTCACTGCTCACTTGTCTCTCTGATTACGTGGCCAATGCTAACCCATTTCACTGCTCACATGTCCCTCTGATTATCTAACCAGTGCTAACCTGTCTCACTGCTCACCTGTCTGATTACATGACCAATGCTTACCTGTCTCACTTGTTATCTGTCTCTCTGATTACCTGACCAATGCTAACCTGTCTCACTGCTCACTTTTCCCTCTGTTACCTGGCCAACAATAACCTGTCTCACTGCTCACCTGTCTCACCAGTTAGATGTCTCTCGGATTACCTGAGAGGCTTAGGGCTCTCTAAACAATGCTGACCAGTTTAACTGTGCACTTGTATCCCTGATTACATTACCAGTGCTAACCTGTTTCACCCATTACCTGTCTCTCTGATTATTTGTCCAGTGCTAACCTGTCTCACCTGTTGTCTGTCTCTCTGATTACCTGATGAATGCTAACCTGTCTCACTGCTCAAAGGTCTCTCTGATTACCTAGCTAGAACATTATCTGTTCATTCAATTGAAATGCATAAAGACCTATGTTTAAGTGTGTGTGTGTGTGTGTGTGTGTGTGTGTGTGTGTGTGTGTGTGTGTACAGGTGGTTAGTCGTCATTCATCATTTCCCTTCTTATCTACATAGAGGCCACATTGCCGCCGTTGAATCTTAATTATTGAGATTTGGTTGCCAGGCAGTAATGTAAATATGAGCTTGTCTGTGTTTGCGTGTCCCTTTTTCGCTCTTTCACACGCACACACCCACACACACACACACACATATAAAATATTAGACAGACACACGAGAGAGAGAGAGAGAGAGAGAGAGACCTATTTTTCCACTTCCTGTAGAGGTCCTGAGAATCCAGTCCCCGGTTCTCCCAGCATGCTCCAGTATGTACCGGCGCACTGACAGGATGGCTAAATTGCGTTAATATAAAATTACGGATGGCGAGAATCATGATGACTTTCAACGGAAGACGAGATTAGCATGCAAATGTTTCGATGTGGATACAATTATGGAGGGGAAAAAACAGATTAATCGTTTGGGGGAAGGGCAAAACGGCAATTAACAAAGACGCGGTTAGGGGGACTTTTCTCGATGCCTTGATTTTCTCATAAATGTTTAATCACACACATACACACACACACACACACACACACACACGGGATGGTGGACAAGAAAGGAGTCTTTTTATTTAAGAAGGAGTTCCTTTTATTAGCAGAATGAAACGAGTTTCCAACATAAACCCAGGTTTTTACGCATAAAATGTACCAGCAAAATAGAAACATTTTAAAAAGTCGCATAACAAATAAGCATTGCTTGATTAACATGAGCAGATTTTTAAGAAAAAAAACATTCCCAAGCTATCTCTGGCAACTAGTAACTGTCAAGCTAGTTAGCTACCTTAGTACAACTATTCACAATAGAAAATTTTACCACAGATTTTTTTTTCTGTTAGAAATTTGAAGAAATTCCCAGCTAGTAAACCAAACATTTATGACAACTACTATGACAGCACTAACTGTCGTATCTTACATTAACTTGCTACAGCTAGCAAAAAAGCTATAAAAATATTAATTTTTTTTTTTACCCCAAATATGTACTTTCTGAAATATTTATGCTTTAAAAAAGACCAGAAAAATATATATAGACAATTCATACCTAACGAACAAAGTCAACTCATACTGACTTAGCATCTGTACAGTAGCAAGAACAATAAGGCGTCTAAATAATGGTCAAATTAGCCATGTTAATAATCTTTCAATCCGTTGATATTTCACCGCTACTAAGTCTTTAATAACTTGCTCGATCAATCCTTGGCTAAGCTTTGCACAGTGGCAACCTGAGAGGTTTATCTGAGACACAGTTATGGCTAGTGAGAAGAATTTCTTAGCTAGTTTAACCACGTGTGTGTGTGTGTGTGTGTGATTAGTGGTAGCTAGCTAACCGATTATAAATATTCTATTTGTTGTTGATTCTTGAAAGTTTTAATGATTAGGGTTTTCAGAGTATGCGCTGGCTAGCTAACGTGTTTTAGTCATCCTTCAAGTCATGTTTTCTTTTATTCTGTGGGTGGAGTTAAATGAGAGCATAGCCTAACTGTGTGGTGTTTCCCTGATGCAACTTCATAGAATGAAAACGTGTGTGTGTGTGTGTGTGTGTGTTCTCATGCTCGCGCCGTACAACGAGCGAGCGCTGATCATCTGCGTAATTACTCCGTCATTATGTCATTAGACACGAGCCGGTCTGTACGGAGAGAGTATAGCGGAAAAAAGGAAAATAAAAACAGAACAACTCTTCTTCTTTTTCTTTTTTTATTGTTTTTGTTTATTTTGTAGACCGCCTCACTGAGAGAGCTGTAAAAGCTAGGCCTCGTGAGTGACTGAGGAAGGCTAGCAGGAATTTCTTTACGTGTGTGTGTGTGTGTGTGTGTGTGTGTGTGAGTGTGTGTTTGTTTTTTACACACCCACAGGCAGGAAACGTGGTGCTGTTGAGCCGAGGTTCTCGAGAGTAGGGTGGGGTGATGGGGGTGGGGGGTATGGTGAGGAGGGGGGGTCGGGGGGGCAAAAAATCTTCCTCTTGCTGCCTGCAGGTGAACATCAGTAAACTGGCCTGCTGAGAGTGTCTGACACACACACACACACACACACACTCCTCCACCCACCAATTTCCTTCCCTCTCTCAGTTCGGCGTCTCCTCAGCCTCATTTCTCTCTGCTGCGCTTCCCTAGCACTCTGTCCTTCCCCTCCTCCATCTGCCAACAAACTCTCTCTCTCTCTCTCTCTCTCTCTCTCTCGCTCTCTAATTCACTCTGTCTGTTTTTCTCTCAAGCTGCTGCTACTTTTCCCTTCTCCCTCATTTTTTCCTCCCTATTTCTTTCTCCGCCTGATAGGACGCAAACACCGGTAACGTGACGTACGCTGGCAGTTTGCACAGGCATCCTTGAAAACAAGCTCATACACACACACACACACACACACACACACACGCGCGCGCGCGCAGAATCTCTCTCAGGGCGTCGAGCGTGACGTACGTTGGCTGTGTTTGCCTGCTGCCTCCCTGCTTATCACAACTGTCAATCAGGGGCTGTGACACACACACTCACACACACACACCCAAAACGCACAGCTGTGACCCATCGTGCTGCCGTGTAGCCCGTAAACACCCTACACACACACACACACACACACACACACACACACACACACACACACACACACACAAATACATACATACACCATTTCTTAAAATATAGTACATTTAAATCTATGTATGTTTCAAAACAATGATAATACAAATTATACACAATTATGCAAAAACTTTCAAATCCTTTTTTTCTTTTATTATTGTTTTAGTCACATTATTGACTTTGTTATAAGGGGAATTGATTTCTTGCTTGTCTTGCAGAAGAGACCCCTCAACAGGAACAGCCAAAAGACTAACATAACATTGATTTTGTTTTCTGTTAAAATTGTATTTTTGCTTTTTTGTTTAATTCATTTACTAATCAAATAATTTTTTTGTGTATAAACTGTACATTTTTAAATATTAAAATCAATACAAGTTTTTAGTTTTGTTGTAAATATTTTCTGAAATCTGCTCTTACACCGCTCTTTTTGTAAGACTGTTCGGACTAAGTAAACTTGGCACCTTAACATGTTTGACATGGAAAAGAATTGAACAGTTTGACGAGTTTTTTCAAATGAACGAGTTTTTTCAAATGAAGCAAGAAGTATTTCAAACGGATGGAGAATGTTTTGTGCAGGTTATAACTGTTAAAAAGCACAAATGCCAAAATGTCATGTCAAAAATAGTTAGCATTATATAAGTATGAATTTTGTGTTATTTTGCAAAACACTGTAACTCCACCTCCCACAGTTTGGTCACAATGAATAAATCAGCCTGCAGTTGTACATTTCATGGACATTAAATGACGTGTACATTAAATAATACAATGTTCTTCAAAAATTCCATGAACACATTTAATTAATTCACAAAAGCAAGTTCAGAAATTCGCTTCAGAAATAACCACAGTGATTGGCTTTTCAATACTCAACAACATTTGCTTTAAAAAAATCAGCTACTACACACGGTTTGCCTAAAACTATGAAGCTTCTAAATGAAAGACATTATAGCAATCCAAAAACTATCCAATATGGCTATTTCTAAAATCTACTAAAATGAACTTTTTTAAATTTTGATTTAAACATTTTGAAATTATACAAATATTATAACGTATAAACTTCATAAAATCTGAAGAAAAAATTCCCAAGGCTTTTGATATGCATGAATTTCTATACAGTGGAATCTTGGATTACGAGCATAATTCGTTCCGGAAGTGGGCTCGTGTTCCAAAACATTCATAAACCAAATCATCATTTTTCCATAAGAAATAATGAAAACTCAAATTATTCGTTCCACAGCCCCAAAAATTAAATACATAAAAATAATTAATACAATAAACACACACACACACACACACACACACACACACACACACACACACACACACACACACACAACGGAAACACTGTTTTAACAGGAAAAAAAGAAATCTCTCTGACACTGGCATGAGCACATATTAACGGAATCATTTTTTAAGTTTCACAACAAACGCATAAACACAGCGGAAACACCGTTTTAACGGAAAAAAAAGAAATCTCTCTGAGACTGGCATGAGCGCATACTAAGGGAATCACTGCTGTAAAGTAAAAAAAACAGAAACAAAACAAATGAATCAGCACCTTACCTTTGAAAAGAATCGCGACAGAGTTTCTGTGTGTTTGTGAAGCCGGGGAGGGGCTGAAAAGGCGAGAGAGCGTCTGTGCGTGTGTCAGGGTGTTTGCGTGTGTGTGCCTGTGGGTGTGTCGGTGTCAAATTACACTCACGCACACACATAAGAGACGCTGAAAGAATTCCGCATCGCAAGAGTGACACTCGGTGTCAAAATAAGTGTCGCATGCGTGATACATGATACTCGGCGCTCGTAAACTAATACTTGTTCGGTTTCCGATTAAAAATGTATTAAAAATCTTTGCTCGGTTTGCGGAACACTCGTAAACCACGTTACTCGCAATCCGAGATTCCACTGTATTTCTTTTTCAAATCTACTTTAATATTTGTTACATACAGTCCGTATGTCTTCTCTCCGAACCATAATTTTTGTTGTTGCTATTAATTTGATACTGACATCGAAGACATGTGACTAGTGCCACCTCTTGTAGTGAGCATATTTACTTAAGAAGTCGTTTGAGATTCAGGACGCTCTCACACTAGGCACAATTCATTTGTACCATGCCTAGGAACGATTGCTTCCCCATTTCCACTTCTCACATTTTTGTTCTCTGTTCTCGGGTACACTTGTGTATTTACAGTCTCTGATCCAGCAGGTGGCAGTATGCACCTAAATGGTTTGTGAGACGCCATTGAATACAAGAGAAGAAGAGAACGAAGTAGTTAACCATCGCACTACACTTAATATTATTGATATTTCAGAAAAATGTCATGTCGTGTGACACTCTTGCGTGCGTTCCTACCATGTCAACTATGGCTGCTTCAGACACAGACAGCACTGATGATATCACGTCTAAACAGCGATGTACTTCTGTTCTCAGGTACGATTAGATCCGTGCCTGCGTTTGCTGTATCATTCCCGAAACCACCTTCTCCAGAGGACTCGGGTTCGGTTCCTGAGCACGGAACAATTGTGGTCTCGCTCAAATTGAATCAGCCTTTCGGGTCAAGTGCTCTCGGGAATGATCCTGGGCCCAGAATGTGAAAATGCCCTCAGTGTGTCTCAAACATCTTTGTATACCTCAGTGGTGGGAACGACATGTCCTCAGAAAGTTTTGAGTTGATCTGATGAGGAAATTCTGACAGGTCCCCACTAGGAAAACTTACAGAAAACAAAACAAAACCCTACAACGTTAATTAACACCGACAAAAAAAAAAAATCCTAAACGAGAGACAAACTTTTAACATTGTGCTAACGAGCTTAAGATCAGGGCTGCATTCAGGTGTAGAATAGCGTTAATTAGCCACCGTGATCATTATGTCAGTAGAAGGTCCTCATAAGGATAGAAAGACCAAAGTGTGTGCGTGTGTGTAAAGGGGGGGAGGGGAGGGGCTTAGTCTTTGAGACAGCATGTCTCAGTGTGTGAGGACTGCGTGAGTTCAGTTGTCAGGAGTGTGTGTGTGTGTGTGTGTGTGTGTGTGTGGAGTACTTCTGGATTAATTGGTGCTCTTAAAATGTCATGCAGCCACCGCAGTAGAAAGGTGACCGAGCGTCAGACTGACTTTCTCTCTCTCTCTCTCCCTGTGTTTCAGTAGAGCCAGTAATGTGGTTTATTTTTCCACCGGCCTTACCCTCCCTCTACCCCGACACACACACATAAACAGCAGCGTTTCCTTTCCTCAACCAACCCACAGCCACACACACACACACACACACAGAGCAACGGCCGTGTTTCCTCTCCGCCTCCCACATCTGAAGCGTGCACTGCCAGCGAACCTGCCGTGAGCATGATGTCATTATTTCCCCACAGAGAGGCCACAGGGTTGGGTGTGTGTAAGCGCGTGTGAGTGAGTGGTGAGCGTGTGTGTGCGTGTTTGTGTGTGTGCGTGCATGTGCTCATAGTTGTCTGTTGGAAAATTCCTCTGGTAGCTTCACGGAACGTGTGAGTTTACTAGCACTTGGGTGAGAGTTTATAAGTGTGTGTGTGTGTGTGTGTGTGTGTGTGTGCGTGTGTGTGTGCGCGTGTGTTCACACTTATGGGTGTAATCCCCCTTCACTAGTGTTAAAGAGCTGTGTGTTATTCAACTGTGCATATGATAAGCAGCAGCATCTATTATAATGAATCCATAATTTTAAGAATGTATTTGTGGATTGCATTTTTATGCGGACCTGGTCTGACACCTGGATTGTGGGGACCCATTGTGGGGATCAATTGCATGTGTCTGGGGTCCATATTTGTTTGTGTGTGTAATTTTTTGTTTATGTGCATTACTACACTGGTGACTTTTATTTATTTCTCAGAAAATACAGAAAACTTCACGAAACCTAGCAACAGGCTATTATTTTACACTTTAGTAAAAACATGACACAACCAATACATGACAACGAGCTGACGGTTTTTTAAATTTTGTCCAAAAATAATGTTAAATTTAAGGGAGCCACTTATCACAACAGCATGACCTCGAGTGTGATATTGTGTTTATACGACAGTTCCTCAAACACCATTTATTATCAACAGATTATGATTGGTTTCTTTTTGTTTATCTAGATATTTTGCTCCGCCCACACATATCCTTCCACGCCTGGCAGAACTAACTAACTGTGACTGGTGAAGTTGGCGACCAAGGTGAAATTAGTGTTAAACTCTTAGCGGTACTCTGTAGCCAAAAGTTGAGGAGAATAAACCATGGAGGTGGTGGACAGTCCTGTGAAACTCACCAGATTTCATTTATAATTCCACTTTAGAATATCAGCTCCGTTAACGTCTGGGTTCTGGGGTCGAATCCCAAATAGTGTTAAATGGAAAGCTAGTGCGCTATGTAGGGTGTACAATCCCTTGATCCACACATCAAGTAGTGCCCTTGATCAGGGATTAGAGAGGGATTTGGCGTGTTGTTTAAGACGACATGACGTTATCAGATGTGTGTTGTTGTTGCTGAAAGTGCTTCTGTGACTGGGTGTGAATGTGGGCGTGGTCAGGCGGCTGCTCTCTCCTCAGTACTGTGGACCGTACAGACCGACTCTCACCCACGCCGAGACACACAGTTAGTGTAATTAACCACTGGACAACACCCGGGACACGCCCAGTCACACAGAGAGTTACACAGCACAGTGCTGTTACTGTCTGTTATCAGCACTCGTGAAACACTTTGCGTCCGATCAGATTATTCGGTCATAACTAACTGTTGAATAAATTGAACAACTTTTTTGTTTGGATTAAAAATAAAATTTGCTTAAAACATTTCTGCTTTCCCATTCCAACAAATATTTCCTGCTAAACATTTTCCTTCCATTTGCCACAGTCTGGCTTTTTAATTGTTTAATACAAGACATATTACAGATCAGAAGTTACTGATGGATTCTAGGTTAATACAGTTGATTTATACAGTTGTCAACCCTCTCACCCCCCAAAAGTGTAGGTCCTACACGGCAAAAGTGATATTTTAGAAATTTTTGACAAATATCGTGCATTTAGTCTACAAAATTGATCTACTCCCGTGTTTCCTATTATGAGAAATAAACAATAAAGCTAACACTAAGATATAACTATTTTAGACATATTCTATAAATTATTATAAAATATATCATTTAGAATATATCTAGAAATAAATGCTTTAAATTAGCAAAATTGTGTGTCAGAGCAAGGTATTTCAGACAATTTATTACAAAATGAGTACAATCTTTCTAGGAATAGACAACATAATCTTATATATAAAAAAAAGTGTAGATAATTAAAGTAAATACAAGATGGTGTTTTTTTTAAAAAATCGTACAGTACATTTTGAATTTTTTCTGTGTGTGCGTGTGTGTGTGTGTGTGTGTGTGTGTGTGCGTGCGCGCGTGCTGTCAGGATGTGAGTAATGGTAGCTGTAGGTCTCTCAGTCCCGACGGGCCTGAGTGCTCTATCACAGCGCTGCCCTTCATGCACATGCACACACACACACACACACACACACACACACACACACACACACACACACACAGCCTCGCTGTGAATATTAACGCCTGTGTGAGTGCCTGATTGACAGGCAGCGTGGTTGCCGGCCGATTAGCTGCCGTGGATGTCTGAGTGTCGGGTGTGTGCGTGCAAGCGCCAGGGTCAATTACAGAGGTCAATACAAACGCGTACGCACACACTCAAACATACACACACTCACACCCTCTACTTAACACACCTCTGCCTTGTCAGACACTACACACACACGCCACACACTCACCTTTCATCTTATCGCACTCTCACTCACGCTCTTCACCGTATGTTGTCTGAAATCATTCATATTCATTAACTTCACGTGTTGTTTATTTTGTTCAACAATGAAAAACGAAGACTAATCAGAGGATTAATCACGTTTTTAATTATTAGCCACTTGCGCAGTGTTTGTCCAACATTAGGCGAGAACGATTTTGTCAGACATGTGACTTCAGTAAGGAAATGGAGTGTATAATTCAGTTACTGTAAGATAGCAAACTGAAATCTATGGCCGCTGGTACGTCATCATTATGTGATTTTCAATGTTTATAACCAAAAAAATTTTTTACTTTGTTTACAGATTTTTTATTTACTTTTCAAGTTATTAACATAAGGATTAACTGCAGGTAATTCAATGAACCAGTCAATAAAATAATATCTATAAAGGCACTTTAATATAATGATAATAAAAAAAGTATTAAATAAAATCAACATTTTATTTAATATAATAAAATTACCTGTAGTGTGTGAATGAGCGTATGTGTATGTGTGTGTGTGTGTGCCCTGCGATGGATTGGCAACGCTGTCCAGGGTGTACCTGGGGCACAGAGCCTATCTCAGGAGACTAAGGGCACGAGGCAGTGGAACACCCCTACTTACACACTCATTCACACACTATGGGCAATTTGGGAACGTCATTCAGCCTACTCTGCATGTCTTTGGACTGTGGGAGGAAACCGGGGTACCCGGAGGAAAAGCTTCATTATACATCAGTTTTAATGTACACTTATAGGTGGCACATTACTGTTGATGGACCGTGGCGGTTTCTCTGATGTGTGTATGTAATACGGTTACACGCCTTGGCAAACTTATGATTTTGCTTTTACCAGGACATCGCTGAACTCTGAAATCTGAGTGGTCAGTTCATCACAGAATACTTTCAGTAATTATAACTAAAGAATGATGTTATGTTAATGTGCCTTTTCTGATACGTTACCATTTCAAAATAAATAGCTAACAACAAACTAAAATATGTGATCAGTGACAATTTCTTTCGCTTTCTATAATGATGCACTTTGTCAGGAGAGGCAGAAAGTAAGCAAGTCAATTTTACTTTGTTACTGCACTTAAGGAAACAGTAAGTAAATAGTTCATATATGTGATTTCCTTTACTAGTTGTATTAAAATATACTTTTTTACTTTTACTCCGCTACATTGTACAGGAAATATCTGTACTTTTACTTCACTGCATTTCTGCATGTTATTACGTTACATAACCGCAGTAGAGTGGAGTATTTAAAGCAGGAATATCGCCACCTGCTGACTATCATATGCTTAATTGTGTTTCCCTTGCGAATCACGCGTTACAGGCGTTCAAAATCAGAAGCAGAGCTGTTTGCAGACATGTGGGCAGTCAGGAAGCAGAGTGAGACAGATAGATGAATAGACAGATAGAGATATTTTTACTATGAAAAAGGCTATAATAAAGTAATGCAATCTCAGTACTTTTACCACTTAAGTGAATTTAAAGGTGCTTTTTCCACTTTTACTCAAGTACACATGTAAAACGAGGACTTCTACTTTCACTTGAGTAATATTTGACCTAGGGTATCTCTACTTTCACTCCCGTACTCCTGTATTTGTGCACGTTGCCCACCGCTGCACGTCAGGACGCGTCACACCTTCTGGGTGTTTTTCAGATGTAACATTTTTCAGATGTAATGAGAATGTGCATGTGCAAAATGTTTCATTTAAGAATTATTATTATTATTATTATTATTATTATTATTATATCATTATTTGAAAAAATACTGCAATCATGTGTCGTAACTTCTAAAACGTAGCGTCATAGCACGCTAATGTACTGCAGTAGTGTGCTAATGTATCGCTCGAGCACGATAAACAACAACAGTGACACGATTTAATCCCAAACTAGGTCCCCCCCCCTGCCCCCCGCACACACACACTAGCTCAGAACTTTAAGCACCGAGCTAGTGCGTGAAAGGAAGAGGAAAATGGATTTCCTCGAATGCTAATGTGATAGCAGCCATTTTGATTGTGCTATTAAAAAATATTTCACACTCAGGAGTCCCCGCCCCCCCCTCGCCCTCTCCCCCTCACTCTCTCTCCCTCCTTCCCCTCGTCTCTCTCGTCTTGTTCATTCAGGGCCACAGATTCGTTATGAATAATGTATTTTCTAATCAGCAGCATAAGGCTGTGCTGGAGTGCATGTGTGTGTGTGTGTGTGTGTGAGAGAGTGAGAGAGAGGCACTACCAATGAAATCACACGGGAGGCAGTTTCATGTTTCTCCAGCGAACCAGAGGTGTGGAACCTTAACACTCGAATAACCAGGTCTTCACCTTCCCACACACACACACACACACACACACAGTGTAATTCCTGTATGTCTTGCTTTGGATTAATAATTCCAGTAATGCTTGTAGTTTCTTTTTGTTGTGGCTCAACATCGTCATCATCATCATCATCATCATCATCATCATCGTGCCTCTGACACTGGAGACTCCTTCCGTAAATGTTGCGCTGCACAAATCCCTGTGCACGAGCTGTTGCTATGGAAACGGTACCCTCTAAGAACCATCATTTTCAGATTATGTCCTGTTCTCTTGTTACATTCATCAGACAGGAAATGGGAATGCGATCACTTCCTGTCTCGTCTCTCCCTGCGCTCTCACTCCTCCTTCCTCCCCGCTCTGTCTCTGTCTCACTCACTCTCACTGTCTTCCTCTCTTCTGCTCTTTTGGGTCCTGAGGATGATTGTCACTAAACAGCGCTCGTGTAGCCGTTCATGTGCTAAATTAAGCAACACACACACACACACACACACACACACACACACACACACACACCATGCTCCTCACTCTCTGGCAGTGCTAATGTGGAACAGTCACGCTGTGACACAGGGGATTTTGTTCACTTGTTTGTGCCCTTGGCATATGTACACACACACACACACACACACACACACATACACACACACACACGTGTGAAAAAACATGCCCCCTCATAGACATCCCTTCTAACCGCACTAATGCTCCCAATGACAGCTGTTGACTCCATTCTTGACTCTGTGTGTGTGTGTGTGTGTGTTTGCTCGTTCTCAGGTTCAGCGCTGAAAATGAGAGAGCACAGAGACGCGCAATCGTAATCCAATGAGACAGCACAGGAAAGAGACAAAAAACATGCAGAGGAAATACATTTACAGTACGAGGCGTCGCTGCGATACCAGACAGAGTGCTGAGATCAGACACAGAAGCACAGGCACTACCTCGTGCAAGAACACAGAGACCCACAAAAGTAATACGGTGAGGTGAAAAAAAAAACAGATGTTTTGCAGCAAGAGGTCGCAGGCACACAAAAACAGCACAGCGATTTAGAATACAGACAGAAACACAGAAGAAATAAGATCGGAAAAATGGACGCTTCGTACAGAAGAGAATAAAGAAACTGGTTAAATATACACACGAGTTGTGCAATCAACACAGAGAAACTGTAGAAGCACAGAGAGAATAGACAATAGCAAATCAGCACAAGGTGACGGGGAATAACACTGAAACAGTCTGAGAGAAAAGAAAGTCAAGTTCAAAAAGCACATTACCTGAGAGCAGCACAAAACTACAGAGAGATAAACAGCACAGAGAAAATCTAATCCTTCATACATCACAAAACTGCTCTGAGATTTTTATTTTGTAATGTTTCCTTCTAGGTTCTCTGTGCTGAATCATCAATTTGAAAAAAGACAGCACAGAGATTCATTCTTCATCATCTATACAGCGTATTCTGTGTACAGGGTTGGGGACTTGATTTAGGGTTCGAGGCAGCGTAGACCTTGGGCGATCCATGTCAGGGCAAGCACAGAGATTCTGCAGGAAAAAATACAAAATAAAAAGGAGAAAGCATTCAAATTTTGTGGTGTTATAGAATAATAATCAACAATGAGTTACCGCACAGAGAAAAAACAAACAAATAAGTAAACAAAATGTATTAAGTACATAACCAGCACCGAGAAAACAGAGAAACTGTGCAGCACAGAAAAGAGAGACGTGAGTGCCGAGGTGAAACAAAAGAGATGGGAAAGTGGACAAACTGTGCTTTCATACAAAGAGCACAGGGAAAATGCAGACACAAAGAAATACTCAGAGAAAGCACAGAAAAGGTGGAGATGCAAATGTGTGTGTGTGTGTGTGTGTGTGTGTGTGTGTGGGAGCTGGACCTGTAAATCAGCACAGAGACCGAAATCTATGAAATCTAAAATAAAACAACACAGGTGGAAAATTAGAGACACAGAACCATCGCCAGGCAAAAACTGAACACAGGAGAAACACAGTGAAAAACAAACATTACAGCACAGAGACAGGAAGCACGCAGAGAGGAAAAGCAGGTGAGAGGAACGTCCTCGAGGTTAAAATAGACACAAATGAGGGAAACGAAACTAAAGAAACTAAACGAACACCACAGCATAGAGACAACGGATACGTGTTGGGAAAAGAAAACTAAACGAGTCACGGGAGCAGCCGGTAGTTAGAGACGAACCATGCCTCAAAGGAAAGAAACAACTTAAACTAAACTAAACAGCACAGGATAAAAATAAAGCCTGGAATGAACACTGCAGCGCGGAGAAAAGCAGCCAGGAGAAGAGCTGACGGGAAAAAAAAAGGAGAGACAGAAATACAGGGGAAATAAAAGAACGAAAAAGACAAACTGTGCACAGAAAGAAAAAAAAAAACGGCACAGATACAGAAAGGGGAACAGAAAAAATTAATGATACGGAAAACTACAGCGCTGAGGAAAAACAGAGAGACAGAAAGTGCTGAGAAGCGAAGAAAGACAAAATGCACAGGGATTTAAAAAAAACACAGAAAGAGAAAGACAAAGGAGAGACGAATAGCAAACAGCACAGGGACAAAAATAATTTTATAAAAAAAAAACAGAGAAGTGGACGATGTCGATAGAGCGCTGAGACAAAGAAATGAGAGACACACAGAGAGACAGAGACAGGGAGAGACAGCACAGTCACACTTAATTAATGCACAGAGAAAATAAAGTACATCAAAAAAAAAAAAAAAGGGCGAGACAAGGCAAAGTAATGAGCAGGGTGTTTTTCTTTTTCTTTTTTTACAGAAGCAGCAGCAGCAGACTCGCCGCTGAGCAGAAAGCACGCTGGAACACACACGGCACAGCGAAAAATAAAAAATAATGAAAAACCACACCGCACAGTTGGAAAGGGAAAGAGGGAAGAAAGAGAGAGAGAGAGAGAGGGAGGGAAAAAAAACCCAGCGCGAGCTGGAGTTCAGGGGAAAAGCCGCCTCGTGCAGCGCGCGCCGTCTCTGAGCAACAGCGGCAACCGCGAGACTCGTAACATCACAGCGGGGGGGCGGAGTCGAGCAGCGCTCCGCCAAAACGGCTCTCCTTAATCTCCCAGCACGCCTCCTCCTCCCTCTACCTCCATCCCTCCATCTCTCTCTCACACACACACACACACTCACTCCCGCTCGCGATCTCTCACAATGTTCGACCTAGCTTTGTGCTAACACCCCCCCCCCCCCGCGCGCGCACACACACACACACACACACACACCCCTCTATCTCGCGCTCATCCTGCGCTTCACTCATCCGCGTAATGGCGCTAATCCATTACTCTGAAACGTAACCATTTATCAGAGACGCGGCGCGATGAGTGGACTTCGCTCTTTTCTTCACGGGAAAATAACCCCCGACTCACACACACACACACACACACACACACAGATTCAGCACTCCGTGTTGTGCTGCGATAGCAAAATAATCAGTGATCTGCTGTGATGAGGGACTGTTTCACTTTTCATAATGATCTGACAGCAATTGCCTTTAACAACAACAACAACAACAACATACTGTACCACACAGCAAAGTGACCTTTTTTTTCTCTAATGTATTTTTTTTAATGTGTACGTTTAATGTTGTGGAACGTTTCTCTTTTCCGCATAAAAATTGTGGTGTTTTGCGCCAACACAGGTGATATAATGTAAAATGCATTTTGTGGCTGTAAAAGTAGAAAATAAATACAAAGCAGACACAAATAAAAGAGACATATTTTGCTGCAGAATTGCATGGAACCGGAAGTATTGCTGAATATTAATTCATGCAGATTTATGCGACGTGAGTAACGATCTTTCAGTCAGATCTCCTGATTAAAAAGAGTTTAATTGCAGAATTCGCTCTTACTGTTTGTTCTTGTCTCTTTCTTTTCAGTTGTGTGTCAGACGCGTTTCCAGGGGATTTCAGGTCGGATTTGCATGTCATGATGGTTCAGATTCATAATTACAGATGACTTTTATCTAACCTGAAGGGCGTTTGAACATCAGGGCCTCGGCATCGTTTCCGAGAACACTCGGCCTAGGGTTATTTTAAGTCTGGTTCATTTTGATCAGTGAGAACACGATCGTTCCGTGCTTGGGAACCGCGCCCGAAGAAGTGGTCTTGGGGGCAGTACGGCGTACTCGGGCATGGCTCATCAGACATGGAAACCAATTGTATCAGAGAACAGAAGTACAGTGGTACCTCCGCGTACAAATGCCCCGCCTTGCGAATTTACGCATTAAGAACTGAAATTTTGCAAGAGGTTTGCCTCAGCATTTGAAGTATTTTCGGGAGCCGATCAAATATGATTATAGCGTTCATATAGTAATTCGTAATATTTTTGGGTGGCTGGAACGGATTATCTGTATTTACATTATTTCATATAGGAAAATGCGCTTCGCAAGAAGGAATTTAACCTTAAGAACTCGCCTCTGGAACGGATTAAATTTGTATGCTGAGGTAACGCTGTAGATCGCTGTTTAGACGTGATGTCACCATGCCGTCGATCTCCACTGGAATCTGTGTGCGAGTAGCAGAGACAGGACAGTAGAAAGGCATGCGAGAGTATCACCCTTGACATTTTTTCCCCCCAAATATTAATAATAACAGGCATAGCACAGAAGATAACTTCCTCGTTCTCTTCTTCCGCAAACCACTGAGGTGTATACTGCCACCTGCTGTATCGAAGGGTGTAAATACGCAAGTGAGTACCCCGAGTGCCGAGACCAAAAACGATGTGAAAGCTGGCCAGAGGGGAGTGTGGAGGGGAGGGGCCAATCAGTCCTGGGCATGGTACAAATCAATCATCTCTAATGTGAAAACACCCTAACGTGGCCGTATCTGTGCATGTGCACATCCATATCGAAAACAAGTTTGTGCGAGCGCTCATCCATTTCAAGCAACATACGCGATCTTCAGGGTTTTGCTCTGGAGGACGGCGAGCAGCGAGTCGGCTGTATTTGATGAGGTTCAGCAGGAGGAGGAAAGCCAGACGCCTTGCCTTAGCTGTTTTTGTGGCTGTTGCTATGAAATCCCTGCGCTGCCGGTGCTGACTGATGACGTCATGCAAAAAGTCACATGGATTCCGATCTGCCCGTTCTCGTCTGAGTCACTTGACCATCTATCAGACACGTATCCAATCTAGGACCACATACCAAAGTGACTCAGGTTAGATATGAAAAAACATCAGACTTGTGTGTTCAGACAGCCGTTAAAAAAAAAAAGAAAGAAATTAGGTCTGAGTCACTTCAGGCTGGTGATGTGAAGGCAGGTTCTGACTCAAATATTATAATGAACCCTAGTCACGGGACGAGGTACGGCGTTCAGAAAAATTAGTATTGTATTTTAGTCTATTTATTTTTGAGGGGTTTGTAATGTTATAAAAATATTCTAATTAAATTGTTTAAACCATTAAAACGATTACACATTTATTGTGATTCTTTGAGGGAAAATATAAGGCAAATTCAGCTTTAAGCTTAGCCTTGGAGCTCGTTAGCATTATATATGGAAAAAAAAATCAGTTTTGAATATTCTGTGATTTTTATTTATTTATTTTTATTCAAAAATAGATAGATTTGGATTCAAATTTTGTGCTTTGTGATTTGATTAGTTTCAACAGCACTCATGTTTAGTGTCTGATTTGTCTCTCAAGCTGCCATATTTCCTACAGATTTCGAAAGTATTAAATGCGACTTTACAAAAGTACTTAACAAACACTGATTACTGTGTAACTTGTGTTGTTGATTGTTTAAATGTCCTGTCCTGATACACATAAGGTAGATCATCTTTTTTCATGCCAGTGTTCTTCTCCATCCTCCCATCCTTTAGTTGGAGTTCTGTAAGTTGCATTAGCGCCACCTACAGATCTCTCTCTCTCCTCAGCTTCCCTGTTCTCTTCAGCCGACTTTCCAGGCCAGTCTTGTTTTGTTTGTGGTTTAAACGAGCCAGTCAGACTTTCCCCTTATTGTAAACTCACATTGTGTGTAACACCCCCGCCCCCCCCCCCCCCCCCCCCCCCCCCCCCCACCCGCTGCTTGTTGCTCAGTTTTGGGCTTCTGTGGAGGGGCGTGGCTCAACTGTATCGCATTCACACAGATACTGAAACTGTGTGTTCGGACGAGGAGCGAAATAAAAGGAGGGACGGGAAATGCGTTATGTAGTGCTTTGAGGGAGCCCTGATACTTGTGATACGGACCTTTTAAAGATTATAGTTATGGAACTTGCGCAGATTATCGTACACAATAAATACATTTGAAATGTTTTTTTTTTAATTTCGTGTGAAAAAGTAACTCTAGTACAGCTGGTTTGTTCAGTTAATATCACTCTCTGCGTGTGATTACATTAGCATGATTGCTAGCTATCTGGTCTTGTGCGGCGTAATAAAAGTTTTGGACGTGACACAAAGCGCTGACGGTTGATGAAAAGGTTTGTGTTTTCTTACACTTTCTTTTCACAGCCAGCTTTCACACCTGCGGTACAACAAGAGACATAAAAGCATGTGTTAGCATGCAGCTAAACAGCTTCTAATCCCACCGGGACAGACAACATAATGGAGCGAGAGAAACAGAGAGAGAGAGAGAGAGAGAGACGCATGACCTTTGACCCCTCTGTATTCCCCGTTACATAAGAAAGAAAAAAATCAGAAAAGAATCTGATTACATTTCTCCTGTATGCATTGCAAACTGGAAGCAAAGGTGGTAACTATGAATTCACACACACACACACACACACGCACACACACACCGGCGCGTAAACGAAGAAAATGAGATTTTGAAAAATGAGGGCGTGCTGAAAGTGGCAGTTATTACTTATCAAGAAAAGTAAAAGCAAACCATACACACACGTGCACTCACGTTCTCACACACACACACACACACGCGCGCGCGCTCGCTCCCAATCTCACACTATCTCACCATCAGTTTGTTTTCTTCTTTTGCGTTTGCGCTTGTTCCTGTTCTCTGTCACTCGCTCTTTTACTCATCGCAGTCTCTCGGTTTTGAGATGACTGGCATTCCTGCCCACACACACACACACACACACACACACACACGCACACACATAGGCACACACTGACACGCATATACACACACACGTTGTTAAGATACATTTACTCACACACTTTCGCTGAGGTGAAAAAGGGAAAGTCCCAAACTGCTGCGGAGCGCTGTGGTTGAGTGCGAACGTTACAGCCCAGAGCAGTGTGTGTGTGTGTGTGTGTGTGTGTGTATTAATCTCAGCTTCTTTTTTTTTAATTTTATCGCAGCACAATTAAACCGTCATTTACGTACCATAAATATTTGGTGTTTTTTTTTTTTTTTTATTGAAACATTGTTTCCGTACTAGTGGCAGTACTGCTGCTACGTATCCTATTAGCGATTAGCATCCAGTTAGCATAAACAATCAGCGTTATCAGCATGCTAGCCTGTCATAGACGAGAAACGAGGAAGTCGTTAGCTAGCCTCTGTTAGCTAAAATCTGTCGCAAATTGTTGTGGAGATTTATTCTACTGTAACGGAAAATTGACATCACAATTCTGATTGGTCGGAAGGTGTTGATTTGCTTCGGACTTTATATACGACAATAAGTCAGTTTCTTTTACGTTTTTGTTTTCACAGCTACAGTGACACATAAGCCAAGGTGAATTTTTAAAGAATCATAGGAAAAGGTAAGGAGTTTATTCAGTGTTTGCAGTAGGAGTTTTGAGTGTCAGACGTTCTTTGAGCCACAACGCTAAACACTGTTACGCATTTCAGTGTCCCCGAGACGAAGGAGTGCCCGATTCTTTTGGGTCTTCGTAAACAATTAATAAGCGATTGACGGTTCAACTCACAGTACAGTACATATGACGTAACTGTGAACGTACTTATGTCGCAAGATTTTAACGTAGCTGCAGCTAGCTAAAAAAAGTCTGACGTTGGACTCTGTAACGTGGGAAAACTCGTTACAGTTGACGAAGTGCTGAGAAAAAAAAATCATCACCAGGAAGTCTACACACACACACACACACACACACACACACACACACAGTGTGTATATACACTCCTATGCTATTCTCCAGCTCTCTCTCTCTCTCTCTCTCACTCTCAGGGGAAGATTTATTCTGATGATTAATTGCACGTTTACGCGAGAACAGGACTTGGCTAAGTTTCCCGCCTCAGGACGTTGCTGTCCCGGATACGAAGATTTTTTTTTTTGGTAAAATTGTGACGGGACGCGACTCGGCCAGCTGAGTCAGCTTTGTGTTTTTTTTTTTTTTTTAAGTGAGTGAGAAACATTTGGTAAACTTTAGGTGGAGGGTTTAATTGATGGGATGCAAATCTGAGAGAATTTTTTATCAAGGTGTGTGTGTGTGTGTGTGTTTAGTGGGCCTGGTTACTCAGGCGACGGTCCACTTTTCATCAATCCTGGATGAAGTGATTAATAATGCATGTGTGCCTATATATGGCAATCTCTCTCTCTCACACACACACACACACACACACACACACACACACACACACACACACACACACGCACATGGAGTTCGACTCATGCACAAACAAACAAAGACGCGCAGTGACGCATGAATGCCTGTGTGAAACGGCACACACGTTTACCCCGACACACACACACACACACACACACACACACACACACACACACACACACACACACCCTGCCCTGGCACTGTGTACACAGCCGATCTATTCATCTCTCCCTCAGCCGGCATTAATAAATGATTCTAGCTACTCAGTGTGCGCGCGCACTCTCTCTCTCTCTCTCACACACACACACACACACACACACACACACACACACACACACACGCACACAAAACCGTTAAATATTCATCAGCTGGGCCGTGCTGTTAGTCTTGGGCTGCTCGTGGAGGCAGTAAACGCAGACTCAGACGCTTGCTGGCACATTACTCATACACACACACCCACACACACACACACACACACACACATACACACACACACACACAAGTCTACCTGTATCTGTATTACATTTTTGTTCTAGATTCCCATTAGCTAAAATGCAAAAGCGAGGAAAATTCTGTAAAAAAAGGGTTAACACACTGCGATGGAGTGTGCTATACAATACACAATAGGCTGTGTGTGTGTGTGTGCGTGTGTGTTCCAGGAAACAGGATGTCCCTTTGTGCTGCAGCACCGTGAAACTCTACAGCAGGCCGAGCCGTGCGCTCACTCGGTAAGCCTCGTGTTTTTGTGCGAGCATGAGTGTGGAGGGAAAGAAAAGGATGGAGAGAGTGAAGAGAGAGAGAGAGAGAGACGTGGCGCTGCTGAAGAATAATTTATGCGCCGCTTCAATTGCACACAGATGTTCCAGGAGAGAGAGAAGGAAGGAATGGTTGTGAAAGGAAAAACAGCCACGCTCAGTCACATGAGGTGTGTGTGTGTGTGTGAGCGTGTGTAATAAATCTCCACAGTGCTTGCGTGCGTGTGTGTGTGTTTGCCCTGGCAATGACCCTCCGCTGACCTCTCCTCCTGACATCAAAGAGGATTATGGGATAGCGCGGCGAGTGCCAAGACTCTAATTGAGGACTGCGCTGAGAGTGTGTGTGTGTGTGTGTGTGTGTTTGTGTGTGTGTGTGTGTGTGTGTGAGAGAGAGAGAGAGAGGGAGAGAAGTTTGCGGAGACTGCTCTCTCCATGACCCACCTTATATTTATATTTATACAAAAATTCCACGGAAACGTCTCGCCGTTTGAATTCCAGTTGAAGATTTTTTTTGGTAGAAGTCCGACTCGTCTCCATGATAGACAATTTTTTATTTTTAATTTTTTTTAAGAGTTAGTTCTCTTGCTGAACTTTGACCTCAGGTGGTAAACTCTCGATGTCAGAGGTGAGGATGTGCTCGAGGTGTCCTAAAACACTGTGTCTGTAGTTTCAGGGTTCGTTTCCATTTAACCTGAGCAGCGACAAAGGACCGACTCCAGCCCGCGTACACACACATAGTGGAAAGGTCATTCAGGTGACCTCTCACACACACACACCGTCCACTTCCTGACCTGTCTGAAACCCAAAACTCAACCTGTCTGCCACACCATACTGAATTATTTTCTTCCTGATCACATGTAGGTGAAAGCCAATCAGCCGTCTTACCAACTGCACTCGCATCAGATATGTTTTAGCCACGCCCACAAAACCTCATGAAAAGCTAACTGTAATGACATATCTGATAAAAGGGCTACATCCCACCTGCGCGCTAAACTACTAAATAGTACTCTCTAACAGATACTAAATCCACGGCTAAATCCCACCCCGCGCTCTAAACTACTAAATAGTACTCTCTAACAGATACTAAATCCACGGCTAAATCCCACCCCGCGCTCTAAACTACTAAATAGTACTCTCTAATAGATACTAAATCCACGGCTAAATCCCACCCTGCGCTCTAAACTACTAAATAGTACTCTTTAATAGATACTAAATCCACGGCTAAATCCCACCTGTGCGCTAAACTACTAAATAGTACTCTCTAATAGATACTAAATCCACGGTTAAATCCCACCCTGCGCGCTAAACTACTAAATAGTACTCTCTAACAGATACTAAATCCACGGCTAAATCCCACCCTGCGCTCTAAACTACTAAATAGTACTCTTTAATAGATACTAAATCCACGGCTAAATCCCACCTGTGCGCTAAACTACTAAATAGTACTCTCTAATAGATACTAAATCCACGGTTAAATCCCACCCTGCGCGCTAAACTACTAAATAGTACTCTCTAACAGATACTAAATCCACGGCTAAATCCCACCCTGCGCTCTAAACTACTAAATAGTACGCTCTAATACATACTAAATTCACGGCTAAATCCCACCATGCGCGCTAAACTACTAAATAGTACTCTCTAACAGATACTAAATCCACGGCTAAATCCCACCCCGTGCTCTAGACTACTAAATAGTACTCTCTAATAGATACTAAATTCAGCTAAATCCCACCTGCATGCTAAACTACTAAATAGTACTCTCTAATAGATACTAAATCCACGGCTAAATCCCACCCTGCGCTCTAAACTACTAAATAGTACTCTCTAACAGATACTAAATCCATGGCTAAATCCCACCCTGCGCTCTAAACTACTAAATAGTACTCTTTAATAGATACTAAATCCACGGCTAAATCCCACCTGTGCGCTAAACTACTAAATAGTACTCTCTAATAGATACTAAATCCACGGTTAAATCCCACCCTGCGCGCTAAACTACTAAATAGTACTCTCTAACAGATACTAAATCCACGGCTAAATCCCACCCTGCGCTCTAAACTACTAAATAGTACGCTCTAATACATACTAAATTCACGGCTAAATCCCACCATGCGCGCTAAACTACTAAATAGTACTCTCTAACAGATACTAAATCCACGGCTAAATCCCACCCCGTGCTCTAGACTACTAAATAGTACTCTCTAATAGATACTAAATTCAGCTAAATCCCACCTGCATGCTAAACTACTAAATAGTACTCTCTAATAGATACTAAATCCACGGCTAAATCCCACCCTGCGCTCTAAACTACTAAATAGTACTCTCTAACAGATACTAAATCCATGGCTAAATCCCACCCTGCGCTCTAAACTACTAAATAGTACTCTCTAACAGATACTAAATCCACGGCTAAATCCCACCCTGCGCGCTAAACTACTAAATAGTACTCTCTAATAGATACTAAATCCACGGCTAAATCCCACCCTGCGCTCTAAACTACTAAATAATAGATACTAAATCCACGGCTAAATCCCACCCTGCGCGCTAAACTACTAAATAGTACTCTCTAACAGATACTAAATCCACGGCTAAATCCCACCCTGCGCTCTAAACTACTAAATAGTACTCTCTAATAGATACTAAATCCACGGCTAAATCCCACCCTGCGCTCTAAACTACTAAATAATAGATACTAAATCCACGGCTAAATCCCACCCTGCGCTCTAAACTACTAAATAGTACTCTCTAAGAGATACTAAATAATAGATACTAAATCCACGGCTAAATCCCACCCTGCGCGTTAAACTACTAAATAGTACTCTCTAACAGATACTAAATCCACGGCTAAATCCCACCCTGCGCGTTAAACTACTAAATAGTACTCTCTAATAGATACTAAATCCACGGCTAAATCCCACCCTGCGCTCTAAACTACTAAATAATAGATACTAAATCCACGGCTAAATCCCACCCTGCGCTCTAAACTACTAAATAGTACTCTCTAACAGATACTAAATCCATGGCTAAATCCCACCCTGCGCTCTAAACTACTAAATAGTACGCTCTAATAGATACTAAATCCACGGCTAAATCCCACCCGCGCGCTAAACTACTAAATAGTACTCTCTAATAGATACTAAATCCATGGCTAAATCCCACCCTGCGCTCTAAACTACTAAATAATAGATACTAAATCCACGGCTAAATCCCACCCTGCGCTCTAAACTACTAAATAATAGATACTAAATCCACGGCTAAATCCCACCCTGCACTCTAAACTACTAAATAGTACTCTCTAACAGATACTAAATCCATGGCTAAATCCCACCCTGCGCTCTAAACTACTAAATAGTACGCTCTAATAGATACTAAATCCACGGCTAAATCCCACCCCCGCACTAAACTACTAAATAGTACTCTCTAATAGATACTAAATTCAGCTAAATCCCACCCCGCGCTAAACTACTAAATAGTACGCTCTAATAGATACTAAATTCAGCTAAATCCCACCCCGCGCTCTAAACTACTAAATAGTACGCTCTAATAGATACTAAATCCACGGCTAAATCCCACCCTGCGCTCTAAACTACTAAATAGTACGCTCTAATAGATACTAAATCCATGGCTAAATCCCACCCTGCGCTCTAAACTACTAAATAGTACGCTCTAATAGATACTAAATCCACGGCTAAATCCCACCCGCGCGCTAAACTACTAAATAGTACGCTCTAATAGATACTAAATCCACGGCTAAATCCCACCCTGCGCTCTAAACTACTAAATAATAGATACTAAATCCACGGCTAAATCCCACCCTGCACTCTAAACTACTAAATAGTACTCTCTAACAGATACTAAATCCATGGCTAAATCCCACCCTGCGCTCTAAACTACTAAATAGTACTCTCTAATAGATACTAAATTCAGCTAAATCCCACCCCGCGCTAAACTACTAAATAGTATGCTCTAATAGATACTAAATCCACGGCTAAATCGCACCCTATTTCTAAAAATAAAGAACGAGAAGAATCCGTTTTCTTGAATACAAAGAGTCAGTGGTTCAAGCCAAATGATCTGAATGAATTGATTCACCAGCATTTGATGAATCCTGATCCTTGGAGCAGATTTTCCTCTTTTTTCTGGAAAAATCCCCTACAAAGTAAATATGAAAGCAAGTAACGCTCAGACTCCAGTACTAACGTTGTGAATAAATCCTGAACACCTCACAGCACTCAGACTAAGACTAACGTACGCATTTATAGCTCTAATTACAGAACGCACAAACAATCGCTCTTAATTTACACCTTTCTCTGGAGTCAGAATTACTCGTGTACGTTTCCTCATCAGCGCGAGTGGAAGATTAGGCCTTGCTGCGCTAGGGAAGTGTGAGTGCTCTGCTGCTCTCTGTTCCCTGTGTTTGTGTGTGTGTGTGTGTGTGTGTGTGGAGCGGAGCTCAGTCGAGTGTGGAGATAAGAAGCAGCGTGGCACGTCTCAGGAGCGCTATGTGTGTGCGTGTGTGTGTCTTGAGAGGATTAGCAAAAGCCGGAGGCCGCATCAGGGAGGGGGAACAAAACGCCTTCAGGGCTGAGAAGCCCACAGGAGTACACACACACACACACACACACACACACACACATTCAGTCTGAGTTGGGTAGCAGTGCTATTGCTTCTTCTATCCTTTTTTTGCAGTTTATTCTGTACATCTTGGCTTTGCTTCTTGGCTTAAATAATGAATATAATTAATGATATAATAGTTAGTTCTGAACGAGTAATATAGTGGCCGAGTGATAACAGACAGTAACAGCACTGTCAGGTGTAACTGTGTATGTGACTGGGCGTGTCCCAGGTGTTGTCCAGTGGTTAATGACACTAACCCTGCGTTCACACCGAACGCGGCGAGAGCGTCACAGTTCGCTCTCGCCGCCCTGCCGCCGACACCTGTCGCCGCTCTTCGCCGCTGTTGGCCGCTCTGACGTAGACCGAATGCCTTTCTTGTATTTAAAGGGGCCGCAAAGCAATCAAGTTTGTTGATCTTATGGAGACTGACCAAAATGTGGAAGATAACAAGAAATTGATTCATAGAAAGAACTGTATTGTAGAAATAAACAATTTATAAAATTTATAAAAACAAATTATAAGCCATTCGTATGGTGTGGCTTCTGTTCATTGTGAATTGCTAGTCTAATTTAATATATATATTTTTATTATATTATTTTTCTTATTATTATAACATTAGAATCACTTACTAGACTTTGTCTTTAATTAAAATAACATTAATAATTAATAAACACCCGCTATCGCAATAATCAACCTCTCCTCCATTTTGCTTGGGAACTAATGTCGCCAGAACAAAGTTACAGGACTGCATCCCGCGGAATCCTCTCAAGCGGAGGACCTCCCTTTTAATTGGTTGCCGCTCAACCGCGTCATAGCTCATTACCCTAAAGTTGAGCTGATTTCAACTCCCTTTGCCGCTCTCGCCGCCCTCGCCGCGCCGACCCGCTTTTCGCCGCCCCTCGCCGCCGGCTCCCATTAAAAATGAATAACTTCCGGCGTCTTTGACGCTCTCGCCGTGTCCGGTGTGAACGCAGGGTAACTGTGTGTCTCAGCATGGGTGAGAGTCGGTCTGTACGGTCCGCAGTACTGAGGAGAGAGCAGCTGCCTGACCACACCCACATTCACACCCAGTCACAGAAGCACTTTCAGCAACAACACACATCTGATAACGTTATGTCGTCTTAAACAACACGCCGTCTCTGCAGTTATCACTTCTAAGTCCTTCTGAATCGCCTCTGTTAACGGCTAACGCTTAGCTACAAGGCTAACTAGCATCTAACACAAGGCTGAATCCCAAATCCCTCTCTAACCCCTGATCAAGGGCACTACTCTGTGTGTGGAACAAGGGATTGTACACCCTACATAGTGCACTAACTTTATATTTAACTCTTTTTACTCCTGAAGGTAACAGAGCTGATATTCTAAAGTGTAATTAGTGTAAATATGCAGTAAATCTGGTGAGTTTCTCAGGACTGTCCTCCACCTCCATGGTTTATTCTCCTCACCTGTCGGCTACAGAGAACCAGTTAAGAATGTAACACGATTCTCACCTCCTGTTAATTACACTAACTGTCGTTCGCCAGCTTCGTCAGTCGTGTGTAATTAAGTCCTCCAGACGTGGATTGGTATGTGTGGGCGGAGCAAAATAACTGGTTAAATAAAAAACAATTCATAATCTGTTGATAATAAATGGTCTTTGTGCAACTGTTGTATAAAAGCGATATCACACTTGAGGTCATGCTATTGTACTGAATATCAACTAGTCATAGAGACTAGGGTGCAGCCGGAGTACTGAAGGTATCACAGTACAACAGCACGACCAAGTGTGTGATATGACCAAGTGACCAAGCGTGTGATATTGCTTTATTATTATTGTACTCATGTGCACCAACAATCTCGTGTCTTTTATTCTTCCTGTGTGTGTTTTGCTAGTTTTCTTTATTCGTCTTTATTTCAGCTTTAATTATTGATCTTCAGTACCTGCGTTACAATGGAACTGGAGTTTGTCCTGCTGACTGAGGGTCACATGGAGAGCTTTCGATGTTTTACATCGAAAGATTTTGTGAGCGTTGTAACATTTTGTTGTGGTGTTAGCAATGTAACATTTTGTTAGTAGTATAAAAATTTGTTTATGTTAACGATGTGAAATTTTGCTAGCGGTGTAACATTTTGTTTGTGATGTTAGTAATGTAGCATTTTGTTAGCGATGTTAGCCAGGTAACATTTTGTTCGTGGTGTTAGCAATGTAACATTTTGTTAGTAGTATAAAAATGTGTTTATGTTAACGATGTGAAATTTTGCTAGCGGTGTAACATTTTGTTTGTGATGTTAGTGATGTAACATTTTGTTAGTGATGTAAAATTTTGTTTGTGATGTTAGTAATGTAGCATTTTGTTAGCGATGTTAGCCAAGTAACATTTTGTTCGTGGTGTTAGTAATGTAGCATTTTGGCAGCAATGTTAGCCATGTAACATTTTGTTAGCCATGTAACATTTTATCCATGATGCTAGCAATGCACCAATTTGTTAGCAATGTAACATATTGTTTATGCTATTAACGATGTAACATTGTATTAGCAATGTAACATTTTCTTAGCGATGTTAGCAATGTACCAATTTGTTAGCAATGTAACATTTTGTTCATGATTTAATATTTTATTAGCGATGTAAAATTATGTTAGCACTCTAACATTTTGCTTGTAACGTACCATTTTGTTGGCACTATGTTCTGAAGGGCAGTGAATTAAACACAGGAGGTGTTTCAGTGCAGGTGTTTTCCTGCACGGAGGAGCTGAGGTTGTGGAATATGACACAGAAGGGTGAGCTAACTGTGCCGACACACATTTCGACCGTGCATATAACTGTAAAACCTGTGATCATAATGCACTTGATGAGACACTTTCGCACCTCAGCTTAACTCTGAACTCAGTCTGAATTCTGTGTCGCTTCTGAGGTGCTTTTCCTAAAACAAAATGCAAATGTTTTTGTTTTTTTTAGAAATTAATTAATCGATTTGGATTGTTTAAGTGTTGTTCTGTAAATGTTTTTCAGCTCAGTCATAACATGAGCCAGTCATGCAGACAGCCAACAATCACACACACACACACACACACACACTGTTTACCTAGCTGCAAGATAACGTGTAAAAACAGCATGCATGTGTGTGTTTTTTGTGTCATGTTTGCTCACTGTGTTGTGTGTCAACATCGACTGACGCATAAGCACGAGCGACTCGTCCGAGGCACGTATGCTAGCTGTTAGCATTCTGGCTTAAATTCAAACCAGAAAACATCCAGGGTTCCTTTGTGCTGATGCTGTTCTTAACGTGAAACGTTTTTTCTGGAGAGAGAAAGATCAATAAGCACGAGACTTAATTGTTTTAAGGTAACTTTTAAGTTAAGTTTAATAATATTCTCAATCCACGCTGGGAACAAAGAAAAAAAAATTGTCCTGATGCACCACGGCTGTTCCTCCGTGACGTAGGTGGCTGGCTGAGCCAACTTCTTCGTGTAACTTTTAACGTTTAGACGTTTAATTTTGTGTGTTAAACGTCTCTTCGCAGCTCTTCACAGGCTGCCTGCTTTGCGTAAAATCCTTCGCCTGAGTCTCCCGACAGTAGAGGTCATGTATCTTTGAAACTAATCCGGTCCTAATAGGGCTTTAGTCTCTGATGTGTCTCTGCGTCCACACTCCTCCTGGACGTGTGGTGTCCTTACTGTGCCTTTTTACTGTGCCGGCTCTAACATGAGCGTTTGTCGATAACGAGGCCCTCCGGGCGTTTCCTGATTAGTGAGGTTAATGAGACGGCCAGGGAACCGGATTCTTCCCGGACGCCGCTGCAACATCACGTGCGCGCGTTTGAAGTGCTGGCTGTCTGGCGAGAAACGCTGGAAGTCTGAGTAGAAACAGGTGCATGCGCGCGGTGCTGCCAGATCCGAACAGCCTGAGACGGAATGCCGTCTGGACCGCAGGCCTTTTCCGTGCGTCTGTTTTGTGGAATATTCTCCACACGCGCTGCGAGGACGATCTGATCCGTGGACCTACGCCAGGGCTGAAACAGCAGAGCTGTTAGCGCTAAATTTATTCATTTCACCTGCTAGCGTATCCACACACTCGTCCATAAGCACCTTCCCGAGGAATGATGGAATCTTTCAGGCAGTCACACACACCTCTAAAGCTTCCTCTATTTGTTTTTGCACCTCTAATCTAATATCTACTGAAATGATATGCATGAAATTACAATTTTGGCTATTTTTTATTATTAAAGGTCCCATAATTTAAGAGATAAATTCATAAAGCTGAAAAACCCCTCAGTATGGAATTTTCATTCTTCAAACTTGAGCCCCACGCTTCCTTTAGTGTTTGTGTAACTGAGCTGATCCCAAGCCACGTCCCTTAAGAGAACAGCAACAAGCTGTGGGGAGAAGATCTTCTTATATGAGGTCATATTAGGTAGGGAAACTAATCAGCTTGTTTAATCGCTGGACAGTGCAATTTACTCTCATGAACGCTGGGCGTTTGTTGTTGCTCGGAAGTATAAGAAATCAGATAAGATATAAAGATACCTCATCTGGATTAATAAAAATGAGCGTTTCACCCCCTATGGTCACATGGCATTTAAGGTGAAGGTATTTTTTTAAAAACATGGATTGATTTTATTACAGTGATGCAAAAACTCCATTACCAGACGGTGCCAGGACCAGTCTTGCTTTTTCAGTGCATCCACTTGTCAGAAAAGAGTGTGTTAATTTAATTATTTAAAAAATATATAAATTTGCCAGCCTTCAGCCTACATTTTTACAGCAGTAGGTGTTAATCGTGATTACGGCAGTCTGGATGTTTCTCTGCTAATTTTCAGTACTTTAAAGTATGAAAGCAATCTCCACATGCGGAATAGTTCAAGTTGTACAAGACAGAAGGGGAGAAGGCACTTTAGCGATGCCACTTTAGAGTTGACTGATCATTCAGATTGGTCCTTTGGTAGAAATGATGTCACCGCTACTGATAATATAGCCCCACCCCAAAGAAAATGGGGGGAAAAAAAACTGGAAAACCAAGAATAAATCCTTTCCTTCTGCTGCAGTCAAAAAGGCTCGAGCCGAGAGCTTCATTTCCCTGCTAGGATCCTTAAACGATCATGATTGAACTC
The DNA here is from genome assembly GCA_030347435.1 of Clarias fuscus. Lineage (NCBI taxonomy): Eukaryota > Metazoa > Chordata > Actinopteri > Siluriformes > Clariidae > Clarias > Clarias fuscus. The sequence goes on from CM059228.1 coordinate 2,187,327, forward strand.
CCTCATGACAAGCTTTCACAGGCAGGCAGAATTTCCAGCGTGTCACCTAACGCCTCGAGCTGGCGACGGCAGGAAAACCGTGGCGGGTGCGGCATCACTCCCGGGGCAGGAATTTAATTGCGAGGCATTCGAGGCGATTGTTGTTGATGAGAAAGCAAGCGCCACCTTAGCTGCGTTTCGCTTGGCGCGGCCATCCCGCTCCTGTTCAGCCGAACATCTCGGTACGAGTAGACGCCTGAGCTTCCACCTCGGTGCCTCTGTGCCGGCTGGATTTTAAAATAATCCCAGCTGTGTCTAGAAAGTCCGGGAAAACAAACGAGCCAGTTTGGAAGGAATATCCGATGTCAGGAAAACGAAACGACCCGAGTCACACCATCCTTTAATAATGTTTTTTTTGCCTCTGTGATGTAATAGAGGGGTAAAGCAACGGCTCTGACTGTATCTCTTCTTTTACATTGTTGTTTAACGGCGGCTGGAATCCGATAGGTTACATTACCGCCAACTGTAGGTCTCACTTTCCCTCATCTTCAGCTCTTGGTCTGCTTTATGCAACACTTCCACACATTCTTTCTTCTTAACACATTTCCAACTCAGTACCGCTCAGCATCTACGTGGAGTTCTGTAGGTCACATCGACACCACATATAGATGTCCAAGTAGGCTCCTACCTGGCTGTTTCTCCTCCAGGTGTTCGGCTTTGAAGTAAAGTGGTCATGGTCTAAGTGTGATGGAAAGGTTTTTAATCTAGTCCGATATCCTCTGAGAACACTGAAAGGAAAACCCCCTGATGTGTGTCTCCCTGGCTCGGACAATTCCTCAGCCTCAGCTACATCATAGCTAATACTTCAAAGCTAACTCTCAGGACGGTTGTTTTTGTTTGTTTAATCCCGCTCACATGCTTATTGTTTTGATCTGTACGCGCCCGCATTTCTTCTGAGAACTGAGCACGATTAGTAACTTAATTTATACCGGTATGACAATTTTGTTGTACGTCCTAATCTCGTCCTAAGTTTGAGCTAATAAAGTTATTAGCAAAACTAGTACAGATCAGTAGCTAGATATGTATTGCATCTCACAGTCGCACCCGTGTACGTTTAGAACCGCTTAGCTGTTCTATCTAAATAATGCATTTATGTATAGCCACGATCATAATCTGATCTGATAATCCGGTGCTAATCTGCAAAAGATCCGTTTTATCTCCCTGGCCCGCTCTGATTCGTCACTGATAGCCCCGCCCTCTTTGTTGAAATGACGCCAATTTTCATGCCGCTCGTTGGTTCTGTTTAAGTAGCGATGCTTTAATCTGTAAAAGAAAATAAAAAAACACGGCGGGAAAAAGATCGGGATCGCGGTTTATACATGAAAGAAAAAAAGTAATAAATCAAAGCAGTGGAGCTCAGAAAGATGAAAAACAAATACGTCATCGGGAGAGGGAGTGAGTGAGAGAGAGCGAGAGAGAGAGAGAGAGAGAGAGAGAGAGAGAGATTCTTTCCGACTAAATGGATTTTCTCTTTCAGGAGCGAGAGATTGCGAGAGGAGCGTGAGCGAGATTAGCACCGGATGGAGAGAGAGGAAAGTGTCTGTGTGTGTGTGTGTTTGGGGGTGGAATGCTGCCCAGGGAAACACACACACACACAGAGGAACACACAGGAGCACACAAATTTGGAATCTCAGTACACTTCCGAATCCTGTGTCAGTCACAGAAGGAGAATTCAACGAGGACTCCTATTAGAGCCGAAGGCATTTAATAAAGTGTGTGTGTGTGTGTGTGAGAGAGAGAGAGAGAGAAATGAGTGAAAGATGGTGTAGGCTTTTTTTAGCCGTGTGTAATATAGGCCAACGGAACAGGCCGTACAGATAACCGCGTGTGTGTGTGTGTGTTTGTGTGTGTGTGTGTTTGTGTGTCACACTGTTTCATCTCTCCTGATTTACGTCAGAGTTCGTGTAAATAACAATTACATCGTGGCCCGGGACTCCTGTGTATATGTGTGTGTGTGTGTGTGTGTGTGGAGTGTAAACATGCCGATCTCCCCCGAGAACGAGTTTTAAAAGGGAAAAAACAACAACAAAAGGGAGAACACGAGAAGTAAGAGGCAGACGAGAGGATAGGATTTTATTAGTGTGTGTGTATGTGTGTGAGTGTAGCTCGTCTCGACCTGCAATGCTGCTGTTTTTCGTGCCGACACTCGCGAGTCCAAAATAGCAGCGCTTACGTTATCAATCACCAGCGGGAGGACAAGAGCAGCCTCTGAAGAGAGAGAGAGAGACAGAGAGAGACGGAGAGACGGAGGCAGAGACAGACTCAGAGAAAGAGAATGAAAGAGAGGGACAGAGAAAGACGGAAAGAGACGGATTTAGTTAGATACATAGACAGACAGATAAAGAGATTGACAGAGAATGAGAAAGAGACACAGTGAGATCTCCCTTAAGCCAATAACTGTCTCTCTCTCACTGTCTGTCTCCCTGTCTCTCTTTGTTTCTCTCTGTCTATCTTTCTGTCTTTTTGTGCCTCCGTCTCTCTCTCTCTCTCTGTCCGTCTTCTCAGCCCCGGGTCTCATGGTTAGTTGCTTGTAGAGGTCATGTGATTTTTGACGCATGTGTACAGTATTTATTTCGTAACATTACTTTTTGCCCATTTTCCGAAAGGGTGCCAGTAATTTTGCAGTCGACGCTACTATCGACTTCTTACTCGCAAATGAATACCAAAAAAACAAATTATCTTAGATTAGCTAGTTTAATAGTTTCCTGTCAATATTAGCCTTGTTAGCTTTAAACAGAGCTCGCTTGCTACAAGCTATGAAGTTCAGACGCCTTTTTACTAGCTAACTGGCTAACATTAGCATGAAGAAAAACTGGCTATAACAGTGTAACATTCACAAAGAATTCATTTTCGTTTAGTTCGTAGCTACAAGTCTGGGTGACGAGGGGAGAAAAAATTGTCTTTCCAACCAACTGGAGTACGGATTTTTTTCCGTAATTTCGTCAAAATTAATAGTCCTCTAATTCACCAGCTAACCAGCTAGCGTTTAGAAAACTAGCACCTAACAGATATAGCTGGCTAGTTAAGCTAATATTAGACGAAATTAAATAAAAACAACATCTACAAAAAATATTAGACAAAACGAAATAGCTAGCAAATGCTAAAAATAGACAGTGTAACTGGAGTGCCAGCTCTGACTGAGGGATGATAGGATATCTGAGTAACGCTTGTTTGTTTACTTTTTTAACGGGGCCAGAGCCGGTGCTTTCCAGAGACGCCTGCATCACGCTAGATCATATCGAATAACACTAGATCCTGCTGTCGCTGCAAGTCTACACCCCTCACACACGCACACACACACGCACACACACGCCTCACTGCCTGTTTACTGCAGCTTAGACCTGCTGACCTGGTTAGCCAAATGGCAAGATCTTTACCCAGTTGCTACCGGTTCCTTTTTCTCTCTCTCTTTTGCGCTTTCTCTCTCTCTCTCTCTCACACACTTTCCCTCACAGACTCATTAAGAGAAACACTTTCTGTTCGCATTCTTCTTTACTTTAGTCATGACACTATTTGATCCAGAAACCCAGTTCAGGCTCATCGTCCTACGCTCACACAAGCAAGCCTCTTCTAACATGACCACCTGTGGGCGTCGCCTGTAGTAGCTATATATAGATTCTAACCAAATTAGACAAACGTTTTATGTGCCGCGATTTGTACTAGCTTCATTCTGCATTCATTCTGAATTTGCATTCAGTTAGCAAAACAAGCTAACTGTCCTAGCTACACGCTGAATAAACATCACGTACGTACCATATGGTAGATCTGAGGATCCATCTGAGACAACCATTTGGATTCGCCGCTTCACTCAGTTGTACTTAATTTGCACAGAATAAAAAAATTTCCTAGTTGTGCAAATCACGACGAATCAACTACGTATAAAAATGAATGTCGAATGTCGCTTTTGTGTTTTATAATAAGAACATAGTGATGCCATGACAGTGGCTTGAAGCTGCTTTGTATACATTTCTCCCATAAACATTTTTAACGGAATCCGAAACGTGCTCATGTGGAAAACCACCTAACACATTGATGTCTTCTTCGTGTTATCATGTTTTGTTTTTATTTTTCACCGTATTCGTAAACATCTAGCATACGACTTTTCTGCCACCTGTTGGTGGATTGTCAGAATTTAAAATTTTAAATTGGAAAAAAGAAATTGTCATTCAGACAGAACGTAGCTTGTCATCTTTGGATGTTGAATATATTGTACTGGTGTGGGAGGAAACTGGAAAACTCGGAGGAAACCTGAGTAACGCGAGCTTAAACCGAAACCAGGTATCACCAATATTACCAATTAAGTAAATCATAGTAAATAAATAAACATTACACCTCACTTAACCTTAATTTATGATTCCTCTCGGCACCGGCTGCTTTAAAAACCAAACTGAAAGCGGCTCCCTTTTCGTCTTGCTGCCGTCCTTGATGGCGTTGTTGTGTCTTCACTAAATGCAAAAAAATCCCCTAAATTAGCTTCACTTGGCTTTACACCCGGCAAGTTTTGAACGGCTCCTGGAGCTACACGCGACTTCTTTCGTATGCTAAAAATGTTTTGCACGCGTGGCAAATTTATTGCAAAATTTTAGTTCTTAAGGTGACAAAGTCCTAAATTTGTATGTTGAGGTACGACTTTTACGACTTCACGGTACAGGCTGTGGGTACACAGATGATGCGTTCTCTCTGGGTCATGACACCCCCCCCCCCCCCCACCCGAAAGAGACGCGATGACCGAGAGACCGAGCGCGCTCCTGCTTTCACGCTGTATTAACAATTTCAAACCCGCATCCTGTGTGACCCGACAGCAATAACAACCCCAGCGTGTCCTGGTCTGACCTGGCTGACTCAGACGCGCTATAAATTGGACTCCTCGTGACTCATCTCACACCAAACAGTGGGGGGAAAAGTCTTCTTCTGCTGCATGATGTGAAACTGAAAACAAAAAACAAAAAAAAGAAGAAAGAAGAAGAAGGAGAGGAAGGAGGCTCGTTTGCATGATGTGGTGACGGAGTGATTGAGGAGGTGCTTGGGCCCCGACGATTGTTGCTCGCCGCAATATTTCATTTTTATCAGCTCACAGGAAACACACACACACACACACACTCAGCCTATCTCTGTCTCCCCCCTCCTCCTTCTCTCTCCCCCTGTCTTTCCGTCTGCCGCTCGTTTCCGTGCGCTCGCACAGGCACACAGTTCCCTCTCTTTCTTTCCTTCACACACACACACACACGCGCGCACGCTCGATCATTTTCCCCGCTGTCTGCTCTCTCTCCCGTCTCGCTCGCTGGCGCACACACATACGCACGCGCCTCCTCTCGTGCTCGTTGACACTCGCGCCGCTCGGTGCCGCGCCGAGGGGGAAGCGCTTTCTTCTCCTCTAATTGAAGCTGTTCCGTTGCCATGGCGCCGCCCAGAGAGGGGGGGGGAGTGGGGGGAGAAGGGAGGGGGGTATAGCGCTGCTGATTGTTCCGCATCAGGAGCTCGGCTTTTACACACACACATAAGCACGTGCACGGGGTTGGGGCGCGTTTTTTTTCTTCTTCTTCTTCTTCTTTCCCCCCTCCCTCTCTCACTCCGCGCGCCGTGATTGCTTGTGTGTGTGTGTGTGTGTGTGAGAAAGAGTGAGTGTGTTATGTGTGTGCGTCGTGCTCGTGTCGCCGCGAGAGGAAAGAAACAGCGCTGAGAAGAAAAAAAAAGAAAAGAAAAGCACGAGGCCCGTTTACCGGTTCTTTAGCACCACTTGAACCCAGATTTTCATGCACCGGGAGCTGAGAGCTGCAATGCAAAAATTTCACATCAATTTAAATGTAAAGAAAGGAAGAAATGTGCACAATTATAACCATGTCTGAAACAAACCAACTCTGAAGGAAGGAGTCTCCAGTGCCAGTGCTCTGTAAAAGTGGATGTTCTGGGGTAATGGGACAAGCGGCGTGTTCTTGACTTAACGAATTCTATAAATCGTCTTGCCGAGTTTTGACAACCATAACATTGTCCACGCCTAAAATTTACGGAAGTCTCCGGTGCTTTGTAAAAAGACCTGAAAGTCTTTTTACACATATAGTGTCTTGGTAACATGACAAGCTGCATGTTTTTGACCTACTGACTTCGAGAAACGTCTTGTCGAATTTTGACAATTATAACAGTGTTAACCAAATGTTTAAGGAAGTACCCTCCAGTGCAAAAAGTAGATGTCAATGTAGATTTTTTTGAACGCTTACGTCTTGTCAGTGACCACAACAAACTGATGTACGGAAGGAGTCTCCAGTGCCTATACGAATTACTGACTTTGTCAAAACGCAAGAAGAGGTTTTATAGTTATAACAGTGTCCACACCTTAAATTTAAGGATTTGGTCTCCAGTGCTTTGTAAAAGACTGAAAGCTGACGTTTTTTGAAAGTTTAGCAGTTTCTTGCTAACATGGCAAGCCGTATTTTTCCACTTACTGACTTTGAGAAATGTCTTGTCAAGTTTTGACAATTATAACTGTGTCCACACCAAATGTTTAGTCAAGGAGTCTCCACTGCCAATGCTTTATAAAAGAGGTTGATGGAGATGTGCATGTCTTGTTACGTTTTGACATTTATAAGTGTCCACAACAAACTGATGTAAGGAAGGAGTCTCCAGTGCCTGTGCGACTTCTGACTTCGAGAAATGTCTTGTAGAGTTTTAACAATTATAACAGTGTCCACACCAAAAGTTTTAAGGAAGTAGTCTCCAGTGCCAGTGCTTTGTAAAAGGCTTAAAGTATGTTTTGAAGCTTTAAGGTTTCTTGGTAACAATCATGACTAGTTTGAAAACACCCCAGGAAACTCTAAAACTTACACACCTCACACAAAGGAACAGGGAATCTCCCAGGGTTTTTTTCCTCCTGAAAGTAACCAGGAACTCTAAAACAATAAAAGCATTACAGATCTATCTAACTATCGTTTGTTGATTTAAATTTTTTATAAGTCTACAGTGTTTTGCTTATTGACCCATGTCTTTTTATTTCCGAACATTCCATCTACAGGATACCCTAGGCTCAGTATGACATCATTTATAGAAATTATTAATGATTATCGATAAGGAGGTCTAGATTTAGTAGATTAAATTCAGGAAAATATCCATTTAAAATGAAAAAAAAAAATCTCATCATGAGTACACAGGAACGATACATTTGTAGAAGTTTACATACACACACGTATGCCGTAATTCAATTACAGCCTACAGTTTACATATAAATGTAATTTCCGTAGTCAGATGGTGATTCATCTTGATTCATCTTGTATGTTAACCTACAACATCCTGAGAGGACGTCTGTAGGAGTCGTTATTGTATTTTGGGACAAAATTTCATTTTGTATCATGAGTCCTGAAGTGTAGACATCTACAAATTATTTATAGAAAGTAGCAATTAGCACCACAGCCTCGCACCTCCATGGTCTGGTTTGATTCTTGCCTGCATAAAGTTTTTTTCTGAACATTCATAAAGGTTCTGTCTGCTTGGTGGGTTTGCTCAGGGTACTCTGGTTTTCTCCCACAGTCCAAAAACATGCAGATTAGGCTCACTGGTGTCACCAAATTACAAGTAGTGCGTGTGTGTGCTTGTGTCGTGTTTTGAAACTGGCACCCTGTCCAAGTTATACCCCGTCTCACACCCATGTTCAGGTGGAATACCTTTTTAAGAATCCCAGTTCCAAATATAACACCTGCTGATGCCAAACAAAAGCCAAACGTTTTGGATGATAGTTATCCTGACTCTTTCACCTGTTGACCTTAAGTGTAACTGTGTTAGCTAAAGTGATGCTAAATTTGAATAATATTAAAGAATATACAGGACCCACCAGACAAATAAGAGCTGGAGCATAAAACCATGGTGCCTATCTAGACTAATAAGACAGGCTTGAGTCTTTACATGGCAGAGGAAGGAGATTGACATTCGTGATTGACATTTAACTTTTAATAAGGGCAGCTTTTTTTTTTTTACTTGCTTGACTGGCTGTTTGTGTGTAATTGCTAGCGTTATTATGATGACTGTGATCGTCTTTTACTTATATCAGTATTAAATTTTTTTTATTTCTCTGTATTTTCAATCAAGGATATCAAAGCATGATTCGGAGAAGCTTTCCACAGCTAAATTTCTGACGGGGTGGTCCAGGTTCGGTGTTGGCGTGAAAGGATTGCTGCAGACAGATTTGGAGCCTGGTGATTTTCAGCCTTTGTCATTTAGCTTGTCGGATTTATGCATGCTGACCGTCTTTCAGAATCTCGCTCTTGCTCTAAGCTCTAATCTGTTCTTTTTGGCAGCAACGGAGAACTTGGCTTTCTTACTGCTTACTCTACTGGTCAGGGTTTGGTCCCACACACATACACACACACACACTCACAGAGAGAGAGAGCCCTCCCCATTTATAATGAGCGCTGTTTGCGGAGTGTAAATTTGTCTCTCCCTCCTCGGCAATCAGTCTTTACTTCAGCTCTCTCTCTGGGGAGGCTGCAATCAGGACACCGTGTGTGTGTGACTGAGTGTGTGTGTGTGTGTGTGTGTGTGTGTATACGACCGGCTGAGTGTGTGTACATGTGTTCGGCGAAAAGACCTAGAGCAGGTAGGCTAACGACTGATGAAAATGTTGCCTTGGCTTGTTTTTAAACCTGCCGGTTAGAGAACCAGTGAGATGGGAATACGGCTCGTGCCACATTAGCAAGACTTCGTGAAAACAAAGTGGAAACACAGGGACTATATACAAGCAGTAATTACGCAGATAACAAGCCACAGGTGAATTGCATGACGGGAAGACAGAGCAGGGTGGACTGTAAAGCATGTCCCCTGATGTAAAACAACAACAGATTGGTGGGCTTATGAATGCAGCACATTAAAAGGCAAGGATAGCGCGGCATCGTCCAGTAGCCCAGATGGTGCAATAAAGACAGACGGTTCTGAAGCGTAGCAAGAGATCAGCATCCTTCATTTCTTTCAGCGGGTCTTTAGGAACAGTCACAATTTTTTAAATTCTGAGATGCGAACATAGGTTTAGATACATTTCCATGCAGGGATGGTCCTTGCTTGAAATTACAAGGCTCTGGCCAGGTATGGCACATCCTGTGTGTGGTGGATTAACCAAAACACAAATGCTTGTCTGAATACAAGGACCTTCTCTTACAGCCCAACTAAACCTGGTGAGTTTAAGGTCATGAAAGGCGAGATACCATTTGAGAACCAGTGATTAAAACCAGCTCATCTTCAATGTTTAAGGGCAATGTGTAAGGGCAGTATGTTCCCGAACTTCAGGTGATGTGGGGTTTAACTATCCATCCATAAATTATCTATCCTGATTATCCTGTGTAGGGCCATACGAGGCCTAGAGCCAAGGGAGCACAGAGCACAAGGCAGGGGGGACCCCACACTTGGAGGACACATCAACTCCATGGCCACAGACTGGAGATGAGATTTAGGGTGCAAATGCTAGTACAAAGCCACTGTGACACCAGTTTTTTTCAAAGCACATTAAAAAAAAAAAAATCCAGTGTTTTGGGTTGTCAGGTAAAAGAACAACAGACCATTCTTGAGGCTGGCTAGCATCTGAATGGGAAGACAGGGTTTGTCTGTTGCATATTTTAGCTTGTTAGGAACCTTATTGTGCACTTCAGTGAAGAAAAGGTTATGGCCTTTGCTCACATGCTGAACTGCATTTTGGTGATGCTGGAGCTTGAACTCATAACCTTCTTCCCCAGGTGCAAAACATGCGGTTCAAACTGTCAAAACACCATACTCCAAAGTATCATCTACAGCAAGGGTCATCAACTGGTGCAGCACGGTCCATATGCAGACCCGGAAAAGCATCTCAGCGGACGGATCCAAGCACTCAATCAACATGAAGCATAGCGCCTTCTGTAGCAGATCCTCTGTTGCAACTCACTGTGGCCAGTCACAGGCAATCAAGTCAGTTTCACAAGAAAAGAGAAAGAGTTTAGGAAAAGACTTTAATAGACTTGTTATTTTATTTGCTCTATAGCCTACAAAAAAGTAACCACAGAGGTCTCAAAACAGAGTTCGTGTCAGGTGTCAAAACAGGTAACATGAAGTGTGAGGGGGAAAGAGGTTTGGATTCTTTAAATGAAGATATCTTATTTACAAACATGAGAAAGCCATTAATGATTAAGTATTAAAATGTAAAGTTCAGTCATGTTAGCCACAAGACCTTTAAACGGCAAGAACTTTATAGGTAGACATTTAAATATTTTACCTCTCATCTGGTGGAATCTGTTTGGTTGATGGGATCGGTTTGTTTGTTTGTTTGTAATCCATGAATTTGGTGTGATCTATTTATATGGTGGGATCTGTTTTTTTTGGAGACTGTTCATTTCATTAGATCCATTTGTTTCATGAAATCTGTTTATTTATAGGAATCTGTTCATTTGGTGGGATCCATTTGTTTTGTGGATTCTGTTCATTTGGTGGGAACCATTTGTTTTGTGAATTCTGTTCATTTGGTGGGTTCAATTTGTTTTGTGGATTCTGTTCATTTGGTAGGATCCATTTGTTTTGTGGATTCTGTTCATTTGGTAGGATCCATTTGTTTTGTGGAACCTGATCATTTGGTAGGATCCATTTGTTTTGTGGATTCTGTTCATTTGGTGGGATCCATTTGTTTAGTGGATTCTGTTCATTTGGTGGGTTCAATTTGTTTAGTGGATTCTGTTCATTTGGTGGGTTCAATTTGTTTTGTGGATTCTGTTCATTTGGTAGGATCCATTTGTTTTGTGGATTCTGTTCATTTGGTGGGATCCATTTGTTTTGTGGATTCTTTTCATTTGGTGGGTTCAATTTGTTTTGTGGATTCTGTTCATTTGGTGGGTTCAATTTGTTTTGTGGATTCTGTTCATTTGGTGGGATCCATTTGTTTTGTGGATTCTGTTCATTTGATGGGATCCATTTGTTTTGTGGATTCTGTTCATTTTGGTGGGATCCATTTGTTTTGTGGATTCTTTTCATTTGGTGGGTTCAATTTGTTGTGTGGATTCTGTTCATTTGGTGGGTTCAATTTGTTTTGTGGAACCTGTTCATTTGGTAGGATCCATTTGTTTGTAGAAGCTATTCATTTCATGGGATATGTTTATTTTTTGGAATCTGTTTGTTTGGTGAGATCCAATTGTTGTGTGGGATCTTTACATTTGGGATCTGTTTGATAGTTAGAATCTATTTGTTTAATGAGTGAGACTATGCTAAAGAGGACAATTACCTTGGGACGACGGCAGGTCCTAGTTACGCTGCCTTCTTGTTTGTATATATTAGAGGTCTTCTCCAAAGCACAACTCAACAAAGGGAAATGACAAAGGGTACCAAGACAACCTCCGAGTGAAATAAACTACTACAGTGGGAAGGATACACTAATGAGAACACTAATGAGAACTCCTCAGAAGCCGGGATCCGTCATGCCACCTGGGGAATATCAGTCGGTCATTAGGGCAGCTGCACAAAACAATGGGTGTAGACCCTGTGGACTCTGCAGGTCTACTGCTGATGGAAATAGTATCCAGTGTGTGTGTGTGTGTGTGTGTGTGTGTGTGTGTGAGGGCAAACTCAGCTGCACAATCCTACGCATGTCCATTAGTTGCATCCATTAGATTTGTTGAAAAGGTTTTCTTCTTGAAACCAAATGTTTTTCTTTAGATCCTTCAGGTCTGAGGACATAGACGGGAAATGGAGTAAAATAAGTTGAAATGGAAAAGGCAAAAGCGTCACAGTTATCTAAGTAATGTGTATTTTTGTGATCAAGGTACTTCACCTCCTCATACATGAAGTAGGATCAAACTCATGACTTTGTTTGGTACACAAGTTCCTACAGGTTAGGCACTTGCGAAATCCTTAGGGTTCTGAAGAATTTGTCCAGAACATAGCCAAGACTTATCTGTGTTGATTCCATTGCAAAACCATCAGCTAACCATCCACTAACTCTTTTTTTTTTTTTTGGCTAAATATGTTCTTCAATTTTAGGATGAGCAGTCAACCGGACAGTAAGGAAGCATTTGAAACAAAAAGTCTTTGATGGTGAATGTGGCCTAACCAGCTGTCTCTGGGTCACAGAGTGTTATATTGCATACGAATATAAATAATATTTACACACACACACACACACATACTCACAGGCACAAAACAAACACACAAAGGCATGGGCTGGTTTGGATATGTTTTTTTTCTGTCTTTTCCTCTCATCTCCACTCCGCTGCACTCCCACACAAAACACGAGAGGAAGTTATCGATCCATTGTTTTCTGCGAGTCATAAGGTTTTGTGATTGGGGCCATTTAGCGATAGCAAAGCCGCCAGATTGTCTGACCGCACGCTTGCGTGTGGACGCATACACTGTGCCCTGTTGTGGGTGTGTGCTCGTGTGTTTGTGTGTCAAACACTAGGATTTGTGGTGGTGAGTAACAGCCAAAAGCTTTTCAAGACAAACAGGTATTCAGATTTCTGTAGACAGATGCTGTGCCGCCACGGGGTGTGTGTGTGTGTGTGTGGGGGGGGGGGGGGGG
>CM059228.1:2204873-2227373 GCA_030347435.1 Clarias fuscus
CCGCCCCCTCTCGCTAAGCGTCCTTAATCTGACTAAATCTGACTAAAATAACAAGAACAAACCAAAAAAAACCCTCTGAAACTACAAAAACCACTTTGTTTGTGTGCATGTGTGTGTGTGTATGTGTGTGCGTGTGTGTGTGTATGCGTGTATGTGTGGGTGTGTGTGGTGCTTCCCCAAGATCTCAGCGCCCCGTGTGGGGTAATTGCTGGGCGGCTGACACCTGCACGCCGAAGGGCTTTTTCCCCTGCAGAGTCTCTCTCCACACACACACACACACACACACACACACACACACACAGCCTGCAATACGTGCATACACGGTGACGTCCACAGCCTCCAACCGCTTTGTTTGCCACGCCGTTACAGCAGCAAGGCACACCGAAAAAAACACATCTAACCTACCATTAACACACACACACACACACAGTGAGTGAGGGAGGAGAGAAACCAGACAAGTGTGTGTGTGTGTGTGTGCTGTGACCTTTCTTCCAAATGTCAGCAGCGTGAGTCGCGATTAATGGTGTGTGTGTGTGTGTGTGTGTGTGTGCGTGTGCGCGCTTGTGCGACCGCATACACGTGTATGTGTATGTGTGTGTGTACATACATGCTTGTGTGTGTCAGTGTGAGTGTGTGTGTGAATGTACTTGCTTCACCCGGTCACGCTTTCTCCAAAACCCCCAAAGAGGAAAACAACATGCGAGGAGTTTTCAGAGAACTCTCGTGATTTATGCGCAGAGATGGACTGACTGCGGAACGACGGGGGAAAAAACGAGGGAGGAAATGAGAGAGGGAGAGGAGGAGAGCGGGGAGAGAGAGAGAGAGGGGGAGAGGGAGGGAGGGGGAGGGAGGGAGGGAAGTGAATTTAATCACAAGGTCACTCCTCGTCCTGGGTGATGGCAGTGCAGGCTAATGGAGGGATAGAGAGAGAGAGAGAGAGAGAGAGAGAGAGAGAGAGAGTAGGGAGGGAGATGGGGAGAGTAAGGTCATCAGCTGTGAGCTGGATGAGTGCAGGTTAAAAGAGGTGAGGCCAGGAAGAGAGAGAGAGAGAGAGAGAGAGAGAGAGACTGTGGGAAAAGGGATGTCAAGGACATGTAATCTTCTCAGTGAGCGGACAGGGAGACAGAATGATAGATAGATGGATACACAGAATGATGGATAGAAAGAGAGACAAAATGAAAGAAGAAGAGGTACGAGAGACAGAAAGGTAGATGGAGAGATAGAATGACAGAAGATAAAATCAGAGGGAAGGAGAGAGACACTGACAAACGCAAGGAGAGGCAGAAAGACAGACGACACACAAAGACATACACACAAAGAGAGACAGGACTATAGACAGACAGGAGCAGACACAAGAGAGAGTGTCTAGAAGGAGGAGAAAAGAACTATAGATAGAAGGAAAGACAAAGAGAGAGACAGGAAGATAGAGAGAAGAAAGGAAAGATGGATACATTAAAGATAGACAGAAGGAGATACACAGAGGTAGAGAGAGAGAGAGAGATCTATAGACAGAGAAGCTCAACGTTAGACAGATAGATAAAAAGCAGTATACACAGTAGGAGGAAAAAATGATAGGCGATCTAAAAGACAGATATAAAAAGAAACACAAAGATGTAATGAGAAACAGAACTATATATAGGAGAGACAAAATGACTGACCAGAGAGACAAAAAACAGACAGATATGAAAAGAGAGACCCAATAAACAGGAAAGACAAATAGAGATTCGATGATGGACAGAAGAGACAAAAAAGAGACCCAATAGACAAGAGAGACAAAAAGGAGACACAATCGACAGAAGATACAAATAAAGAGAGACAATAATGGACTGGAGAGACAAAAAGAGATCCACTATAGACACACTATAGAGAAAAGAGAGAGATACAACGAGAGACAAAATGATGGACTGAAGAGATTAAAAAAAGAGAAACACAAAAGACCAGAGAGACAAATAGACACGATGGTGGACAGAACAGACAAAAAGTGAGAAACAACAGAAAGGAGAGACAAATGAAGAAAGACACTGTGGGGAATAAGGGGGACAAAAAAGAGAAACAAAAAACAGAAGAGACAAAAATGAGAGACAATGATGGACAGGAGAACTGCAAGGACGAGAAAATGATGTACTTCTTAAGACCTGCACGAAAAATTGTCTATCAGCTTTTACTTCTCCTGCTGCGTTGTCCAGTGCCGTCACACCTGATGTCGTTTCTGTCCCCTTGCTACGGTATGTGAGACGTTTCCTGGCCATACAGCTACCAAGCTTATAACTATGTCACTACGAAATATTACCTTTCAAACAACTTTAACTGATAAAGCATTGACATGAAATTTGTTTTCAATATTCTGAAACATAATCCAATTTTTTACATTTGTGACAATAACATTTTTTCCGTAACTTGACATTCAGTCCACTTTTTTTTTTTATTAAAAAATTTGTTCAACATATTTTTTTTATCTAAATTTCCGACCATGTGAAACATATTTGATTTGCAAAATTTATTCAAAGTATATCGAAACATACTCGTCTGGCTAGCGCGATAGCTAGATAATGCTCGGCTACATTTTTATCTAAATCGCACCTCTGTGAAAATCTGGAGCTTAGCTTATTTAAAGCTAGGTATGTATTTGTTAAGACAAGCTCGATGCGTAACTGTTATTTCTAGCATTTTTGTTTATCAAGTTGAATTTAACGGCAAATTAGAAAGAATTTATTATTTATTCGATAAAGTAGAGAGTCTGTGTTTTAGCTTTCTCGTTAAGCAGTAGGGTTTTGTTGTGACATCCGATCTTGTAGCTAGCTAGCTAATGTGGGTAAGTGATATTTACCGCAGGCGTGACTTAGCAGGACATGTGATAACGCGATCTCCCTGCGTCTACGGTGAGTATCGAACGCGATTCCAGGAGTCGGAGCGTAAACATTTACGAAAGAGTTGAAAGAGAACATGGTTAATGACGCAGTGGAGGGAGAAACGGTATGCTTTTACCGGATGAGGCCGGGAGATATCGGAGATAAGGGTTCAGCGAGACGGGCATTAATGTTTAATGTCATAAAACTGCAGCCAGAGAGCGGGAGAGCAAGCGAGCGAGAGAGAGAGAGAGAGAGAGATGGAGGACAGGGAGCAGTGCTAAACAGAGGCAGAGGACCAAGCTAATGGCTGTTCACCTTGCCTTGTTCTCTCTCTCTCTCTCACACACACACACACACACACACACACGGCTGTCTTTTTAATATAGCAGTTACCATGGTGGCTGGAGAGCACTCCACAGCTGAGGCCGGCTGGCAGGCGAGGTGTGCGTGTGTGTGCGCGTGTGTGTGTGTGTGTTTGGGTCCTTGTCAAGCCATACACACGCTCACCAGTCAGTGTCAGCCCAGGGTTGGCCCTTGGTTCCAGCTCTACCCTCCTCTCTCTCTCTCTCTCACACACACACACACACACACCTCATTGCACTCCTAATTTGCACATGACGCCTCAACACGCCGGGCCATTACTCATTTGTACAGCCCCGGTTTAAAAAAACGCCTGAGCCAGCAGCCCTGGACACACACGCGCACACACACACACAGTCTCAGCGAGACGTGTGTGTACAAGCACACACGAAATACAAACCAAAAACCACTAGACAAGCACGGGGCATTAAAAAAAAGAACCCGCACACACCCACAAAATATACACACACACACACACACACGCACACACACACACAGACAAACCGGATTTCCAGATTTGCCCGAGTGACATGACCTGGGGTCGGCGTGGGCGGGGCTTGTGTTAACCACAAGCTGTCAATCACATACAGGATCATGTGACGTCACCCAGTTAGCTTTTTCTTTCCAGCTCTACTCAACGTTTATCTTGCAAGTGAACCTAACATTAATGTTATCGAGCTTGCTTGGTTTTAATTAAAGAATAAAGCTTAGCTGCACTAGCAAGCAACCAATCAGTCAAGTCCCTGTCTGAATTTTTTTATCTAAGTTGTTAAAGACAAGTTGTGCGGTTTACACAATCTGCTTTATTCTCAGGCTTTGCTCTCAGAATGGATTTGCAAAGCAAGCTACCTGTACTAGCTACGTACAATCACCCCAAGGATCTTGGTCAACATCGCAACGTCTCTGCTGACATTTGGTGAGAGGTTGTGTCTGACATGATGAGATGAATCTATTTTTTCAGTTGTAGCTGTTTAATCACTTGCTAGTTGAGAATCTAGCGTTAAAAGCTACCTTGTTCCTCACTAACGCAGAGACCGTATGTAGCTGCTTTATCCCTTGCTAGTTAACCGTTAACCTAGCGTTAACCTGCTGCTATGGAACTGTTTATCAATGTGCTGTATTCAGCCGTGATGGCTAGTTAAACTAATGCTAGCACCGACAAATTGTTAAACTGTATAACTGAGCTAAAAACAAAATCGATTTTGTTTTGTTTTTTTTCTACCACGCAGTCAGGTTCTCATGAATTCTGTAGACGCATTTGTCCTCGTTCTCTTGACCGACCGATGCTTCTCCGACTCATGTGCGTGGATTCCTACAGTAACCTGCGGGGAGGGGTGAAAAAGGTCAAGGTTAAAGGTCACCGACCCTGAGGGAGCGTGTCTGACGCGGGCCATCTTGTTTCAAAGCGCCGGCGCGTGATGAAAGCTCCATCTCCGTCTGTCAATCAGCGCAGACGAGCGAACGAGACCGAGCCACAGGAACAGGCCATGCACCATTAGGCCTGCGCGCGCACACACACACACACACACACACACACATTCATTCTCTCTCTCTCTCACACACACACACACAGATCTGCGTCAGCCGCGTTTATGAACGTATAAATCCTGCGCTCGGGGTGTGGAAGTTAGGGGGGGGTTGGCGGGAAGACCCGCGAAAGGCGCTCGCTAGCGCGCGCACGCACGCGCCCCACCGAGCCCTCCTCGCGCGCGCGAGAGTAATCGAATCGCGCTGTCACGCGGAAAGAATTATTCCCGCCGTATCGCCGAGCAGCCGGTAATTGGATACGATTTAACATTCGCCGCTGCTAGACTGGTTACACACACACACACACACATTTATTTATTTATATTAACGTGAAGGAAAAATCCCGCTGAGACTTGTCCCCCCCCCCCGCCCACACCACACACACACACACACACATTAACACACACACACACACACTAACACACACCGAGCGGAATCATCTTTCAGCGCTCGTAAAGCACGCCTCGCCGTGACAAACGGATTAACGGCGGTGTGTGTGTGTGTGTGTGTGTTTGTTTGTGTGTGTGTGTGTGCTCCACGTTTAACCCCACACACACGGAAGCACGTGTACAGGTTAAAGGAACATTTGGCAGCCAATGGAACAGGCGAGAAGAAGGAAGAAAGTGTGTGTGTGTGTGTGTGTGTAAGCTTTTAAATCTGCACTTTAAGGGCCCGCGGTCTCTATCACACACACGCACACACTGAGCCAAGAGACCTTCACGCGCTGAGTGACTCTGTGTGTGTGTGTGTGTGTGTGCGTGCGAGCTCGAGCGAATGACGGTAAAAAACGAAGAAGAAAAAAAAGTGCCCCATAAAGTCCCGCTTTAACGAGACGCAGGCTCGAGACACAGGCTCGTTAAAGCTCCGCGTTTCACAGGCTGTCCAAGTCCCGAGCAGCTCACAGCGACGCGGGAATCATATCCCCTGCTGATGATGTCACGCTATATACGTTATGACGTCACAAAACCCTATTCGCACGTTCACATATAGGCGTACTGATATTTAGCGTGTCGCGATGTTTTAGCCTCTTTCCGTGTTTCACGCACAGCGGTACCTCGGCATACGAAATTTAATCCGTTCCGGAAGTGGACGTAAAATCTAAAATTGTGAAACGCATTGTCCCATCGGAAATAATGTCATTGCAGATAATCCGTTCCAGCCACCCAAAAATATTAGCAATTTCCAAATGTCGCTTTGCTTGGCTTTTACATGTGAACAGCTCCCAGACTTGGATGCCTCTTATGCGCACGTGCAGCGCAAGCAAGCAAGCGCTCAGTTTGGCTCGGTTCAGTTGCTCATACAAATAGCTTGCAAAATTGTATTTCTTAAGGTGAAAATATGTGAGGTGGGGTGTTTCGTATGCCAGGGTACCACTGTATTTATGTAAGTTATGAAACACGCAGCGTTTCGCAATGTGTCGAATGTTGGAGACTCTTTCCGTGTTTCGTGTACAGTGGTACAGTGGCAAGTTCTTAAAAACAAATTTTTTACTTTGAAAGACATTTTTCCGTAAGAAATAATGTCATTGCGGATAATCCATTTCAGCCACCCAAAAACATTACCAATATTACCAATTTCCAACTCTAATCATATTTCTGCAAATAAAAACATTTGGAAAAGACATGTAAATGAATTTTTTTTTTTTGTAATAAATAGACATTAAACCTCACTTAACCTTAATTTATGATTCCTCTTGACACTGGCTGCTTTAAAAACCAAACAGAAAGTGACTCTCTTTTCTTCTTGCTACCGTCCTTGCTAACATTATTGGGACTCGTGGTGTTATGTCTTTAGTAAGTCTTGCAAAAAATACATATAATAAAAAAAACATACAAAAAAAAATGCAACCTCACTTCGCTTTCCCTTGACGCAAACCAGTTTTGAATGGCTTCCGGACACACGCTCAACTTAGCCGGCGTTCAATTCGGCTTGGTTCGTTCGCTCGTATGCCGAAAATGCTTCGTACGGCAAGGCAAATGTCTTGCAGAATTTCAGTTCATAATTCCAATTTGTTAGACGGGGCATTCGTGTGTTGAGGTACACTGTACTGATATTTATGTTTGTGCGTATATAGCTATGTTAACGTGGTCACGCTGCGAAAACCTTTCTGCGTACCTCGTGTTTATGCTTCAGTCTCAGACCTCAGAGCAACCTGAGTGGCGCCTTCTTTGATTCCCTGCCTTTCTGTACTGCGAAAGCCTTTTAAGGGGATCGAAAAAGGAATGTCTGTCTCTGTGTGTGTGCATGTGTGTGTGAGCGTGTGAGCGTGTGAGATAGACGCTTGCTTGCGCTGCGGGAGTTTCCAGAGGGATTGGCCCTTTGTGCATTCATGTCAGCCTGTGAATTTATTGCCTCTCCGCCTCCACAGCCTCGATTGCAGCCATCTGGAGTTTCGCCTAATCTGGATCCGCTTGAGTCTCACCGCGGAAGGAGATCGGAGCGGCTTCGATTCACATCCCAGGTCTAGATATTGTGTAAATGCTGAAAAAAAGAAACTCATTTCACTCTGTCAGGAATGGCAGGTTTGACCACAGGGTTAGCAACTAGCTAACAAGTATAAAAATAATACGCGAATACATTACTCAGCTTGGTGAACGGCTTGAAGCTTGAGTTTAGTCACGTTTGTCAGAGTTGCTACGATTATGAAAGACCTCTGCGTGTGTTTAAAATCAACTATAGCTCATAACTCAAACTATAGCTATAAACTTATAAAAGTTTACATATCGAGGCAGACCCACCCAGTACCTCCTTGTACCTCCTTTTCTGTATCTATTCTATCAATCATGACCCCCTCTAGTGGTCTGGGGGTCATTGGCGAACGCTTAAAGCAAGTATGTTAATGATTAAGCTGATGCCTTGGACTGGGCACAATGTAGTTGATCGCAGATCCGTGATCGTAAAACCTGACACAGAGAACACGATGTCCGATAGATTTTATCGGGACCTCGTGCAGCGTGATAACAGTTTGAGAAGATCGCTAAAATCGGATGGTCTAGAAATGACTGTAAACGGAGGCGCAGCGGATCCAGGCGGATAGAAATCGATGACCCTCTTGAAGTTCGGGCTATTCTTAGCATCTTAGCAGAATACCCGCAAAACCCCGCGTGCCGCTTTCATTGACCAACACCGGATTCAATACAGCGCCCCCAGCCCCCTTTCCTCCTGCCCATAAGAAGAAAACAAGGATATGTGCGGACCTCGAGGCTTTTTGCTCACGCTGCTGAAAAAGCCTCTAATGCAAACATTCTGTACGTGCAGAGAATAGGAAGCAAGTAGAAAGAGGTTTGTGTGTGTGTGTGTGTGTGAGAGAGAGAGCGAGAGAGAGAGAAAGCGAAGACAGCAAGGAGCCCGACGCGCAGCTCAGGCAAGACGAAAAGAAGAAATATTGCCCTCGGGGAGCGGCGCAGCGCGAGGCGGGTGAGGAGGAGGGCTCAGATCCAAAATAACGAAATTAGCGAGGCGACGGGAAGCTCCTGAGGGTAATCGTCATCCGGATTCCCAGCACTGTTTCAAAGAGAAGACAGAACAGGCTGAGATAACGCTGTGATATCGAGCGGCCTCCAACTCCAGGTGATAAGACGTCGCCTGAATTCACAAAACCTCCGCCGTAAAGGGGAAAAAAAAATTCCTTCATGAAGGACGTCTGTCTTCTTTGTTTTGTTTTTCTTTTCTTTTTTTTGTCTGGTGTAAATCACGGCCACTAGAGAAAGGAGACGCGGTTGAAAAATAAGATTGGAATCCAAAACGCTGTTTCACGAATATCTGGAGAACAATTTTTAAAAAGCTGGAGTTTCTATTGACTGGAATAGAACAAACAATCTCGTTTAGTTTAGGTCCGACGTCAGTGGCATCAGATGCCGAGCGCTCGCTTTACAACAGTTAGACGTTCCCGGCTTGTGTGCTAGTTAGCCTTGTCACCAGCCATGTCGTAGGGGACTCCGTATGCGTGCAGTATGCATCGTTTGTTTAGATGAAGCTATAAAGGAATCTCTCTCTAGCTTTCTAGAGAGCTCACAAATCAAATTGCAAAAACATTTATCAATCTTTATATTTTTCCAGATTTATTTTTGCATTTTTGTCCTCAATATGGTCGTAGCCAATTCCTTCTGTCATTAGGTGGCACTCACGACATGTGGCGTAACACAAACAGAAGAAAGCGCTATCTGCTCTTTCCGCTTGCATGAGCTCACAGACGCCAGTGATTGGCTAGTATTGCGATTGGTGTAAGAGCGCTAGAGTGTCACCCATCCCTTCCTCAGAGCGAGCTCTGCCAACCAGTGCCCGCTAGGCTCCTCATCTGGAGGAGGCTGCAGCATCACCTGGGATTCGAACTTGCGATCTCCGGATGATCGGCCGAGCCATTTATCGTTCAGTTTCGGGGGTTTTTTTCCCGAACATATTTTCACACCCAAATCAAATTAACAAATATATCTCTGTTGTAGCGCCTCATAAGCACGCTGGATCTTGCAGCTCCTATAGACACACACTGTACACTTTTCATGAGGGTGCCATTACTTTTGTCCCAAATTGAAGTACCGCTTCATTAGACATGCTGTTTATCTGGCTCCTTATCTTTTCAAACTGTTGTTTATGTCGTGTCACCAGGATCAGAATCAAAAGAAAGCGCCGTCCGCCCTCTTCTGCATGCATGCACTTACAGAAGCGGACGGTTGGCTAGCATCGCTGTGATTGATAGCAGAGACAGGGTTTGTCCCTCCCGCAAAGTTTTCATTACAACCATAAGTAACGGTACTAGAAGCCAAAAAAAAAAAATGTTTGATAACATTTGGATCAATATATTGTTCTTTTTTATCTCTTTATCTTGAGGAACAGATGGAACGCTTCCAGCTTCGGTGCTACCTGCTCAAAAGCAACAGCGTAGCCTACAGCAGTGTTTACAGAACCTACACACACGTTATATAACACACCATGTTCGAAATGAAAGTGAGAGTTCAGCTTTACGCAATGCTCAGTGTTTTTGGATTCCCAGCAGGTGCAGATTTAGCGGCGTGTATTAGCATCAGTATTGACATTAACGCTAGCGTTACTCAGTGGCCCAGTCGGATGCCTCGCGCACGCACACGTGGGGGCAAAACAAATAATTAACCCGAGTTGTTTTGTTTTTAAATCAGGATGAATTGATGAATTTCTTGCAGAGAATTTCTTTTTTTTTGTTGCTTCGCTAACAGCAGATCAAAGGTTAAAGGTCAGGATCAGGGTCACCCTCAAGGGTTAGCCGTGTATTCACGCTCGAGTTTCACGCCACTCCTCTCCGCAAAAACAATCGGATTAGGCTGCGCTCGAGCCGCCGTGTGTGTGAATCAGAGGCGCCTGCTCTTCACACTTCACCGCTTTCTGATTTTCCGTTCGCTCGCGCGCATGAGAGGGCGAAACGAACGAACAGAGGAGCAGCGCTCACTCCCCGCGCCTCCCTCCCGCTTCTTTCTCTCTCTCTCTGTCTCTCTCTCTTTCTCTTTCATTCTTGCGGGCGCAGACTCGGTGCCAGAGGTTTCTCACAGCGAGACGCTTGGAAGTGTTTATAGGCGCAGTCTCGAGGCTGCCGCCGCCGCCGCCAACACACACGCACACGCACACACACACACACACACACACATACACGCACACAGATGCTGCCAGAGAGCGAAGACAAGGTTTGTCTCAGTTCCGGTTATACCGCAGACTAAAAAAGACCGTAAATCCGATTGTTAAAAAAAATACACGCGCTCGCGTTCCGGCGTGAAACACAAGAGAGTAAAAAAAATGTAGACGGACTCATTTTAAATATCCGTAATCCTGGAAATAAAAGTTGTGCTGGAGGTGATTTACATTTACAACTAAGGGAAAGTAGCTAATGACTAAACATGCAAATGATCGGGATGATTTGGATATTAAAATTTGTCTTACATGAAAAAAGACCATTTTTGAAGACACACAGGAGGAGAAGAGAAGCGTCTGGTCAGGGCAACACAAAAATGGAATAATTACATACGTAATAAAGTTTAAACTTCTTTTAAGGATAAAATGATTGCTGGTTGGTAGTCAGTGGAGATCACTGATTGGTGGTTGAGAAATAAAGGCGATAACTGATTGGTGGTTGACAAATGAAGGCGATAACTGATTGGTGGTTGACAAATGAAGGCGATAACTGATTGGTGGCTGGTATCCAATGGCGATCAGTGACTGATTTGTAGGTAAATGAAGGTGATCAGTATTGTTTTATTTCCTCATCAAGTGATGGTAGGCCACGGTTTTAATGCTTACCTGTAAATCATCCTTCATATCGGTGGGTTCCACTTGCAACCTTACATGGGCATCGGGTTAAAGCCCTGCCCAAGGAGTAAACAGTGATGTCACCCAAACCCAACCTTTCGATCTTCAGCTCATTCCCTCAACTAACTGATCCCAATCAGTGATTGGTGGTTGGTAAACAATAGTGACCAGTGATTGGTGTTTGGTGAGTAGCTAATTACTAAACATACAAACGATGTCATAGACTTGTTTTCAGGTTCACTGATTTGGATATTAAAATTTATGTGACCTGAAAAAGGAACATTTTTGAAGACACACAGGAGGAGAAGAGACGCGTCTGGTCAGGGCAACACAAAATACACGAAATAAAGTTTACATTTCTTTTAAGGATAAAATGTATTTCATAAAATGATTTACAGTACTGACGTTTTTCTGCAGTCTAAGTGTAAGTGTGTGTGTGTATATTTAGGACGAGTCGATTTCATTTGCCCAGTGCAGTTTGAGTTGATCTCTGCCAGCCCGTTTTTGGAGAGGCCAACAATACATAGCAGGAGCTTCCCTGTGGAGACCCGAGATCTTTTGACTGTAGGGTTGCAGCCACGGGCGTGTTTCAGCGAGGATCTCGAGACAGGTTTAGAGATTTCCAACTATTTCGGAAGCCAATAATCGACACGTTTTACGCGGCTCCACATCACTCACGTTTCCGTCTACAGTAGCGGGAAAGAAATAATCATGAAGCATTTCTACAACAGCTTAGCTTTATAATGCAATAATAAATTGTGCGCACATCTATAAAAAATTAGGCTTTCTAATAGAATGGAATCACCATGGTTGGTGATTTCAGGCTTTTCTTTACGCCTGTGTGGAGTAAATTATCTTGTGAAGATCGTGCTTTACTTTGCTAGTAAACGAATTGTTGCCAGTGAAGTGTTGAGGTGTGAATGCTCCCTGTGTGATGGGATCAAGTCTAGATATTTAGCTAGTCTTGATATTATTTCATCACATCGTACAGCTCTAAAGAGACAGAGTAAGCACTATGCTAGTCACTATGCTAGTGGATGAAAATGCTAAAGAATTCTCCACTGCCATGAAAACAGCATTGACACGACTTTCACCAGGACTGAATGACAAGATTTCATCCAAGAACCCTTTAGTCATGAGATCAGATCAGTCTTAGGACGTGTAAAGTGTAAAATGACACGCTAGCCAGTTGCTAGTTTCTTGTCATCGCGACAACAAAGTTCTGTCAGTATGGGGATGTTTGTCGTTCTTGAGCGCCTGAGTGTGAGCGCGGCTACGACCCTGAGATAAAATCGACAGACAGGGCGAAGCTCTACTCATGGGACCGCTACTAACGTGGTAGCGGCGATGGTACAACCTTCATGTCACCTCAGGATCAGTTGTCAAAGAATCTCCATTGTATTATCTGACAGGGAGAGCAGACGTCACGGCACGGCAGATCTCGTACAGCGTGACAAGTAACGCTAACCGTAAAACACCAGCAACCAGAAAAACTTTAGAGTTTGTAGAGAATTAGAGAAAGAAAATATTTAACAGCTAATATGGCAGCTATGATAATCTGGGGGGCCAATGGTGGTGCTTTATTCTGACACATGATTTAGTAGAGGAGGTGCAGCGTGCGGTTTGGGACGCAGCCCCGACTCGCTCCCTGTGGCTGAGAACAACAAAGCCGTGAGCTCTGTAGGGGTATTCTCTTATCCATGAAATTAAACGGCAATTAATCAGCTGGGTGAATAAGATGGTGTATGTGCGTGTGTGTGTGCATGTGTGTATGTGTGTATCTTGGGGGATGGGGGGTGTTTCTGTAAATTATACCAACCGATCCATAACGATCTGCAGGTGGAATGGAGAGAGAGAGAGGAGTGCGTGGGCCTATGGGTGTGTGTGCGTGTGTGTGTGTGTGTGTGTGTGCACGCGTGTGTGTGTGCGCGCACATGCGTGTGTGATCATGCTGATTGATAACGGCTGCTGGAGGCGCCGCTGAGTGCAAAGAGCTTCCTGCAACCTGAACCTCAAGCGCTCTTTCTTTTATATCTCCCTCTTTTATATCTCTCCTTCTCTCTCTCTCTCTCTCTCTGGCTCGGTGCCAGAGGCCTTGTTCCAGCTCGCAGCCACACAAGCCTTCAAGCTTTGGCTACCGCCCCGTGTGTGTGTGTGTGTGTGTGTGTGTGTGTGTGTGTGTGTGTGTGTATGTGTGTGTGTGTGTGTGTGTGTGTGTGTGTGCCAGACTCTGATTGCACCAACAGATGGCTGGATCGGTGTTACCTACTGGAGAGCAAAACTCCTACGAGCCGTGACTCGTGTGTGTGTGTGTGTGTGTGCGCGCTTCCCGTTCCCCGTCAACACGCCGTTAGAGCAGCACTCTCTCACCCGCAACAAATCCCACCTGATCCTGCCTGCCCCTCCTAGTCCTACCGCTAATACCCCTATGTGTGTGTGTATATGTGTGTCATGAGTTGTGACGTGTCTGTGACAGGTGAAGCCCACGGGGACGCCAGCCTCGTGTGAGGCAAAGGCAACAACATCTGGATCTACTCAGTCACTCTCTCTCTCTCTCTCTCTCTCTCGCTCATTCACACACACACACACACACACACATCTTGCCCATTTCCCTCTAATCCTCGAGCCGCTCGTTTTCCACCCCCCACACCCCCCCACGCCCTTTCCATCGACGCACACTTAAAACAGGCCCGGCATCGCCGAGCTCGCGCGCTGTGCTATTACAACACGCCGCCGTGGTCCCGCGAGACCCCCTGCGCGCGCTCTGATTTCCTTCACGCCGCAGAATATAATACCAGCCTTTCAGCCTCGCGCTCCCCCGCCACCCCTCCCTCTCTCCCTCCCGCTCTCCGTCTCTCCCTCCTCCTCCTCCTTCTCCTCCTCCGCTCCTGATCTGGCTCGCTGGTTCGCAGCACCGCGTGACGCCGAGTGCGCGCGCGGGCCTCTGAAGGGCCTCCGCAGAATTAATGAGTTTAGAAGCGTTTAGCCCGATCCGCGCGAGAGCTTTCTAACGCCGCGGCCTGAAACACGGAAACGGTCACGTGTGAACTAGCCTCCTTAATAAAGGTCCGATCTGTCTGAGGGGGAAAAAAAGAAAAATCACAAGAGAGTTTGCATTGACCTCGCTGAAATCACCCCCCCCCGGGGCAAATTTACATCTTTGCTCAGCAGCCTGTTTGGTTGCGATGTCCTTGTAAAAGGAGCATTTTAGTAAACGCACAGTACTTACCGTTATTCCACGTTTAAAGCTCCGACCTCAACTAAACAATATGCAAATTAGGTGATTACGTGAGGGACAAATCCAAGCAGTCATCTTAAACGATTCCTCAGATCACGTGAGGTCTGACGTTTCTCCAGTTCAACAGAACGTGACAAACTTTTTTGCATTAAGGCTATTATGGTTTATTAACTGTTCATATCAGAGACATTTACTGAATATCGCATTCGAGGTCATGCTGTTGTGCTGATCAGCGCGTGGTTTAAGACGACATGACGTTATCAGATGTGTGTTGTTGCTGAAAGTGCTTCTGTGACTGGGTGTGAATGTGGGCGTGGTCAGGCAGCTGCTCTCTCCTCAGTACTGCGGACCGTACAGACCGACTCTCACCCACGCCGAGACACACAGTTAGTGTCATTAACCACTGGACAACACCTGGGACACGCCCAGTCACACACACACACAGTTACACCTCACAGTGCTGTTACTGTCTGTTATAGCACTTGTCCAATTACGTTATTTGGTCAGAACTAACTGTTGTACAATAAAACATAAAAAGCTTGGAAGGAAACATTAGCAGCCGTCGACGTGTCCATTGCTAGTGCACTATAGTCAGCTTGTTTTGCAAACTTGCTGAGAAAACTATGAATTCTTGCACAAAAAACCTAAAGGAATTAGTGCACTGTTGTGTAGCTAATATTTAACTAGCAAGAGATAAAAACCAAACAGTATCTGGCTACTTTCCTGAAACAAAATAACAACAAGAAGTCTGGACAGGTAAGGCCACGCCCACACAAGACAAACTTAAAGGAGCTTAGCTGCACTGCTCAGGAAACGAAGACACACACACACACACGTGCATGAGGGTGAAACACACATGAAAATTTATCTCCTGGCAGCTATAGTAAATTAACACCCCCCCCCCCCCCCACACACACACACACACCCTCACCCTCACCCCACCCTCACCCCCAGACAGATGTGCCTGCGCTCATTGCAGCTGCTCGCGCTCCGTCTCTCCTCTCGTTCTCGCTTGCGCTCACGCTCTCCAACGGTCGAGTGTCCTCAATGTCACGGCTAATAGATAAAGAGCGGATTAGCCATCGCGACACGGAATCTGCGCGTGCTGGGAGGGGGGAGGGGGGTGTAATTACCGCGCCTAATGTAATTGAATTGTTTTTTAATTAGAAGCCGACGCTTTTCTCCCCTATAGACTGCTTAAAGATGGAGTCCTGAGGATCAGCAGGCCGCCTCCTTATCTGCGCACCCAGACCCCTTTCGTTTCTTTTCCTTTCTCTTTTTTTTTACATTCAAAATAAAACTACACTCACACGCATATATACTATACTGTATATATACTGTGTGTGTGTGTGTGTGTTATATTTGAAGCTTGGCATCGGACAGCAAAATAATTGAGCTCACTTCATATAATCTTGTTATTAACAGGCAATATGAAAGATATAAAACTACAGGTATCTCATAATAGTAATAATTGCATGGCTAATTAAATATTTTTTTAAAACATTTTAACAGCACATATATTTTTGGAATAATGATCTAGAGCCACAATTTTAGAGCCACCAGATTATTTGATTCATTATTATTATTATTCATTTATTTATTTATTTATTTATTTATTTATTTTATTATAGTGGCGGACATCATCCATCATCGGAGGTTGGTCTATAAATAATATCAAGTCAAATGCCAGTTTTAATGAAAGAGCGAAATGTCAGAAATATCAATCAATCAATCAATGATATGCTCCCGCAGACTAAAATCGACAAATTGTTAGTGTACACAATATGCCTCAGACAGATTATTTTTTGTTTGTTTGTTTGTACTCTCTGTACTAAAAGGTCTGTGAATTTAAAAAAATATATATTTACATTTCATGTTATTATATAAGCTAAAGCCTGAACATTTAACTTTTCTAGTCAACATTAAGAATCTAAATTATTCTAATTATTCTTTACACTGTAAGATCAGGATAAAAAACAAATGACTGATTTTGAATTTTATGATCTTATATTTTTTCTATACTATTAAAAAGGTTTTGTATCTAATTTAATATGTTCATAATTATTTAAAAAATGAATTATGTACTATTAATATGTAATTGAATCATCTGGCTCTATTAAAAAAACACTAATCAGGTCTGAGACGTTTTCGCCCGCTCTACCTCATAGAATCCGAATATTTTTAACCCACAGCGGAAATCTGACATGAAATTTACCTCTGATGTGAACAACGAAAAATGTTACGTTAAGAAAAACAGCTATGACTTAATGATGCTTGGTGTTTGCAGCTCAACAGGGTAGCCCGTGATGGGCCAGAAACTTTTAAACTGCGGTCGTTTGATTTATTAGAGATTGACGTACAGCATGTTTAAACCAAGAACACTTATTAGCACTTATTAGCATATTAGCTCTTGTCCTCATGTTCTAGTAGCTGTAAAGGATCCCTCCCTCACCAGACTCTCTCTCCGTAAGTTAAGCTAGAAATGTTCCAGCTTTATGTCTGTCCATGGACTGCATTTCAAAATCCCCCCCCAACCCAAACCAAAGCTGCTTCACATTATCTTCGAGACATAGAGACCAAAACGGGATGTTCTGCGTCCCAACTCCTGCAGCTGAGCCACATCAAGTCATTCATTTTGTATAGCAGGACCAAATGTGTAACACATCACTGTTGTCCACTGGGTTGGACACAATCAAGTTTAAATTACTTAAAATAAAATAAATAAATTTACTTTCTGTAAACCGACAGTTATGAAGCTCTGATTCTGGAGACTCCTTACGTAAAAGTGTTACCGTGTCACCATTCTGTGTTTTATTTATTTATTTATTTATTTATTTATTTAGATCTGATTCATTATCAGACTCTGGTTGCACAACGTTTTATTGATATTGTCGTTGTTACAGACGCAATGTTATTGAACGAAGCCGCACCTTCTGACCAATCAGCTTTGAGAATTTCATAGCGATGTGCAAGTCACTCGCTCTGGATGAGGGCGTCATCGTGCTTCCTTTACCACTCAACAATACAGCTTCCCTCTGACCATTACACACACACACACACACACACCTCCAATCCCTGGCTGCCGGTCCTCTCATTTCCGCCCATTCTCCAGTCATTTCCGATTCTATCCTGCAAAACAGGAAATGGAGCTCAGGTGTTCCGGTGTAGATCGGCGCGATGGCGAGGGGGAAAAGGCTGCAGCCTGCTTTAAAGGGTGGACGCGTCACACGGACACACGGCACACTCCTCTGCTTTCCCTCAGCACACACCCACTATGCCGGGAAAGAGTGTTTTCCCTTCAGATTATAAAACTCTACCTCTAGGTTAGCAAAACTGGATCGAGACAAAAATAAAAATAAAAAAGAGGAGTCGGAAATGTCATACAAGATGGAGGGGATCTTTTATTGCCATTTATCTAAAGGATTTTTTTTGTTGTAAAATATAAATACAAATGATAGCGCGTGTAAATTACAAAGTTTCGACACATCTCCAAAAACAATAGACACACAAGTCGGAAAACAACTTACTCAAATCTTTGCCTCATTATGTACAACCTCGACTGTGTCCTGTTTCCTAACAAAGCTTTAATTAATAGTATCTTACACTTCACTTTTAATATTTACCTCCAAAAAAGCCATGTTTAAAATATCTTAATATTTTTTTTTTGTAATCATAAATAAAAGACCAAAAAAAAACAACACCAAAAAAAATACAAGGAAAGGCAAAGCTCACAAAGCATTGACTAGCCTACAAAATGTCTGTGTCTGCTAGTTAGCTAGTTAGAGAAAAAACAAACAAACAAACAAAAAAAAAAAACAACAACAAAAATAATTAAAAAAAAACCTCAAACTGTGCTGAAATTGTCCTGGGACGGACAAGAAGAACAAACGAAGGAACTCCATCATGAAGTGCACTAGTTTAAGTCACAAACTACCGCACACACAGCTGTACGCTAGTCTCCCGCAGATTAGCGGTTAGAATTCAACGGAAAAAACTTTATATATATATATTTATATTTATATCTATATATAATCACAAATAAAATACAGCAACTGTATATTTATATTTATATATATATATATATATATATGTATATTTTTATAAAACATCTCAAACAAAAGTTCTTCTCGGGGACTGAGTCCGTGTCTCGGCGTAGCCGGGAGAGTGATCCGCGTCCGAGATTCGTCCTCTTGCGCTATGTACACTTTCTACAGGTCTCTGATTTCATCCGCCTCGTCTGGCGGGGAAACGTCCGTCTCCTGGTAGGAGCGTGTGCGTGCTTGCGTGCGTGCGAGCGAGAGTGTTCGCGTTAGTGTCATGAGCGAGGTTCCCGGCGGTTGTCCAGGTACTCGAGCGAGGAGCCGAGCAGCGCGGCGAGCTCGGCGCTGATCTCCACCAGGTCCAGGAGCTCCTTGCTGTCGGGCAGGAAGCCGTCGAGTTCCTCGGGGCACGAGAAGAGCGGGCTGAGCGACACCTGCTTGTAGAACTCGGCCTCGGCAATCGTCACCACCTCGATGTGCGAGAAGGCGGAACGGAAGGCGCGCGCCGACATCTTCAGGCGCTTCAGCACGTCAGAGAGCAGCAGCCAGTTTCTGGGCCTGAGCGGAGAGGAAGAGGAAAAAAAAAAAAAAACGAATTAGGAACCGGGTGGAGGCGGCAAACACGAGACTGAACAAAACTTCACGAGCTAGGAACGATAAACACAATGGCTGTGCTGTAGAGGTAAAAAGTGCGACGCTACAACGGAAAAAAAAAAAAAAGCTAGCTATACGATGGAAAGAACACAACAAAAAAAATATGGACGCTAATTGCAGAGAACGTAATACACTACAGTAAACATACATCTGGAAATTGTAATTCGTTAGCACTGATAGCGTTAAGCTAGGCGAATGACGTGTATTTGACGAGAATCATTTAAATTGTTAATACAGACAATATTAAGCTACTAAGATATTGTATTGTACTAAGATAATATTAAGCTATTAAAAGAGTTAATGATGAAGTGGAGCTTTAAAAGAAAATGATAATAATAATAAAAAAACATTCTTAAATAAAACGCAAAACGGACAAATCGGCAGATAGATAAAATTGGAACAACCGAAAAAAGCAAATTGTTGAAATAAATTGTTGAAATTGTTAACGCAGACAGCTGTATTGATGATGTCGCTGGTATTGAAATTTTACTCATTAATTAATTCATTTTTTTTTTTTAGGAATACAAGAGGAAAAATCGTTGTTTATGAGTGAAACAATTCGTAGCAAATCGACGTAAAAGTGAACAATGAAAAAAAAAACGCACACACACCTTAGTGGCTGTAATAGCTATGAGGTAGCTAGCTGAACTCGGATGTGCAACATGTGGCGACGTCTTCTTAAGAGGACGTAAACTAACTAAACTAAACAGCGTTAACTAATCAGGAGCCAGCGACGTCGCTGTAGTCGGAACGTTTCACGGCGATGGACAAGACAGGTGTGAGAGTTGCATCACAGCTGCGTACGACGTGGTTCGGGCGCGGCATGAAGGGGTGGGGGGTTGGGGGGGGTTATTGTACTGCGGGGGTTTGATGTACAGGCGCGTGTTAGACGGGAGCGCTGCTGCGTTAAGAGCAGAAACTGCGACGCCGCAGAGACGTTCTGCTCTCGAGCTGCTCGCGCTGGAGGAAAAGCGGGTGGGAGGATTCTGCTTTTAGGGGTTTTTTTTCTTTTCTTTTCGTTTCTTCCTTAGCGAGAGTGTGTGTTTTCACTTCCGACGTCAAAACCAAGTTTATGCAGATGTTCTCCGTCTCTCTCTCTCTTTCTCTCTCACACACACACACACACGATTACGAAAGCAGCCTCAAATGCACAAAAGATGCTCGGCCTCTCGCTCGCCCCGAAATACAATAGGTTACAGACGCACAAAAAGCCGAGACAAAGCCTGTCTGATGTGAGCGCGCGCACACACATACGCACACACATACGCACACACATACGCACGCGCGGAGAGAGAGCGGTAACAGGCAGCGCTCGGTCGATGGCACTTGAGGCGGTGTGTGGGTCTCGCCGAGCGCCGGCAGGATGAATAGAGAGGGAGAGAGAGGGAGGGAGGAAATGCGAGGAGTGTGTGTGTGTGTGTGTGTGTGTGCGTATGTGTGTGTGGGGCAGAGCGGAGAGGCCCCGGAGGCACAAGAGAGCCATTAATACTGCATCAGCCGGCAGCGCACAGCGCTAGCGCGAGAGAGAGAGAGAGAGAGAGAGAAGGATGGAGATAGAACGGAGACGGGGGAGGGGAAGCGAAAATTACACAGAACGACGAGCGCAGCAGCTGAGAGCGAGCGCGTGTGTGTGTGTGTGTGTGTGTCAGTAAAGCTGGGACGGAGACAGAGTGGGAGGTAATTAGCCGTGTCTGTTTAGCGGCACGTCGCTAGGATTCGAGCGTGCGGAGCCTCTCTGCCTGTCTGTCTGTCTCTTACCCGTCTCTCTCTCTCTCTCTCTGGCCACCTGTCTGTCTCTTTCAGTTCCGTCTACCCTTGTCTGTGGCTTGGCCTGTCTCTCTCTCTGTCTCTCTCCCTTTTCTGTCTGTATCTTTCAGTTCCGTCTCCCTGGGTCTGTCTCTCTCTCTCGCCCGTCTGTCTCACTCAGGCTGTCTCTTTTTCAGGTTTCTCAACCCGTCTCTTTCAGTTCTGTCTACTCGTCTCTCTCTCTCCTTCTCTCTCTGCACGTATCTTTCAGTTCCGTCTAGATAACTCTGTGCACCACCTTCTCCGTCTCCAAGTCTCTCACTCCAGGTGTCTCTTTCTGTCTTTGCCCGTCTCTTCACATCTCCCTCTCATTCATACGCAGTCTTTCTTTCTTTCCCCTCAGCCAGTCTCTCTGTCCCCTCGGTTCGTCACTGCCCGTTTCCTCATTCTCTATTGGTGTCTCTCTTTATCGTCCGTCTCTCAGTCTCTCAGCGTGTCTTATATCGTCCATGTCTCTGTGAATTTATCTCACTTTGTGTGCGCCTCGTGGGCTGTCTCTTTATTCACTTCTGTCTCTGTTTCAGTTCCGTATCTCTCTCTCCGTCTCTCTGTCTCCGTCTCTCAGACAGGCAGTTCTGTTTGTCTCTATCTCCTTCAGACATTTTCTCTACCTCTTTCTTTCCATCTTATCTTCTTTCAGTCTCGCCTTCCTGTCTGTCTCTTTCAGTTCTTTTTCAGGTCACTCCTTCTCTCACCGAGCTCATCTCGTTCTCCGCTTGTCTGTCACTTCTGGCTTTTCTCTCTTTCGTTCCGTCGCTCTCTCTCAATTTGTATTTCTGTTACTTTTTCCGTCCTCCGTCTCGTGTATACGCTGCATCCCTCTCCTCTTTATTCTCTCCATCAGCCTGGTTTTTTTTAAAATCCCTTCCTAGATCTTTCTGGATCGCTGTCAGTTTGTCTCTTCGTCCTCCTCTCTCCGCCTCCGCCCGGTTCAATCCGTACCGCGGCGTTACTGTCGGTTTGTCTCTCCTGTGTTCTGCACGTTAATGGAGCAGAAGCGTCGCCGCGTTGTTGAAAAAAACCCACTCTGTGGTGACGCTTACTGAACAGATTAACAAACCGGTCGAGTATTAGGATCTGATTGGTCAGGAACGTTTAAGCTAACCGTAGCTAGTCAGGAAGTTTGGAAACAATGACGCGTTAATAAAGTGTCCATTTGCCGAGCTTTTTGCGTCCATTTTCTCGCTGTTTATAGAAAAGATTTGACGTAACCTCCGTAATTAGCAAACTCATAGCTAGCCCATGTGCATCGCCTAGTTGCCTAGCAACAGTCTGGACTCCTCGCAGTCCCTGATATCATATTATTGTGCTCAAGCCTAAGATTAATCTACATGACTTCTCGTTTCCAAGCAACAGCACGGCTTTAACTATTTCGTAGGCCCCGCCTCTACGCCAATGCGTTCCTTTTGCGTTACTTTTCAACGGTAAAACAAAATCTTTGGAGCACAATGCAATTTGAACACCGATGAAACACACACACACACACACACACACACACACACACACACACACACACTCACTCACCCTTGTGAAAGGGACACCTGGATGTTGTAGCAGGGCAGCAGCGGTCGGTCGGAGAACTCAAACTCAAACACGTCCCTCTGCTCCTCGTCCTCGTCGTCCTCGGGACCGGGAGGGTCGGCCAGGACGTCAAACGCTGCGGCGTCCTCAGCGGACTCTGAGAGAGCGAGAGAGAGACACACGGACAGAGAGACCATGTCAGTCACATTCCCAGTTACAGTGAGGAGCTTCGACT
>CM059228.1:2232373-2234873 GCA_030347435.1 Clarias fuscus
AAATGATTATAATAAGTATTTTTTTTATTTCAGAAAACACAATATTCTAAATATAGACATATCAATAATTTACTTTAAACAATGAAATTAACAAAAATGTATATAATTTTAGATTACATAACAAAAGCCTAAATGTTTAGCGTTGCATCAGAAGGCTTCCACTCCGTCACGTCGCCATATTCATGTTACGACACAACGCTAATTACGGTCATTAATTGTCGGCGTGCTTTATCGTACGGCTATAAACGGCGCCGAGGCTAATTAGCGCAGTGTTTTTCCCCCCTTTTTTTCGAACGACGGTGAAGTGTTAAAAGTTAAACGTGAAGCGATGTGAAGACTGACCCGTCTGTCCTGATCGATCTCGCGCACTCTAATTATCCGACGCTCACACACACCCTGTTATTACTCACCGTGTAATTACACGCTCCGGGTATGTGTGTGTGTGTGTGTGGGTTGTGTAATTAACGCTGAAGTTACACACTCAGACACGCACACCCACCAACGAAACAGAAAAGGAATTCTAGTATTCTAGCGCTATGTATAGTTTATAGACTGGATGTAACTGAGTTAAAGCTCCTCGGGAAAATTTACTTCCCAAGATGGAGGCGCACATGCAAGTTCGCTTAGCCATCGATGCTAAGGCTCGTTTTAATCAAGTTTTTCCCTCAGTGAGTGTTATTTTCCAACATATTTGAGGTAAATATTGACATTCCAGTTGGTTTTATATCATTTTCACCGACACCAAGTGTTTCCTAAAAAGTAAAAACACACTATCTGAGGTAAATGTTGACATTCCGAATGGTTTTATATCATTTCCACTGACACTAAGTGTTTCCTGCAGAGGAAATAATACAAAACTAGCGGTTACCTAGCTTAATGCAAATGTTGACACTTTGAGTGGTTTTAGTTAATTTACACTATATCAGTCTTTCCTGGAAATAAAAACATAAAGAACGCAATCACACAACTAGTCGTTAACTAGCATAAGCAGGCATCTCCAGTCATCTAGCAACTGCTTTTTCAACAACAGGAAATGATTTCTTTATAACCTTTCAGCATATCTGAAGTAATCGTTGAAGTTCTGGATGGTTTTATACAATTTACGCAGTCTTTCCTGTGCAAACACATAGCTAGCCATGAACTAGCTTAAGCACGTGGCCATGTTTTTCAATTGCCTGGCAACAATTCTCACGACATAGCTGAGGTAAATGTAGATGTTGTGGATGGTTTTATAAACTTTTCTAATGTCAAGATGTTTTGCTCTGGAAAAAAAAAAAAAGAATGCATATAGAAACAAGAATACCACACAGCTAGCCGTTAACTAGCTTATGTTTAGCTCCTCGTGTCCCAGTTGCCTAGCAACAGCTTTTTCACGACCTTAACCAGAACAGCGAGTCAGCTGTAAGTGTTACTTCCCATGTCGAAAGTCTGACTTCATGACTCAGTTAAAGTGTGACTGAGTAAGTGATATTCGTGAGCCAGTAAGATTCAAATGTGCATGTGTGCGTGTGTGTGTGTGTGTGTGTGCGCGAGTGTGTACCTGGTGCCGTCTTGTGCGCTGCAGTTGATGTCTGCACCGTGCTCCAGCAAGTGCTGGACAATGTTGATCCAGCCCCGGGCGCACGCCTCGTGCAGCGCGCAGTATCCAGCGTTGTCACGGTGATTCACATCGCACACTTTATTCTCCAAACAGTACAGCACCACCTCCTGTGCAAAGAGAGGGGGCGAGACAAAAAGTTTTTACGTTACAGATGAATCCACATATGTCTTAGAAGCAAGCACGTCCTTTTGGGGTTCACACTTGAAGATTCCTAGACGAGACGTTCCGGAGGTCCCGGAAAGCACTGCAGTTGCTAGCCGTAAAACCCATGTTCATGCTAGCGAGCGACGAAAGTCACAGACAATCACTGATTTCCAATGAACCGATATCTGATTTCTAAGCAATTTTTGTGTACGATGGTGTAAAGAAACAAATCAATTCCTCTGGCTGAGTCTATGGCACATGTCTTCATGTTTCTAGCTAGCTACCAATGTAATTAGTATGAAATCTAGTGTGTTCTGTAAGCAATATACGGCTGCGACAACACAAGAAGGTGATATTAGAAAATACAAACAACCGTGTCACTTAATCAGTTTGAAAGGGCTAGACTGATGACGTGACTCCACAGTCAAAAACGCCGTTAGCGAACAACGCTGTCCTTTATTAACGCAGCTCCTTAGCCGTTCTTAAACGCGGGGGACGAGGAAGGAGGGAGCGATAATAACGAAACACAGCATAAAGGAAAAGTGGACACACAGGACTCTGCGCACTGCCGCTCCCCTTTCAATAAACCTGGACCTTTTAATACAAGTTATTTTCACCAGGGAGCATTTACACAAGCTGACCGGGGAGCTGAGCTGTCAATCACGGGTCAGGGGGCGTGGCCTATCAGCGTTAAGAAAACTCAGCAGGACGACACAGATTACGCTGAACTGCTGACTTATTTTGGAAGGCTGCGTG
>CM059228.1:2889873-2917373 GCA_030347435.1 Clarias fuscus
TTTTTTAGGAATAAAGTAATGAAAAGTAAAAATATCCAAGGCCAAAAAGTACACAGTTCCTGGACAGTCTGAGAAGTGTCTGAAGATCCAAACAGTTCCAGAAGTGTCCTAAGAATTACACCTGAACTTTACCTTTGTGTTTTTAGAAAGAAGAAAAAAAAAAAAAAATCACTCTGACTCTTGGCTAAAAAACGTGATCATAACAATTCTGTCATTAACTGCTTCTCCACCCAAGCATGGGGCAGCATGATACCTACCCCACTGGGCCTCTGTTAGTGTGTGTTCCAGTTTCTATTCCAGGGAAGTTTAACAATCGCGCAACAGCTAGAAATCCACGGAACAACAACTTGTCATCAAACAAACGACTCAAAAGATATCATTTTCTGGACGTTTGAGGCGTTAGAAGTGGATGAACTGCCTTTCACCTGTACAGTGATTCACAGACCCGTATGCGACGCATGTGCTTGATTTAGCGACTCGGGGCTAAACCCAGGCTTGAGGTTATATAACCGCCTGACCTCTTTCCTTCTTTCTGTCTCGCCCATTTTCTCTTCCTGCAGGAAATCCCGGATCGTGTTCGGATCCTCGAGCTCTCCGCCAGAAACCACCGCTTTGCTGATTTTGCACACCAGCCTCAAGTTTAAGATTCCCTCCGGATTACCGGAGTTTTCATTTCCAGACCGTTGTTTACGTCCATTTCCACAGACACCAAAAGAGTCATGTGACATTCCCAGTACGGTCCACGCCGTCCGACATCCTGGACCCGACACTTTGCATTTAAATCTGTTGTATCAGGATTGCGATCGGTCAGAAGGTGCTGATGCATGACAGTACGCTATTCGTACAGTATACAGTATCTTATGAGTGCGTATGTTCTATACACCTTCCTGTTTCTGTCCATACTGCAGTAGCAGCTCAGTGACTTTCTGTACCTCATTTGATTGTCACTATTTATTTCAACCTTAATTTATTTGGTTGTTTGTTTGTTTAATTGTGTATTTATGTATGAACGTAATGAAGGTAGACACTTTTTCAGGATCAGGTACTTTTCTTGTTTGTTTGTTTGTTTGTTTGTTGGTGCCTTCCTTTTTTTGTTATCATCATACTGTAGCATGATAAACATGTTTAGACAATTTGAAAATAATTTCCGGATCAGGACAGATTTGCATTTGAGTTGATGTGAGGAAATTTCGATTGTAGCTAATATGTAATGTAAACCTAAACTGTGTTCAGATTGTGTAGTTGAATGTTAGAAACATATATATTAAAAAAAAACAACAAAAAAAACATTCATAATGCAAGCCAGAGGTTTGGAAGCGAATCAGATCTTAAAAAAGAAAAAAACAAATCTTAAAGAACTTGTGTAATAAATAACACGAGGAAAAATCTGCGAGTGTAAGCGATCGTAGAGGTTTTTTTTTTTTTTTTTTTTTTTTATCTTCGTAGAACACATGAAAAGTGCAGAACTGCAAACCGAAGGAATATTTCTGGGGAAAAACACTTACACCACATGTCAATAAAAGTGTGTTGGGTCGGCCGTTTGGCAAATTGTGAGATATTTTCGAAACTATAAAAGCGGC
Source organism: Clarias fuscus (assembly GCA_030347435.1). NCBI lineage: Eukaryota > Metazoa > Chordata > Actinopteri > Siluriformes > Clariidae > Clarias > Clarias fuscus. The sequence continues at coordinate 2,891,454 of CM059228.1, forward strand.
TATTCGCTTCCACACTTCTGGCCTGTGTGATGGGTTTTTGCTTGAACAGCTAAAGATGTTTATCTGTCATCTCACAGGCTTTATTTATATCTTATTTAAGTGTAGATCGCAGCGTAAGGTGGTAACGCGCAGCTCCAATAAAGCCACATTTTAATAGCGTCTGTCATTCTGCAGTCATTTCTGTGTGTCCGGGTTTCCTGTTGTTTGCTGGTTTGGATGCTGCTTCAGTGCAGCTCTCAGGTGAGATATTTCCCTGGCTGGTTTGGTTGGGTTACACTTGAAGGCACCTCAAACACACACTTGTTCCTGGAAGGAAACACTCTGCCTATTAGGTGACTAGGTAAACCTTATGACATAAGAGCGTAGAATCGTGTATCATTTCAGTGACAGACGTGTCAGGCGATTACACAAAGTGAACAAGAATACAACGCTTCTTTTCCGTCGTAGACGTTTCTTTGCTATCTCTCTCTCTCTCTCTCCCTGTGGATTAGGTGACACTACACAGTTGTGATTTAATGAACGGAATAGATTGCTCGTCTATGCGACCTCTGTTCAGGATCTGGATCAGGAAATATTACCGTCCAGTAAAAAGATAGTGAGGTCATTTTTAATGAGTCTAACCCTTAAGAAACATACACACACACACACATGCACATACACACTAACGTTTCCTGGAACATACTTCTGACCACAAGGAAGCAAATGACAAAAGCAGATTACAAATGACGAATAATTCTTCTCCTCGGGCAGTTGAAAACGATCTTTTTCACTGGAAAATATATATTGTTTTCGGTTCCAGTCACTCTACAGCACTTCTAGCACATGGTTTTGTCCCTTTCCAGCTGCTGGCAAGAGTAGACGCGCATTCCCCCAAGCCCAACGGCAGAGCTTACATAACACAGATAGTGGTTAAGACCTGGAGGAAACCCACACGTACAGAAACCCAAGAGCAGCGTCAAACGCAGGTTCCTGGAACCATGAAGCGCCAATGCCGCAATCGGCTGTAATTTCAAGAACGTTGACGGTTCAGGTTTTCCAGAGGTCAGCAGGATCCCTATCACTGAACCTAACTGAACTGAACGGAACTTAATCACTGAACCTAACCTCCACGGTTTACCTTAATAACATTTTAGCAGATACTGGAGATGTGCCTCAAAAACACTGAGAACAACAACTTGCAAAACAAGAGTTTGTTGATAACAAACTAACATGGATGAATTGGTGATGACGCTGCATTTTGCAGCATGACTTTAACTTTTAAGCTTTGAGAAGGTTACCAAAGTTGTCCAGGAACTGTGTGATTCTTGTCTAATTTAGGATACTTCTGGTACTGTTCTTCTCAGACTGTCCAGAAACTCTACTTTTTGGCCCTGGATATTTTTTACTCCTCATTATTTTATTCCCTCAAAATGTTTTAAGGCTGATGAGGAACTGGAAATCTTTCTTAGAGCAGTTCCAGCGAATTGTATTCTTTCAGTAGATCTTGAAACTCCCCAGTAATTGTCATCTTTGCTCAGGATATTTCCAGACCTGTTTAGTTCCTGATTGCTCCAGGAGACTTCAGGATAGAGTACCAGTCTGTTGTTCATGATAGTTTCATAATAATTCGATTTGTTTTGGGCTGGGTTTTTCCCGGCATTGTTGGCGGGGGAAAAAACGTTAGAGGCAAGCACAAGAACAACAATGGCGAACTTTGACATGGCTTTGCAAGCGGTCCTCCTGGTTCACTTTCAGATCATACAGTACCATAATTACTAGAAAGCATTTGAGCTGCCTATTGCATTTTGAATCTATTTCTTAAAAAGGCGAACACAAAACTTTTACTTAGTATAATCTCACCCCCCAGCCCCTTACTTAAGTGGTTCTTTGTTCTACAGTAGCTCAACAAGGTGTTGGTGCCACCTTGGAACTGTTTTTTTTTTTTTTTTTTTTTTTTTGGTTTGAGGGCTGGTGCTTCAAATGTGAGATCTGTTATAACCAAAAACGGTATAGCTCCTCAAGCAGTTCTGTGTAAGTCTTGTTTCGGATAGTTCTGTAACTCTCAAGACTCTGAAACTATCCAATTCTTGGTCTGGATCTTCCCAGAACATTTCTGTTCAAAAGGTTTTTATGTGTTCGTGATTGTTCCGGATCTTTTAAATGAACTACAATGTAGTTTAGTTTATTCAATTATTCTGTTTAGTTCTTGTTTAGGATAGTTCCAGAAGATTCCACGACCTTGAAGGAAACGTGCTCATTGAAACAATGGAAGCATATTAACTAGATGGTACTGACACATTTCTGCCACCAGAGGGATTTGTGGCCCAATATGTGGGGAGAATGAGGCTGAGCAAAATTTTAAGGTCAGAGGTTAGGGAGAACATGGATTGTGGAGAAAGACAAGAAATTCCTTATGAGAAATCTCTTTATGAGCTGAACATCTCCACTTCACTCTACAGCACCTGGCATGGTCCACGTGTGTGCGTGGGAAGCATTAAAGAATACTTTATATTTTGTTTTGGAAGAATTTCCATCTGCGCTGGGTTTAAGCTGTATTCAGTTACTAAGCCAGCGTGTGTATATAAGGATGTGTGGTTGAGTGCGGATGTGTGATGTGGTCGATGTCTCCTTTCTCTCCGCATCACTGACCGAGAGGCTCTTCATCCGATATAAGGGTTTCTCTACGGGTTTACTCCATCATGCGAGCCAGAGATGCATGGATGTTTGAGGAAATTGCACAAGCCGTCATGCGTAGATGGATGGACTTCCTTGGTTGCCTCCTGCTGAGGGAAACTGTAAAAATTTTTGAAAGTATCTTTTAGAAATACGTACTCTGATCTTTCAAATTGCTTTGGGGGTTGTGCACGCCAAACAAGACCCACTCAGAGAACTCAAAACAAGAACACATGTTCACAACAGGATCCATTTTCTGCAGTTATTACAGTAATGTGTAAAACCTTTAAAGCCGCTGTGTTGCGGTTTTTGTTAAGCACACCGGTCCCGCTTGAATTCTTTGAATTTTATGTAGATTTGACCTCTAACAAAAGTGTGCATGTGTGTTCACTAAAACAACTGATAGTGGTGCATGTAACTGTGCTTCTACAAGCTCCAAATAACTGCCAGGTTCTGTCCACTAGATCACTCTGGACTTGTGAGGTTTAAGCTTAGCACCACTCTTCTTGTTGTAACGTTTGTAGGAATTAAGGGATTACTAACTAACTTGGGAGTGCTTGGAGGATGGGGATGCCTAGCTCCCTCTAAAAATGTCCTTGATAGTCTTGCTCAAGGATCTAACATTAACTCTGTAACTCAAAGCCTTAACCACTAAGCCAAAATTCCGCCCACTGTTCATCAATGAGCCCTCTAGAACATCTCTCAAGCTTACAAAGATGGCTGCTCATGGATCAGAATGTAAAGGCATATCAAAGCATTTAAAAAAACTAAAAACATTGAAATGCCTCCTGATCCCCAAGGACACCAACCTCCTAGACATGTGATGCGAAAGGTGTCCATTGTCACACATTCTGTTAGCCGCTCATTTCATTAGAAAGTCTTCAGGTCTACATTGGTTAAGTGACCATGTTTTTTTGTTTGTTTGTTTGTTTGTTTGTTTGTTTGTTTGTTTTGGGAGATTAGAAGACCTGACTGGTGGTTGACCCATCTTTGTTCTTCCGTGGGTTCCTCATCCTTTGAGATGTTCACAAAGATATTGCCCTAAATGGCTTCCTGTCTAGTGGAAGTATACAGGAGTACACATAGTGGAGGACTGTTACATTGCTGGTCATCAGTGGTCACTAGAGAGCCTGCATACATCTCAAAAAACTCCAACAGAGTTGTATCAGGAGAACACACCTCAAGAAACACCTTTGATCTGGTACAGTGGGAGCATGGAAGTATACCTGCACAATTTTAGCCACATGAGCTCCTCTTATTGTTATACAATATTGACGTTATGGTTGTTTTCAAGATCGGCATTGTCGAGGTCCAAGAACAGGACTAAGTGAGATCAAGTCAGAACCAAGTCTTAGTTTGTTCGAGGCCAATTGAAAGCAAGAATCAAGGTCAAAGCCAACAAATTCAACAAGTTCTATATACTGTAGTTGGTCTTATTCATGCATTGTCTCAATGATTATACTGCTTTGTAGAATATAGAAAACATAAGCAACCTGTTGTTGTTCAGGACAGAATTCATTCAGACGACCACTCAAGTTCCAGACCGCTAATTCACCTGCCTAATAGTTTATAACTAACACAATCACTAGTCCTGGTGTGTAGATGCTATCATTTCAACATACATTTATGGATATCATGAAGCATGGATCCAGGATAAATAAGCTAGAAGGAGAAGAGAAGAATGACAGTGACAGCAACTGGCATCCAAACAGGAGGTTTTACACACCATCTGTTTTCCATCAGTTCAAATCTAAAAGGAAGCATGCACTGGCCTCGGGCATTTCAGAAGCAGTGTTGATACAGATCTCAGATACTGTATGAAGAGAGCTTGCTGAAATGCAGGTGGTATATTTGTAGTGACTTCACTTCATTTTCTTTTTTTTTTTTTTGGGGGGGGGATTTTTCCCCGATTTTCTCCCTAATCTAGTCGTGTCCAATTCCTCCCCGTCACTAGGGGGCTCCCACTACTACTACCACTCAGCCGGGAGGGCCGAAGACTATCGCGTGTTTCCTCCGAACCACGTGACGCCAGCCGACCGCATCTTTTCGAACTGCTCGCTCGCGCACCGTTGGGGGGCGGCGTAACACACTCGGAGGACAGCGCTATCCGCTCCCTCTGTTGCGCGAGCTCACAGACGCCCCTGACTGGCTGTAGAGCCGTGATTAATGTGGGAGCACTAAGTACCTCTCACCCCTCCCCTCTGAGAGAGCTCGGCCAATCAGCTCTCTCTAGACCTCCGGCTGCGAGAGGTTACAGCACCACCCGGGATTCGAACTAGCGATCTCCGGATGATAGGGCGAGCGCTTTAACCACTGCGCCACTCGGAGGCTTCACTTCATTTTCACAATTTTTAATGCAACATGTCAAGAGGATGGCAAACGAGGACTTATATTCAAAAAAAAAAAAAACAATCCTAGTAATTGACCATCAGTGGTAGGGAATGGGACTGAGCCACACATTGGTACTTTTAGGCGGATGCGGCTAGTGAGATTGTACATCCTTGAGAGCAATGTACTGTATGGATGCCAATCAAGGACTTAGTTATACACTGTAGCTAGATACCATATGCAGTCATAAAATGTGACATTTACTCCACCTACTGTAGAGAATAATCACTTACCCCTTAACATCAAATGCTGAGCAGGTGAATTTGATGTAAACTGATCATGAAAGATGGAATTTTCCTCTTGATTTGAATTACGGGAAAAAATGAAGTTGCTAAGGTGACACGGTTAGGAAAAGAACCCGAGATCGAGTTATTGACGGGGGGGAAAAAAAAGATTGACCTGGACTGGACTGGAAACGAGAAAGAATGTGCTGAGGAATGAAAGACAGAGAAGAATGAAGCATGGAAAGTTTTGATTTTCCTGCTTCTTCTGCGTGAAAAAAAGTCTCAGGGAGGCATTGTGTGGAAGAAAAAGTTTTTTAAAAAAAACAACAAATGTTCTGTTATTATGTCAGTTTCCTCATAAATCTTTGGCCTTCTCAGCTGAACTGGTTTTGTTAATCCTCCCAGCCTAATCGTAAGAACCTGTCAGATTACTGGAGGCCAGCGTGCTTTATCGTGTGCGGTTCTCCGGTGCAGGTGGGATTTTGCTCGGCTGAGCTCTCGAGACGGTTTGACATTTGAAATCTACACCTCCGTCCCTCCGCACGCTGCTTTGTGATACCAGGCTGGTTTGTACACAAATGCACAGATAATCAGTAGCAAACGGTGTAGACAGGCGAGTCCTCCAGGCAGCTGGCAGCGCCAGTCTTGTTACATGGCAGCAGCTTGGCCACCTCTTCTCCTGCACTGAACTGATGTTTATTTCCATGGCAGTTTCAGTTCTGTGCAGCAGTGGAAAGGTTTTGGAGCTTTTGCTTCTTGAATGGTTTGTTTCAAAATGTGTGGAAAAAAAAAAAAAAAAAAAAAAAAAAACGTCATCCTGCAATGCATGCTGGTTTTCCAGCGTGAGTCCGGCGATTTTAGTCCGTCAGTCTATTTCTGCTCCGCTTTTTAAAAATTATTTGTTTTTTCTCAGCGGTGTCACTGAAATCTTCCAGCCTGAACACGAGATTAACACTTTTCTCGCACTCGTCGACTGCCACTTCCATTTTTGCCCGCTCTTGTCCATTCGCTCAAAGATCATTCATTCTTGGCCTCCTGTGAATGCAAATAATGACAGCGAGATTATTGGAGCGCTCTTTGTGTTAACAAACTGAGTTTCTGGGATCAGGACCATAACTGCGCATTGTGCTGCCAAGTTTGGAGAAGCAAACACTTCCATGTGTAAGAGAGGGTTGAAAGCTCTAAACCAGACTCGCAATTACCTCGCTCAGTCTAGTCCAATTTTTTTTTTTTTTTTTTTTTAAGTTTGTTTCAAACAGAGGTGCTAAAAGTCCCCAAATGCTGTACTTTAAATAAATTCACTGGGGAAAGAAAAAAATATTCTTGACTTTTGTCAAAGTAGAAGAATGAAAACTTCTACTTAAATTTATTTGAGAATGATTCTAGATGTTGTGTCAAATCTCAGTTGTTTTGGTTCCTGATGTTTGATTCATGCAACATTTACCAAGCAACCAAGAAAAAAAAAAAAAAAAAAAAAAACCTTAAGAGCAAGTCACAATACGTCAAGCATTAGTGTAGCAATAAAAAACACTACAAGATACACCATAATCATTTCCAGCTTAACAAGTTCATGCAGTGTCGTGTTTTTGTTTTGTCTGTTTGTTTTTTTTTTTTTTTCAATTTTGCTCATGCAACGCAAGTACTAGTACTGTAGCTATAGATCAAGACCAGACTCCAGTCCATCTCAACAACGTCATTGTGACAGCATCGTCACTTTCTACTACCTCATCATTTACATCAACTTTTTTTTTTTTCCAACTTAGTGTTTTGCCAGCTATGAAGCTTCTGCTGGGGAAAAAAAAAAAAAAAAAAAATTGGGAAACTTGGACACACAAACACACAAATTCCCTTTTTTCCCACCCAGCATCTCCATTGCTTCATCTCCACCCTTGCGTAGTTTCCTCAGCTCTGTAACGCGATGAACTCATAATAACATAATAGCTGTTTTTCGGTAAAAACACGTTACTTCATAAGTGCCAGTGTAAAAGAAAAGTCATTCTGTTCCGATGAACATCTACTGATGTTTTTTATTTATTTTTTTTTTTTAAGAAGCTGCTGGAAAATTTGCATTTTGATAAATAAAGGCAAAATTATCCCCAAATCAAAGTAACTACCTGAAAAGTTGCAATATCTTTCCTTTAAAAAAAAAAAAAAATCTTTCTTTTTTTTAAAAAAATTAAAGCATGTCACAAAGCTAAACTCATTTCAAACTGTTTTTTTATTTATTTATTTATTTATTTATTTTTGAACATGGCAATCAGGTCATTGTGCTTAAACGTCCTTCACAGTCACCAGAACTCACTCTAATAGCTCACCTTCGGGATGCGGTGGAAGAGGAAATTCATATTTCGGCTGCGTGATGCTGCATCATTATGGACCAGAATCTCTCTAAGGAATGTTTCCAGCACTGTGTTGAATATATGCCATGAAGAATTGATGAAGCTCTGAAGACCAAAACGGCCTCCAACCCAGTACTAGCACTAAAACTGACCCAAATCCTTGTTTTGTTTTTTTAAGCCCTGGTGTTGATCGTGCGTGTACGTAAACTTCAGTCTGCAGCTGTATTCTCCACGAGACGCGTTACAGTAAGAGCAGCTGAGTGATAAGTGGATCATGAAAAATTCCTTCCTTTCTTTTTGCTCCACTGATGAAATGTGATGCTATTGTTTGGAGAAACGTTACCATTGAAACGCAGACCTTTGCACGTTTTTTTATTTTATTGTTTTTTTTTGTTTTGTTTTTTTTGTTCCCTGGCTGTTTGGAGTTAACGTGCTGGAGTATTATCGGGCTCCGATTCAATCTAAACCTCATGGCGGAGTGAATAAAGCTTTTCGCTCACTATTTCTCCTTCATCCTCTCTCACTCTTCTGTCTTTTTCTCGATGGGACTCCAGGAGTGGCATAATATATGAAACTCCGTGTGTATGTGTGTGTGTGTGTGTGTGTGTGGAAGACTGGGATTCTTTGCGGTATCCCTGCGTGCCTCAGCTGTGATCTCACCATAGGCCCAAGCAGCTCCAGTCATGGTTGTCAAGGTCTCTATGTTTTCTTTCCAGGGCTTGAGTGTCCCTTTATGACACTTTGGAACCAGGATCTTTATTGGAAAGCAAAAATGTTTAATGTGCAATAATTAAGGTTTGAACAGTAGGACCAGAAATTTTTTTTTTTTTTTTTTAATGAAATCCATATTTTTTTGTATAAAGGACCAAAACGCACTATTGTGCCCGTAATGGTTCCTACAGACGACTCTATAAACGGCACCGGTTGTAAAAACTGGCCTGCGCTGCATGCGCCCTGGACTGTCAGGGAGGAATGAAAGATGAGTGAGAAAGAAGGAAAGAGAGAGGAAAAGGCAGGGAGGGAAAGAGAGATGGATGACGGTGTTGAGATTTTCTGCTAGGTTCATTATGCCCTGATTGCTGCCAAACTCTGGACTGTTTGGAGTCCACTTTGGAGACAAATGCGTATAGATCAGACTTTCATAAATACAGAATGGACTGATGTTTCACATTTTGCATTTTCACTTTTTTTTTGTAAAAATCCTGTTTGAAATAAAAATTCAGTTTTTAAGCCAACACATAGGGAATAAAGTACAATGGTGCCTGCTGTCACAGGATAATCATGAATGATGGCGTGATGTGGATGCTTGAGACAAGTTCTCACTGTAGGTTCTAGAAGCTGAAGACAGTCGTTCCTTCACCAGCCTTTTTTTTTTTTTTTATCTCTCTTGAAGTTAATAACAGGGACAAAGTGTAGCATGACAGAAAGTTTTCATCCTGAAATTCTCATAAAAAAAAAAAAAAAAAAGAAAGCTCTGACACTGGAGACTCCTTCCAGAAATGTTTAATTAGAGCAATGGAGGCCTTCATGTTTCATATGTGCACTGTGTAAATCAACAGTGTCAGCTGTTTTCATGCAAAAGCCTAGTATGCCTTTACACTTAAGTATCTGTTCACACAATATAATAACTTGTTTGCCCAAGATAAATAACGTGTTCATACAAGATCAATGGATCTCTTGTTCATCAGTGGCGGCTGGTGCAAAAAAAATGTTGGGGGCCGCAAACAAAATTAAAATGAAACTTTTAATACTCGCCTGTAAATAGGCATTTATCAGGTGATTGCGCATCATTACTACTAGTATAAAATAAAGTCCTGACTCACATCACATCCAGTCAGCAGCTCCGCTCGCCGTAAGAAGTGCTGGAACAGACTCGTTGAGAACGGTCCAATCACATGAGCCCAAATATTTAAAAACAATATTGATTCGCTAAGATCAAAAGTGGGCGGGTTCGGGGCGCACAGTGCTCCGCCCCAAGGATGATTTGAAAAGATCCAATCAGAGCTCAGCCTCAAGTCACATGCTTTTCAAAAATTTACGTGTCTACATAGACACTCATTTGTCCGGCGCCCCGCGTACACCAACACAAATGAACATAATACAGTTTAGATTTGTTTTTTTTGGCAAATAAATTATATTAAGAAATCCAGCGGAATATTGTGACTAAATGACTTTATTTCATTATTAAAACAAATAATTATTATTTGAAATAATTACAGTACATGTTAAAGGAGCATTCTTCTCCGCCTAACTTTAAGGGGGGCGGCGCCCCGTATTGACCGGCCGCCACTGCTGTTCATACAAGATAAATAACATGTTGCCAAGAAGAAGAAAAAAACTAGCTCGACAAGATAAATAACTTGTTGACACAAAATAAATAACTTGTTCACACAAGATAAGTAATTTGTTTCCACAAGAAAATAAAATGTTTCAAACAACATAATAGCCGAAACCAACATGATAAATAACTCGTTCCCCCAAAATGAAATAATACACCATTGTATCACTTTAGGCACTTTTTTTCTAGGGTTGAGAAACAACGCATATATTTGCAAAAGCTCGGCATAAAAACAAAATGACCTCAATTTTACACGTAAATTTTTTATTAGACAAATGATTACACACATATTTATATAGTACGGATGAGTTTGGCCCTTTAATGTGCAATACCGCTATGCAGTGCACAGAACACAAAGGTTTAACAACTGCCAAAAAGCAAAAACCCAGAACCTTACGACACTAGGTCACGTGTGCTTTTCAGCTGAGTGCAACCAAATATCTGTTAACCCTAAACACAACACACACACACACACACCTCATATTCATGCTTAATACACTTTTATGAACTGGCGTTAGCTCACTTGCACAGGTAATATAGCACCAGAACAATTAATCACCTTCTAAAAACCGTGAAGAAACCACCAAAATCTCAAAGGTTCGGAGAACAGCAGCTGAGAAAATATGAATTCTCTCCTCTGGATGCTGCATCTTTGCCTCAACAGCAACCTGTTTTTGTTGGATTCCGCGTTTTATGATAGCGGTTAGTGGCTTGCGGCCACGGCGTTGTGCTAATACTGTACTGGTTTACCTTGTGTAAACGCTTCAAACCACTTCTATTAGGCAGGAAACACCAGTAAAGCTGTGGTCTACAAAAGGCACACGGAGAACACACTGCTAAACCTAAGGAGCATTGAGATGGCTAGCTTTGCATCGGCACAGGTTTAAAACGAGATCAATTAAAGACCATTTTTACTCATCATTCCTTTTTTTCTTTTTTAAATCGTAACATATTTGTTAAAGCTTTATTTAAACCTATTTTTTTGTTTTTAAAAACAGTTTTTTTTATTATTCAGATCATTATTCAGATCATAATTATTATTGATTATTGATTATTATTATTATCTTGATGCACTGCTGAAGTGATAATTGGCTCATACGTCCACTACATCTCCAACAACAACTGGATTGTTTTTGGGCTTCATTTCTTCTCAACTTCCACACAGAAAGAAATCGGTAATGAGCAACTGCTTATTAAAGGAAGGGGACGACGGGTATTGACGCATGTGCGGTGATCGTCTCCCAAAAGCTAAAATGGGTAATGTGAAGGAGATCCCAGCGCTGACAGGAAACCTCATTGAGCACCGTTTCAGGATTAGTGTCAAAGAGCAGATGTCTGGAACTGGAAGCTTGAAAGAAACAGGAATCTGAATCTGTCCTTTTTCTTTGTCTTTTTTCTTTAGATATGACTAGCCATCCAGACCTGCAGAAATCTTCTGGAGAAATCCTCAGGAGACCTTCCTTAAAAAGATTGTGGTGTGGTTTGTCTGTTCTTCCTGTTTTTAAGTTAACTCTGCCCCCGTGGAGGGACTCGCTTGCTTGGGTAAACCTCCGCCCCAAACCTCTACAAATGATACAATGTTGTATCTGAAATGGACTTAACTTGGATTTTATGTCAAGAATCTGCACAGCAAAAATGTAATGTTACATTAATATAGAATGTGACCATTTAAGAGTGTTACATGAGCCGAGACAAGTCAACCAGCTGCAACTCTGTCTAGAGGAGGCGTTCTTAAAAGTATTAGTTAAGAAATCAAACCCTGGAGAAGGGGCCAGGGGTACTGTAACTCTGAGCATGATGCTTCCACCACCGTGCTTCTCAGTGGCCATCTCAGTGTCTTTGGACTGTACCAAAGCCAAGAAGTTCAATTTTAGCATCGTCATTTCCCTTTTTTCGGGCAAGCTCCAAATAGGATTGCATGTAGAATTTCTCATCGCTCTTTTATAGAGTGCGTGTCAACAGACCTTCTCCCGTCTGAGCTCCTTTACCCTTTCCCTACTCCCTTGGTTACTCCTCTGACAAATACTCCAGGTTATAGCATGTTCAACGAGGTGAACATTTACAGTACGCAAGCCACTGCATGTCCTTGGTGACACTGAAAGAGCTTCTTCAGCATGTATACCAGACTTCTCCTGCAGCTTTTCAAGGATCAACATCGAAGAGGTCCCATCCTGTGGAATAAACCTAAGGATTAAATCAGATACAATACAGGCGTGTTTGGTTTGGACTTCACTCAAGCTTTTGGGTTATGGCTCAGGCACATGAGGATCAGTAACAGAACCTGAAAAGGTCGTTGGCTCTAATCCCAGGACCACGAGTTAGAACGTGATGTCTACTGAAGCTCATGTAAAAAAAGAATGAATAAAAAAAAAAAAAAGGGAAGGAAATGATAAAAGTGTTTAAACGATCTACATTTCCACTAACTGTTACATATACAATACATGCGAACACAATACATATATTCATGAATTAGAGTATCGAAATTCATGACTATATATTTACAATTGGGTGTAAAATGATTTTGAGAGAATTTAATTGAAGAAAAATTACTGCATGAAATGGAAAATCGTGAAAGTCAGTAATTCATCTTTTCAACCCCAGTGAGGATTTTTCTTCAGTCTTTTTTCTCTACTCTTCTTCCTTCCATTAAGTGTTGATGGATTTGCGAGCGCAGAACCATGTTGACCCTGTTGGTGCATCAGCATCACTACAATCCTGCCTCATTTCTCACTCTGCCCTGATTCTGCAAATGTAAATCAAATATTAAAAAAAAAAAAACTATGGCTTCCCATACCAGAACCTAATGAATACTTGCCATTCTTCTTAAAATTGCGTATTTTGCTTACGATCCAAATATCTAGTCGCTCCAAGCCAAAGAAGTATCATGAAATGATCATGTTGTGAGAAACCTGATGTTCGGCATTTGGCACACAACACCTCCAACTCTCGTCTCGCCATATGTTCTCCAGACTTCATTCATTTATCTTACACAATGCTAAACCTCTTATGGAAGATGCAGAACTGAAGTCCAAAACTGAAACCTGTGTATCCAAACATAGGGCTTAACAGAAGGGATCTGGCCAATCTCTTTTATGGTATATCTGCTTTTGTGAACCAGGTGGACAGCAACTTTAAATGTCCCATTTTCTTGAAAGAACTGCTAGTTAACAATTTTTTTTTTTTTTTCCAAACGAGCCATTTCGTTGCCTATATACTGTAAATGAGCTACTGCTGAGCCACCACTCCTGCTCCAGAGGTCAGCAGAGCTGAGCAACAAGGTGGGAGGGGGTGGGGGATCTTCTTATATGAGGTCACATTAGGTGGAAAATCTAATTGGCTTGTTTAAGCCCCGGTTTGTTCACACCGGAGAACAATCATGTCTAAAAAGTGAATTTTGTCTAATAGGTGCCCTTTAATGTCCAACTATTAGAGGCACACAGAAACACAGTTAAAATGGCTTCAGTTAACCACAAATGATTTGCTTGCATAACATGACTACAGTCACGTTTGAAGACACTAAAGTCCAGACCTTGATAGTTTTGGAAATATTTGTCATTTTGTTTTCTCTCGCATAGCTAACAAATGTTACACAGGTAATCATATGATTGGCCGATTGGATAACTGCATGAATGTGCTGAGTTACATAAAAGAGTTTTAGGTGAGTTTATACACATAAAATTAATGACATGCAAATTTATTTATTATTAAATGTTAAATGTTATTGCATTTGTCATTAAATGGTGTCGGACAGTGCTGTTATTCACACATCTACATTTCAGTAGCCATACAGTAGTATGAGTGTAGTTGAGTAGTTTCAGGAAGTTTATTGGTGTCCTATCTTACAGACTGTCTTCATTTTAACTCTGGAAAGGCCGTCAATCCACAGCTTGCTATAGTTAAACTAAACGGTGCATATGAATCTTTATTAGTACTGTTACTATTATTGATCATTTATAGAGGAATGTTTTATTATAGGGACTTTTATCATTTTTATCAAACAGCATTTTTTGTTTGTATTGAAGCACATTGGAGTCCAGATCAGTTATGAGTCAGGAACTTGATGTCTTCCCAGCGACAGTTGGAAAGGATTGATCTTGCCGTAACAACGCGCGCAGACGCCCAATAGACACACACACACACACACACTGTGGGTTTATATGGCGACCAGAATAGGTTAGACTGTTTCGTCCTTGGCTTTCCTATTTTGTCACGGGACATTCAAATGTTATTTATGGTAATGGCTTGCTATTGAAAGTCTGCGTTTGATTGAACGTCAAGTCGCACTACTGGAAAACTGTTCCAAGAAGGAAGTTACTTTAAACTTCTTCAAAATGATATATCGTGATATAGAACAAAAGCATTTACATATGAACTGGGTGTAAAATTAACCAACACAATAAAGAAACCAACTTATTAGAAAACCATTGAGAACGGACATTGAGGACGTACAGTTGAACTTTGTACAGACAGCAGAATTCAGTTTGAGCAAACACACTCTTTATTTAATGGATCACGAGTCATGATCTGATTGCGCACATTAGCATATTTCCTTTCTAAACAGGAAGTCAGATTGGCGGCGTGTTAAAGCACAACTGCGTTCGAGGGACGACACGCTGCCATTGAATCTAAACAAACTTAAAGTAACTTACTGATCTAGCTAAGTATTGAGAACAGTGAAGAGCCTTCTTCATGTTTGGTGACGATAGCCTTGGGGTTGTCACAGACATGTGACGCATCAGAGTAGTGGATAAATGAATGGCATTAATTCTTCTTACTCATGAAGAAGACCAGATGCTGTTTAAAGAATGAATTGTTCAGGCTTTGAACAGCCTCATGCTTATAAAACCATCACAAAAAACTCACATAACCACTAACTTGCATAATCATTTATTCTCCACCAAGCAATGGTTGAGAAAGTGAACCATGCGGTTACTTGTTTAACCTTAATGAACACAAGGCTAAAACACTGTTCATAAGATACTGTAGCTGATTTTCTCAAAGTCATTATGAAATGAAAAAAAAATATTTTTACATTAGTCTTGCTAATCTGAAATGATTTTGCTTTTCATTTATAAAGTTTAAGTTAGCCTGATATAAAATTTCAATGTGACTGAGATTGAGCTAAATCTGTCGGCTCACTTGATTCTTAAAAGCTAAAGAAGGATCAGGTGACCATGTTAGCAAGCTAGTTAGCTAATGACTACAGTGATAGCTTTTATAGTGTAGGTGGCTATTATTCTCATTGCCTGTCACCAAAAAACAAAATAAAACTTTGCTAAAAGGTAGTACGTTAGTAGCCTCACCCTAATACGTTTTAACAATGCTAGCATGCTAGGACAGGCTGAGAGATTTAGGTCTACAGTGTATCATGTTTTAACTTTTATTTTGCTAAACAGATTAACGTTTAGAACGTGATAAAACACACTTAAATCAGTTGCTATTTAGAAAAAAAAAAACTTATTTTGTTCCCCAGGCAAGTCCTGTTTCCTGAGTTCTGACTGGCCTGAAAAATGCACTTCCACAAAGGGACATAAAGGGGAGTAGCACATTTGTGTATCCAGCTATAAACACAGAAACAGCACAATTTGAACACGAGTGAAACGGGGAGATTTTCGGACGTGCCAGAATGCACAATCTTAGTCCTATTAAAACATTCTTTACCGTAACATGTGACCTTTAAGGAACACAAGCTAAACGAAAATCCCTGCCATCCAAAAGAACAGGCGGACAAGTTTTATTCTTGTCATAAGGCTTGATGGTTTACAGCTTCCCCAGGAGCTACTACTTTAAAGGGAGGGAATGTTCTGGCAACAGATTACAAGTGGCCCCGTCTAAAGTAATGAGGAGGAGTAAATGTTAAGGCGTTACATCAAATTTAAGGGAAGATTTCCACATGTCAGGAGTTTGTTGTGCTTTCGTTTTGTCTAATACATGTGAGACCTACAGGAAGGCATTGTAATCTTTTTCTTCTCCGTTCCAGGGAAGCATTTTGGCACCACTGGGATGAGTCTGGAAAAAAAGGGAAAAATTCTTTTAAGAATATATTAAAAAGCAATGGAGCGTTTAATTATAAATTGCCTTGGTATGTATTTTTTATACAAAATTAAATTCAAGGAAACAGTTCAAAGAAAATGGTAATGACAAATGAATGGCAGTGTAACTCGGAGAATAGGATTCAGGTGAGGATTAGCAGAGATGGAGTTAATATACCTGTTTCGATGTATTTTCTGTCCCTCTTAGGAAAAAAGTGCCAATCGGCTTATTGGTTTAGAAGTTAGTGGAAAATATCTGACCATTCAGATGCTTCTACTAATGCATGCATGAATATTGAGTGCACTTTGAACTGTTTGCCATAGAGAAATGTGAATGGCAGAAGCTGGAGACCACTGAGGCTGGGTAAGTATCAGGACAAAAAAAATGTTTTTTTTTTAACAATTTACTCTAGTACACATCTTCACATATAATTACTGATTTTGTCTGCATACTGTTTATGCTTTATTTGCAAAATATTCAGGATGAGCCAAAGACCCCTCTCACTCCATGAGTTCAAAGCGTTCTTATCACGCTTTGTCCATCACAATGGGCAGTCTCCGGTTTTGTTTCAGTGCAGATGCGCCAAAATGTGTAGTTTCTTGAATGGCCACTAGGCTCCAAAAGTGAGTGAATCTCCATAAACCCTTATGTCCAGCTTTATAACTGAAATAAACATATTTAATGGCTGGGACCAAAAAAAGCCCTATATGGTCTCCATCATTGTATTTCCCATTTATGACAACTGTTCTCTGTCCGTTGCACTGATTTGCCCATTTATGGATGAACTGGGAATTTAGGCAGAATCAGACGCTAATGGCCAAAGCTCGCACAGGTGAACTCCAGAAAACCTACAGTATGTGTGACGTCACATGATGGACCAGGTCTTACACTGGTCTGTGGTCCATCATCACAATTGGGATTTCACAGCGACTGTCCATAAATGAGTTAACAACTTTCTAAAAGGAAGTGGAAAAACTCTGAACTCGTCTGCTCCAGTCATCTAAATGGTGGATGGTGCAACTGGCTTGAGCTCGAGGCTAAGGCCTGGCGCATATGGGTTACATCTGCGAGCGCTTTCCAGATCACAAAACCTGCTGACCCAAATGGAATCTAGCCTTTAAAATTTGATATTTGGAAATATTTAATGGAGTGCCACGTTTTATGCTTGTTTTGCTGTGTTTTAAGGGAAAAACTTGTAAGTCAAAGTATAGAAATATAAAGCTGTGAAAACAGCAAAGCACGAGATATCCCACCTTGCTGTGCTTAGGTGCACCAGACCGGGTTGTAATAACCAAATGCTACTGAAGGTCTTGATTAACTGCGAAAAGTAATAAATCCCCAAGTCCAAAATGAGCCAGTTGCGAATAAATGACAAAATAAATGGAAAGGACTGTATTACTAAGGCAGACTGTATTGAAGCTCTGACCTGGAAAAGCCAGCGTTTGTCTTTCAGCCTGCACACACAGTGGAATGAAGAGAGAGAGAGAGAGAGAGAGAGAGAGAGAGAGAGAGAGAGAGAGAGAGAGAGATCCAGATTGGAGCTCTTGCTCCTGGGTCCAGTCCATAACTCTTTACTCGACTCCAGGTGGATATAAAGCCCCATTAACACACTCCCTTTTCTACTCTGTTGGATCAAGTACCTCCAGATACACCTAGCTGTGTGGAATGGATACCATCTGTTTACCGGCACTTATTGCTTGTACAGTATATAAAGCTCAGCATACAGTAGAATACAGTAGAAGCAAATTTCTGTCTGCCACAAATCATTTCAATTAACCTGACCAGGTGGCTTTGATCTTTTAGAATAGACATTTTCACCCAAGAAAAGTCTTTTTCAAAGTCGCTTGACTGTCAGAACTTTCTTCTTTACCAAAACCGGTACACCGGTAATCTCTCGGACAGCAAGCTCCTCAACAAGTTCCTTGAGATCTCAGTGAAATTTCATGTTGTTCTCAGAACAGCCCAGAATGATTAACAATTCATTTAAACACGCTACCATGTTTACTAGCATTGTTTTTTTTTTTTTTAATTGCTAGCATTTATAAGTAGTCAGGGAGCAGTTTTACATGCTAGTTTAAGCACGTCTGTATACTTACTCATATGCTAGCATTTGTAAGAATACTTGAAGAGAACTAGTGTGTTTTTATATGCTAGTTGTAAGGACTTTTGCAGAGACGAACTGTACACACTAGGGTATTTTTGATATGCTAATCCAAGGACCTTTTTTATGTGCTAGAGTTTGAAGAGAAGCACATTAGTGTATTTCTGACATTCTAGTGCAAGTATTTGGAGAGAAGTACTGAAATGTATTTTTTGCTAGCATATAAAATACTAAAAAGGACATGATTATATTTCATAGGGTCGTGCTATTTACTTCGAGAGATGAATAATAAAATACATTACATTGACTAGCTCTTTAAGGTTGGCATTTAGAGAGGTGTGTTTAAATAGTGTTTTAATATGCTAGTCTATGTACCTACATTTTATATGATATAATTTGTATAAAAAATGAGAAGATTAGCGTTTGTAAATGTAGTTGCTAAGGTATTTTTCATTGCTAATTCATGTACTTTTATTATATACTAGCCCTTGCTGATGCGGCACGGTGGCTAAGTGGTTAGCACTGTCACCTTTCTCCTCCAGGGTCCGGGATCGAGTCCCACCTTGGGGTCTGGGGTCTCCTGTCTAGAGCTAATCCCAAGTATTCTGGACTTGCTGTGCATGTCCTAAGTTATGTTGTACACGTGCTAGAACTAAGTGTAGTTGTAGATCTTTATTCAGGATGAAGGAAAATTGTCTTGAACAGTTTGAATGAGAAAAAAGCGGAGATCAACATGCCAGCTTTGAGGGGACGGGACAGTGGTGGCTAGGATGTGGTTTATGATTAAAGTCTTTTACATCAGTCTGAATATCCTGAAGGTACTGTATATTATACTACTACTACTACTACTAATAATAATAATATGGATGTTTTAACCTACGCATTTGGTCTAAATATGAAAATGACGTCTTGAGCAATCAGTGCAGAAGGCCGCTCAGTCCTGTAGTTACTTCGGCCATATTGCAAATCCAGCCGTGAGCATGTGACTCCCTGCAGGTTGATTGATTGAGTGATATTCTCCAGCGAATCAGAAGGACGAAATGGAGACATTTTGTTCGGATAACGTATACGCAGACGTAATGGAGATGGATGAGGCTTTAGCGCAAGTTAATTGCTGTAAGCACATGTTTAAAGTATCCAGGGGTTAGCATGCTCTTGGGGTCGGGGCATAAGACGCAGCACCAGAGGCCAAGGCATGCTGCGCGCCTAACACAGACCAGGTGCTGACCCTTGCATACCTTTTCCAAAAAACAAAAAACAAAAAAAAAATGCATACTTATAATGACTGAAAGACAACATTATGTGCATTATGTTATGATGTTTGCTTGGGGCTGTTTAGAATTAGCCATGATTACATGATTTGGGCATAGTATTTCTTTTATCTTGATAATTTCCAGAACATTCAGCTTTTTTTTTTTTTTTGGTAATAATGAAGCAAGCTAATCCACATAGTTGATGTCCAATAGCTTTTACATCCTGGTAGAAACCATCAGATGATTTTACAGTAGGTATTAATGAAATATTCCACTATAAATCCAGAGTGCTTTCTGAGCTAAGAAAGGAAAGAAGCGGATAATGGTATGTAGTCAGTCTAATCATAAATCAGGCAGTGTTAGAGCAAACACAGGGGTAGAGCTTGTGAACTGGGGTAATTTAGGGCTATTCGAGTCAGGGGTTCATATGTGCATGAAATGTATTACAGATGGTCCTGACAATGCTTCTTTTCTTCGCCATCATCATCCTACCGTACTCCTGTGTCATGAGTCTAGCGCAATTTTAGAAATAATAAATAAATAATAATAGTTGAGCTGAGGCCAAATGTCATGTCTGAGTCCAACATGCTGTAAGGTGCAGAGTTCATGTTCATTGGAGCGATATTGAATTCTGTATTCTGATTGGTCACTCAATACAGTGCTACCTAGATTCCCTTACAGCCTTGAAAGGAACAAATTGTTGTTGTTGTTTTTTTAAATGTTTTTGTACTAGTGAAAAATTATTGCGTAGTTTAACGGATCACATTAGCTTTTTACATTTTTTTTTAATTTTTTTTTTACAGTGTTTAGATTTATATCCACATTCATTTGTACTCGAGAAAGGTACAGCCTGCAGCTCGAGCTGGCTCAGAAAAAAAGAAGAAGAAGAAAACGGTGAGTTAAAGAGTGAGCAATAATAAAATTGCGGTCCAGCTGGCTGATCCAAACTCCAAGCCAAGCCAGAAAGGAAGGAAGAGGGTAATCTAAGGGAACCAGAAATACCTTCTCGTGAGCTCACAGAATATGGCATTTATGCAAGCGTGTAGAGGACAGTCAGGAGATTTAGCTTAAAATCTCTACATCTTCTCGGCGCTCAGAGCTGGGGGCCAGTGGCACTATTGTCCAACAACAAGAACCGTGGACCAAGGAAGATGTGTTATATGAGTCCAGTGTACATCTTTCAGTCAGACCCTGGTTAAGGGTCCGAAAATGTGACGGCTGACTTCTCGATGCGATCTCGATGCTATGATTCTAATTGTGAACAGGATGTTCACTCTTAAGGGAGGGGGTGTTACGATATTGAGTTTATTTGTATTTTTGTGTCTGGCTATGCTTAGTTTCTGCTATGTCTCTGCTGGTGGAGGGATGGGGGCGTATCTTCTCTTGTTGTTGCAGGTCCCACCCTCTTCAGTGTACCTGCAATCTATTGGTTGCTGCCCTGCCTGTCCTTTGTTGGTCCCGCCTCCTGCCGGATGATTGGGTGTCCAGGGGACCCAGAGGCCTACTTAAGGCCTTCAGACCACAGTGCTCGAGTCTCAGATTCTCTTGTTCGTGACCCTCTATCTCCTGTTCGTGCATCATCCCCTGTACAGGCCAGTGAACCGTCACCTGCACCCAGTGGATCTTCATCTTAAAGTTCATCTGGCTTTGATGTTAGTAAGCACATTGCTTTGCTGCCTATGTTCAGGGAAAGTGAGGTGGATACTTATTTCCCTGTGTTTGAGCGCATCGCAGCCACCTTACAGTGGCCTAGAAGCGTCTGGTCTCTTGTTTTGCAATGCAAGTTTGTTGGGAAGGCACAGGAAGTGTGTTCTGCTTTAAGTTTAGAGCAGAGTTTGGATTATGATACTGTTAAAAGTGCTGTTTTTTATGTGCTTATGAGCTTGTCCCTGAGGCCTACCGGCAGAAATTTCGTAAACATGCCAAATCCGCCAGCCAAACATTTGAAGACTTCGCTCGTGAAAAAGGCGTTTTGTTCGACAAGTGGTGTGCAGCCAGTAGTCACCACCTTGGATCAGTTGAAAGAACTGCTACTATTAGAGTTTAAAGACTGTATTTCGGACAAAATCATTGTTTATTTGAACGAACAAAAAGTCTCGTCGCTCGCTGATGCTGCCGTTTTGGCTGATGAGTTCGTGCTCACTCACAAAGCTGTGTTTTCGCCTCCTCGTCGTGATATTACTAATCGTAGCCCTAAAGTTTCCGCTAGCACATCTAAGAATGGTGGTGAGTTCCGTAAATATTTCTATTGTCATGAATCTGGTCATCTCATCGCTACCTGCCCTGCATTAGCTCGTAAGAACCGTCGTAAAGCACAGAACACTAAGAGTGTGGCTTTAGTTCATGTACGATCGCAGCCAGCTGAAAGTTCAGATTCACTTTCATCAGTGGACGCTGCTTTTGATCCTTTTATCTTGAGTGGAATGGTTTCGCTTTCGGACACAGATTCTGAGCCTAAATCACTACGTATTCTGAGAGACACGGGCGCCGCTCAGTCATTTATTTTGGAAGGTGTTTTGGCTTTATCTGACCAGTCTAGCTGTGGTGCAGATGTTTTAGTTCAAGGAATTGAACTTGGTGTGGTTAAAGCTCCGTTACATAGGATTTATCTTAACTGGGATATTGTGTCTGGCTTTGTTAAAGTTGCAGTTCGCCCTCAGTTGCCAGTTAATGGAGTTTCACTTATTTTGGGTAATGATTTAGCTGGTGGTAAGGTTTTTCACTTGCCTGTTGTAACGGACGCTCCTGAGATGAATGAAAGTGACGCACTGTCACGTGAGTTTCCTTCTGTTTTTAGTACCTGTGTGGTGACACGCGCCCAGGCTCGTAAAATGAAGGATGCTGACGATATTTCAGATTCTTTCATATGTAGTGACAATCCAGTATTTGAAGAAGATAAGTTGTCCTCCAGTCCACATGTTTCAATTGAGGATAAGGCCTCCTGCGTACAGGAAATTGATTTCGCTACTTGGGGCGTTGGACGAGAGCAGTTCGTTGCTGCTCAGAAATCGGATGCGTCTCTTTCTCGTTGTATTGCTGCAGCTGTAGATAGTGCTGAGTTACCTCAACACTCAATGCCATATTTCTATGATGTTTTAATGCGAAAGTGGTCACCCTCTGATGTTAAGGATGAGTCAAGGGTGTTTTTCAAGTTGTGGTTCCAAAACCATATAGAACACAAGTTTTGCGTATTGCCCATGGCCATGATCTCTCTGGTCACCTTGGTGTAAGGAAGACCCACCTCCGCATTTTAAATCACTTCTTTTGGCCTGCCATGAAGCCTGATGTTGCCAAGTACTGTCGATCTTGTCATGTTTGTCAAATTGCAGGGAAGCCTAACCAGATTATTCCCCCTGCGCCTCTCCAACCTATCCCTATTATGGGAGAGCCTTTTGAGAGGATTTTGTTAGATTGTGTTGGTCCCCTTCCTCGAACTGAATCTGGTAATGTGTATCTGCTAATCCTGATGTGTGCTGCCACTAGATATCCTGAAGCCATACCTCTGCGTAGCATCAAATCACGTGCCATCATTCGAGCACTTATTAAATTTTGCACCACTTTTGGTTTGCCCAAATATGTTCAGTCAGACCCTGGTTAAGGGTCCGAAAATGTGATGGCTGACTTCTCGATGCTATCTCGATGCTATGATTCTAATTGTGAACAGGATGTTCACTCTTAAGGGAGGGGGTGTTACGATATTGAGTTTATTTGTATTTTTGTGTCTGGCTATGCTTAGTTTCTGCTATGTCTCTGCTGGTGGAGGGATGGGGGTGTATCTTCTCTTGTTGTTGCAGGTCCCACCCTCTTCAGTGTACCTGCAATCTATTGGTTGCTGCCCTGCCTGTCCTTTGTTGGTCCCGCCTCCGGCCAGATGATTGGGTGTCCAGGAGACCCAGAGGCCTACTTTCAGTGCTTCAGACCGTGTCTTTGCTTACTGTTTTTCTGATGATTATTCGTAAATTATATTGTCTATGACCTGCTACGTTTCTGACTTCGTTTTTGTGTTTGCCCTTCTTTGGTTCTGGTTGCCCGATTGTAAATACAATTTGTATATATTTGTACATAGTTTTGTAAATAGTGGCTTAGTAGGGAGTCGACGGCATTTTGTTTACACCCTGTTTTCTCTTGGTTTGTGGTTAGCAAGGGAGTAAGGGAAGAACTTTGTATTTATTTTTCTTTAGTTTTGGTGCAGGTTAGTTATTTCACTTTGGTACTAGGTAGAGGGCATTTTGTTGATTGTTTTGGCCTTGTCGGCTTCTGAAGCTCACAGCCACCTTTTGGGGATTTGCTTGTTCACTGTTTGTAAATAAACACTAAGCAAACGCATTTTTGGTCTCACCCCCTTTTTCCTTTTTTTTTCTTTTCTGTTTCATTCCTGTTGCGGCCCGAGCTAGACCGGGGCGTAACAACATGAATTTGAAAAAGTGTATAGTTAATAGGTACAAAAAAATAGATCAATTCAGATTTCCTGATTTACAAGTGCCCTGTCTTCAAACCTGAAGGAAGGATTCTAAGAATAACATACAGTAAGAGCGACTGAAGAGCTGTTCTGGATGAATGAACATGGAAATGGTATTGAATGTCATCTCAGACAAGAGCAGCTAAACCCACTCACTATGTTCCACCATGCTTGATTTGAGACACATGATAGCTACATGCAGTATGAGACATTGCAGAACAAAAACTGATCTCAGTCCAGTTTTCTCTGACATACAGTATAATAAAGACTTAAGCAATATCATTGCAGCAGTTTTAATCTAAAAAATAAAAAAAAAACATATCCTGGGCCCTCATTTACTATGTTAAGGACAGATACAGCACACATCAAAGCGATGAAAATATAATAGCATTTAGTGAAGTAACAAGAGCTTGCTGACTTCCTTCGATCTGAAGGTTAAAAATATTTTTTACGCAAAAACAACGAGAGCGGTGCAACACCTGGATGTCACGCAGGAATCCTGGATGGGACTGTCATCCATCATAGGAAATCCACACGTTCACACCTACGGGTCAATATAGAGTCACTGGTGTCTTTACAACGGTGGATGAATGCAGGAAATCCACCTGAACATGGAGAAAATATTCAAAACCAAGCTTGTAACGAAACCCAACCAGGATTGCACCAGAAACACTACAACTGAGGTTGCAACACTACCATTTTTTTTTATCTATTAGTTGTTTAAGAAACTTAACTTGAGTTGATATGAAACTAGATGAAATGGGGCAAGTCGGCGGTGGAACAACACAGTCAGCCCTCTGACTTCAAACACGATGGGCTTTGTTCCCAGAAGAGGAGATAATGTTCCTAAAGCCATAAGAAATTGCTTGAACTGGGAGGACCACGTTGTTTCAATCAATTGCCACATTTACTAGAACATGTACCAGCTCCATATGCCCAGCACTCTCTCAGGGCTCCATGAACATCTGGATGGCTCCATTGGCCATCTTTGCTTCCAAAATCAGGAGAATTAACAGGCAATTGCACCCTTGATACAAATAGAAAAGTCCCCACTCTTCTGTAAGGCCTTTTCAGTAGATGCCAAAACTTCCCGATGTCAAAAGTGTCAGTCCAGTTGAGTCTGGCGCAGGTCAGAGGTCCTGAAGTCTGAAGTAAGGATTGTTCACCATGTTGACATCAGGAAGCTGTAGCCAGGATTGGACCATCGCAGACATTTAAAGTTTTGTTGGAAAGGTGGCAACGAACTGTTTGAAATTGGACCAGATTTGAACAATCACTCACCAATGCTGAACCTCAAGCCTGATGTCCTTAAATAGGTTTTTTTGGACCCCATTTAGGAAGACCTTTACAACCCTAAAATATGCCATACATTTTGGGTTTGTTGTGACTCATTCACATTATAAGTAACCCCTTAATTGTTCAGCACTTGTCAGGTTCATGATGGGTCTAATCCTGGGAACACTAAGTGTGTAACTGGAAGATATTCCATCTAAGGGCATGTGGAAGGTGGTAGGAAACTGGAGAACACGGAGAAACCCACATGGATGCAGGACTAACACGGACATGCCACCGAAGGTGTGAGGTCCCAGTGCTGCCCGTCCGAGACACCTTTGGCCCATTAACCTGTGATGGACACCATCTGCACTTTTTAATGTTTGCAGATGTTTTCTGTGAAGCTTGGGTACGTTTAAGAAGGTTTTATGACTCTGTAGCATTTGTGGCACGAGCTGTGTCCTGCATGACTCACGAGTCAGCTTGATGTTGGCCTCGAGTCGGTGTTTCCTCATTGGAACTCGCACGGGGTGATTCCCCATCTTCATCTCTTCCTGTCCCATGTGATGTCAAGTTCGCGAGAAGCATTCCCCCACTTCTCCACCCTCCCATTATGATTTCGTCCAAATGTTTCGCAACTTCTGACGTTAGCAAAAAACAAAGAACATTGTGTGTCTCCCATCTATCAACGACCTCAAAAGTCGAAAGGGCAAGTGGTGGGCAGAAGATGGAGCGCCAGAGTTTACTTCTTTCCAAAAGTGATCTGATTGGAGGAACAACTTGTTAGAAGGTTTGTAAGGTTTTTTTTTTTTTTTCTTTTTTAACATTTGACTTTTTCCCCTTCTGCATGACTAGTGCTCA
>CM059228.1:2919873-2979873 GCA_030347435.1 Clarias fuscus
CCACCCAGTAAAGCATCTTATGGTGTTTAAACATGAGGACAGCAATATAGAAGTATCAGTGCACAGGGTCATTAAATGTACTCAAGGTGCCGTAAGTTGTGCACACACAAAGGTATTCACAAGAGCAAAGATATTCGAGCTAACTCAAATGGTCCATGTCCTCCCTGATTGCGCAATACAAAGTAGGTTACTCGAAACATTATTAGAATTGACAAGTACCAAAAAAAAAAAACCTATTCCTAAAACTCGGCATCAGTGCGTCCCTAAACCAAACCGTATCTGAAAAAGCTGTTAAAGTGAATTTCCTTCAAATCAACTCTCATTATAGGTCCAGCATGAGATTTTTGATCTTGATTAACACTAACAAACACATCTAATGAAGGTGAAAGTGTAAAGCAGCATGATTGATGTGACTGATGATCCCGAGTTCCCAAGCTTGTAATGATCTGCTAATTTTAAGATTTTTTCCGAACACGCGGTACTTGGCAACATTCGCATAAGCTTAAGGAAGGCATTTTTTTTTGGCCCATTTAGCCCAGTGTAATCAGACAGGTTCCTGATGGGAGATGTGGTGGAACAGGAAAAATCTCCACTCAACCGCCATGGCTTATTGGATTTCAGAAGGGGATGTCCAAACTTTCTCCTTGCTGCAAATCTGCCTTAGCTCATAGCTGTCAAAGAAAATTGTGAAGATCACCTTCTTCCAGTTTCAGAATACTTCATCATGTGGTTTTGTGTGTAGCTATGCCAGGTTTGGGTGGCTCATAATTCCTAAATGAGTAATTTAGTGAGGATCCTAAAAGGTTCATTGATGTGATCTTGTGGAAGAACAAACCAATGTAGTAGAACAAGGAGGATTTCAGAAAGAGGGACCAGATGCAACT
Organism: Clarias fuscus; assembly: GCA_030347435.1. Taxonomy (NCBI): domain Eukaryota; kingdom Metazoa; phylum Chordata; class Actinopteri; order Siluriformes; family Clariidae; genus Clarias; species Clarias fuscus. The sequence goes on from CM059228.1 coordinate 2,920,758, forward strand.
CCTTTAAATGGCAATGAACCCTTAATTATCCAAAATGCTTTGTAGGATGTTGTGCATACACTGATAATCCATGTTAAAAAAAAACAAACAAACAATAAAACATTAAAACCAACTAGGTTCTGGGTTATTCTTGACCACTGAGGTGATGTAGTGCTGTAGATTGTAGTGAAGGCCTCCGGGGATTGGACTTGTTTGTCCGGAGCATCCCACAGGTATTTGATAGAATTGAGATCTTGGAAATTTGGAAGCCAGGTCAACAACCTTAAACTCTTTGCCTGCTAAGCCATGTTCATGGCAGGCTGTGATGCCATGGGTGTTCTGATACCTTTCTATTGTGGCCAGCGCTTACTTTTTTGGATGCATTGGCTTTTTTGTGGGATGGGGCCATGTGGGCTTTGGGAGAGCCATGGGTACCCATTAACCTGTCTCCAGTTTACTCATAAATTATTGATAATCAATGTTATTCATTTTTCCCTGCTGGTGGTGTTAACGTTATGGCTGATCTATAAGTCTGCACCCTTCACTCATAATACTGTATAAATGTTTTCTTTTTCTACACAGTCAGAAGACAGAATATGAAGGTAAGAATTAACGCCACTGGTGACACCATTGTGCTGAAGTTCCTTCGACCCAACCCTGATATCAAGCTTGAGGGCTACATCCTGGGCTATGGCTCTAGCATGTTCTCCAAGCAGTTCATCCAGCTTCCAGAAAACGGACAACCCTACGAAACGGAGATTGGTATGTCTTAAACCTCATGATGACGTCCGTCGATATAACCATCAGGAATTGGTTTTTAAGTGTTCACTCTTTACAGGATGAGAGTCAGAAAAACACCACAAACCACAGAATGGGGATAGTGAGTTTTTATTTCTCTCAAATAGCACTCTGCAACAACACAAAACCGCAGTGTGCATTAGTCTAGCAGGATTTTCAAAGCACTGCCTTCTGGGCTCCCAGAGTTGGACACTGCTCACATCGAAACCACAAATCGTTTAACTTTAGGAAGGGACATAGTTATTTTTGGAAAAGAGTAAGATAAATGAGGTTGCAAAAGTTCAAGGCAACCCACATTAGTTTAGATGCTCTTTGGGATGGTCAGGTGGCTGAATGGGATGCTAAACATTTGTTACCATTTGCCTCTAGATATTCTTTTAGATTTCCTAGACATTCCTTGATTGAACCCATTTATGAAATCTGTTCATTTTGTTTAAGTATCTGAATGTCTTAATGCCGGGTTAGCTGCTGGTCAAAGGATCTGCCCCATGAGGCTAATTCTGATTAACCATTAGTCATGGTTTTCTTTCAAAAAAGGAGACCAAAAGTTAGCAAATGTGTTCTTAATAGTTCTGAGGAGAAATGATTTAGCCAAATTGAAGACATTTCCAGGTGCTGACCTATTAAAATATATTAAAGCACTATTTGTGCAGTCCACTAATCTTTATAGGTCACTGTTTCAACAGCATACTTATCTTTTTCAGTGTTTATTTGGTTCTCTGTATGATGTTTCCTCAGCAACATCTATTCTGCCCAGGATCCATCATTTGACAAATCCCAAAAATTAATACATACTGTGCTTACAAGATGTTAGTGCATTTGACATACGAGTGTGGACAAGCACAAGGACCTGCAGGCAGTTCAGGCTACCAGGCACTTTTCCAGAACATTACCTCAGCATGGTTATCTTTCACCATTGTTTGGTCACTGCCTTGCCGTGTTTTTCCACTTAATCAGCAGCCACCGGGTTGAACAAGGACGTGACGGGACTTGTGGTGGACAAAGACATTTAGACCAAATTTTACATCACCTTTATGTTCTAAAGCAGAAAAGAATGGATGCCTGAGAGGAAATGACTGATAACCTGGAGGTTTTTTAAAGAATTATTTGGATGGCTAAATGTTCTACCTGGAATGATTTCTGAAAAGAACTTCCATATTGACCCTCAGAAGAAGAAATTAAGGCCCAGAAGTGAAGGGTACCTGTGTAAAAATCTGGAAAAGAGTTTGTTGAGGATTCTTCGTGTGGTTTCATCTTTTTAAAGGAGGTTTTACTTGGAACTGTTTCTAAAAGAAAAACTGATAGTTTTAGGGCTCTGCATTTGGATGGTTAACAGTTTTAGATTTATTTATTTATTTTGCAGAAGGGACAAAGCTGCTCCATCTATCATCCTTAAAGTTTATGTGGTTCATCCAACCCTTTAAGGTTGTTGTGGACCTCAACAACATAGCAACAACTTTTTTTAAGAAAAAAAAAAAAAAAAAAAGAGTTTCTTCTACTTGAAATGACTTTAAAAGGGAACACCTGCAGTTTCACATTGACCCTTCCAGAAATGAGCAAAACTAAAGAATCCCTTAGGATTTTAGTTCTCTGAGAACATTTAACCTTACATTGTACTCAATTACTGATCTAAAATGCGCAGTGGGATCGTTATTTAATACAGACAGCAGCCTGAAGTGCCTAGATAGATCCATAAGGCGGAGGTAAAGATCACATGCATGTGAAGTGCAGATGCCTACAACTGATTTGCCTTTGACATAGGAGGATTCTATGGACCACAACTGCCTAGTGCCTGGATTTATACCATGAGAGCAGTATTACAGTCAGACCATGATGTGGTTTTGGTCCAAAAACAACCCCATAGCTCAAAATTCAGAATAATTTCCTATCACCGGGATTGGGTATTTTGCTAGACTTGGAGGTATTTAAACTTAATTGATGACCAGCATAAGCCAGGGTTGTAACAACCTCCCTCATTTTGCAGTTGCTCAGACATAAATCAACCTAAGACATAAATCAGTCTGGTTCTTGCCAAACAGCAGCTCTTGTACCTAAACTGCCAAACTTTCTGTTGTTCCACAGTCTAATGTATATCTGTACTCCCTGAACACACTTCACCACAAATTAGGTTTCATTCCCTGAGAGCCACACATATGGAAATGCATGGAATCATTTAGCAGCCCGAATGACTCTCAAGAGCTGTTACACTTCAAGTACATATCAAATATCAAATCTCTTAAGCCTTCCTACCCAAAAGAAAACATCTATGTTCCTGAAGAGATAAGCCACTGGTGTGTGGAGGCTTTATGGTGGTTTGTGGTTCCTGAGGGATAAGTCACTGTTGCCATATGCACTGATGACATTTCCCTTTTTGGCTTAAGATGCAACAATAATAACTTCAGTTGGTGTAGCACAAGGCGGAATCTAATAAAGAAGAACCGAATGCATGCAGCCAGTTTACACAGGTATAAGACGGTAACAAAAACAGAGTGTCAACATGGGATCCCTTTTACAAGAGATGTTTTATTTTTGTCTATCCTGTTTAGATGCTGAACCAAAATACCTAGTTGCCGTCCAGCCAATCAAACCCAACGATGTGAAGAAACATTGCACAGGTACAGGACCACTGCAGTCACCGAGATGTATAAATCTAGATGATCAATTGTGATCTTTTTTTTTTTTTATGTTGATCCTACAGGTAAAGTCAACCTGGATAAGCCTCTTAACCTGGTGATTGGGACAGTTTCACCCACCTCAGTGCTGCTATCCTGGGGTCCATATGCGAAGGTGGCTTATGAGGGCAATATCATGAATGACTGCCTGGAAGACGGGTGTGTTACATGTGCATACAGTACATTCTTACACACAAGCTACTTATATGGCCTCATGGTTGCAAACTTGGACAAACGTTGTTGTTAATTAGAGTTATTGGGCTGGCGCCCTCAAGAGAACACACTAGGTTAGGGCTAACCCTAACCCTAACCCTACAGTAGGTATATATCTTTTACCTGGGAAAGAGAGTACAACTCTTTAAAATAAAACTGACCATGAATTTGGTTTAAATGTGAACCATAGTGATAATCTTAGGTGAGCCTTCATAGTATGTCCATAGATAGATTCATCAAGTCATCCATTCCATTTAAATGAATCAATGACTATCTGTCTGTCTGTCTGTTAGGGATGTAGTTTAGTATTAGTGCATATTTTAAAGTTAACACTTTATAACACTGATTTTAATCAGTGTAGTTTAGTTTTTTTTAAATCGGCATTGTCTCTAGGAAAAGATATTGATTATCAACTTGATTAATTATCCATTTAAATCACCTGTTGGTTATTAATTACACATAGTTATAAGAATAACCAATAATAGTAAGTAAACAGTTTGGAAAAAAAAAAACACAACGGTTCATTTTGATAGGTAAGAGTTCTACTGGTCTAACCTATTCTGAGACCAAAACATTATGATTCGAGTCCAGGGATTCACCAGAGGCAGATCTGATGAAGCCCTAATTCAATAAAATGTGTTCCTGCTTGTTTAAATTTCTTTAAATTGTATGTTTGGGTAACTACAATTAGCGATAATTAAGCACACAACCTCAGGTTAAAATACTTTTTAGCCCTAAAATGCAGAAGAGAATCAATCGAGCCGGTTTGCTGAGAAAGTAAAGGTGTATAACTGTGTCCAACATTCTTTCTGCCTGACAGTAGGTTGTGATTTATGATGCATGACTTCTCAATTGAGAGGAGCCCGATTTAGTGGAAAACGATTGTGCGGCTTATGGATTCCTGCCACTGCAGGTGTGTCTTCAGCACGCCTCTCCTTTCTTACATACACTGCTCTAGTATTTTTCTTTGGCAAAATGGAAAAGGAGAACCATTGGACCCAATATCGGAAAGCCTGATCCGCACCAATGTGGCAGAGGAGATGTTTTTTTTTTTTTTTTTTTTTGCATGAACGCTGCTCTTATTAAAACCTAATGCTGTGCATGTCCTGGCTGCAATTTTACGTATTACCGAACATGGGCACGGCGAAAATAGAGCCCCATGAGGCAGAGGAAACCTAATCTGTCAGGCTCAGCATTTTTACCCAAGCTGTAACTGCATTCAAGCCAGTTGAGTAGTTCTGGAGTGAAGAGAACCTACAGTAGAAACTGAAAAATAATCTTTCTGTATAGGCATATTAATATACCAATCTGTTTTTTAAAAACATATTTAATGGTTTACCTACAATGTAAATCTTAACTGAAAACACATGTATCAGTTTTTGGTTGTGAAGACCTGATCATAAGATAAGAAAAGATCTACCTTTATTCGTCGCTCAGTGGGGAAATTTATTCAGCCAGTACTTAAAAATGTAACTCCTCAACTTGATATAATTGGTGTTTAATGACGGCACCAGATTGTAAGCACAGATTTTGATGTGGTAAAAGGACATAAATAATGACACAGCCTCAAACAAAATCGAGCCGTGACCTGGCGACCCTGTCATTAACTCTCCTGTCTGTTCTTGTAGTTACTACACAATCCGCTACAGAGAAAGGAACAGGAAGTGGATCTATCAGACTTGCCCCACCAGTGACACGGTCATCGACAACCTAAAACCCAACACTCACTATGAGTTTGGCGTCCGACCCAACAAAGACGACCGCAGCGGCGTGTGGAGCAAACCCGTCATCCACAGCACCAACGTGGGGGGTACGCATGCCAAACCAGTCCATTCTGCAACAAGTCCTCTCCACAAATGCTATCTTGGCTAACCACAACTGCCTCCAGGCTTCAGCATGCCTGATTTGTTTGGAGTTTAAGGAAAAAGTTGTGTGTGTTTTTTTTTGTTTTTTTATGACCTGACATAATCCCATATAAGCAACCCACAAGAACTTTGATGCCACAAACCACAGCAGATCTTTTAAATGTCAGGAGAAAAAAACGCAGAAAACACTAAATGACCAGACGGCACGTGCTGCAAATCCGAATCTTCCAAGGCACTTGACTCTAATCTCCTTTCATTCTTCTCTTCCAGACAAAGTCATGAACAGCCCCCTCAAGCCAAGTCAGACCAAGCCTGAGGTGGGTTCTTTGCTGGATCTCCGTTATGTTTGTTAAATTCTTCGGGTTCATGTCTCCTGTTTATCTCCAAGCACCGATAGTGGAGACTTCCCCCATATGAACCTGTCAGAGCTGCTTTTATAGAAAATAAAGTGTCACCCTCTGGCCAATCAGAATCCGGAATTCAATACCATTGTGATTTAAGATGCTACTTAACAAAGCTCAAAACAGTGCAGGGGACAACAATCAGGTTTTCTTTTAATCTTTTAGAAGCCAGTGATGCCGGGACCACGCACAGTGTTTCCACCACGGCCAGGTAAGCCACTTCATGTTTATTTTCCCAACCTAGAAGAACGAGTATGGGTCTGTCTGTTATTGTAGGGTGACAAACATTAACAGTGTATTGATTTCAAAATCTTTCTATCTATGTAGATAGCTAGATAGCTTCATATCTGCCTCTACAGTATAATCACCACTCCTTTCATCCATGAATCTATCCATCCAGCCATCCAACTATTTCTATCCATCTGTCTGTCTCAACAGTTTATCATCCATCCATCTCTCATTTATCCATCAAACTATTTGCTTCAAGAAAAACTTGTGTAGTTCTGTCTGTTTCTGTAGGGTGACAAACATTAACAGCGTATTGATTTCAAAGTCTATCTATCTATCTATCTATCTATCTATCTATCTATCTATCTATCTATCTATGTCTGTGTCTGTCTCACCAGTTTATCATCCAGCCATCCATTTTTCCACCCACGCTCCACCTATCCATCAGTCTGTCTGCCAAACCATAATATCCACCCATGCTTCCATCCAGACTATGCCTGTCTACAATATCTATCTTCTATATATCTATGTATCCATCTGCCTGCTTGTCTGTGTATCAGTCAGACTGCCAATTTATCATCCATCCATCCATCCATCCATCCATCCATCCATCCATCCATCTAATTAATTCTGTTCTATTAGCTCTTGACAACAGGACCCTGCCAAGACTCCAGACTCACACAAAGTCTGCCATTCCTGGAGCTCCAAAGACATCTTTTGGTAATTTCCTTTTCTTTTCTTTCCTTAACTCTTCTCTCTTCTCTCTTCCTCCTCTCTCTCTCACACACTACTAATGACTGGAAACATGTAACAACCCACTTTTATTTGTGTTTCTAATTTCCCAGTTATGAAACATTGCATTATTTTCCACAGCACCTCCTCTGGTAGAGCAGGAAACTGCACTCGTCTCTGGGTCCAATGAGCCCAATCAGCCTCAGCTAACACTGGGTAAAATAGAAAGCCTTATATTTTTGCAGTCACTCAGCTTTGTGCTCGCTCTTGCTGCTGGAATGGGGGAGGGAAATAAGCGCAGTGTAGGCGGAGACTGAGATTGCTCCTCCCCCTCTGATTGGCTGCATGTTGGCATGATGTGAACCAATGGAGAGCTAGAAAGTCCTGATTCCTTGAAGAGGAGGATTCCCTGGTTGGAGTAAGTGTTTTTTATTTTCCAGATTGCCATGCAGAGGAAAGCCTACTGGTTTTGCATGATGTCTTGATTTTGCAAAATGTTTGCATTTGTGATCATCATCTTGTTAGGATAGTATGCTTCAGATCTCATCCATCCATCCATCCATCCATCCATCCATTCATCCATCCATCTATCTATCTGTTAAGTATTTTTAAAAATACTACTGAATTTTTCATTGAGGTTCAGAGAAATTCAGATTACATCCTAATGTTACACTGATTCATTTTCCACGTTCCACAGAGATCTAATTCATTATGCTGCATTTCAGCTGCTGGCCATGGTTCAGTCTGCATGAGATCCATGCATGCCATTTAAAACAAAACAGTGATTTCTTCCAGTCTCAGCAGGGAAAGGCAGTGATCAGGAGACCTTTTATGTCTCCCTCTGTCTCTCAGACTCAGGATAAAACATCAGTCTCTCTTTCTGTCTTCTCGTTCAAACCAGCTAGCTGATGAGACCACGAGCTAATGGAAAACCGTTGACTAACACAGGGTAAAAAAAAATTCAGGATACAAAGCAGACAGGAAGTTATCTGTCTCTTGACAGACATATGAACACTCATGCCATCTGGTACTGATGGAGTCGATTTGAATACTAGGGGCTTAAACGTAAACCATAGTGACAGGGTAGCAGGGAGGGAACGGACAAAAACAATCCATCTGGACTTCTCAAGGGTCGTGGTCTCAAAAGTCAAAGCTGCTTTGTTCCTTTTCTCTAGAAACAGACACAGGCAGCCTTGCTAGTAATGCCTCTTCTCGAGCCGGAGGGATTTCTCTCCGCTTGCCACGTCTCCTGTCCACTCAACCCCCTCGCCAGACAACCACTGTGAGTCCTCAGACCCCCTCCGAAGGCACCCAGAGACTTGGCCTCTCTCAGAGCAAGGCACCAAGTGCCACTCCCAAGACTTATAGTTCGTCTGGTAATTCTGGTAATTAACCTTTAAGTTGGCTTGTTTCTAACGCTAATGTTTTCATTGCAGCAGTGATGTCCTTCATTCAATACTTTTTTCCCTAAGCTATGTAATTGGAGGCAACTTCCAAGTACCGAGATTTCTAATAAGCTTCCAGTGTTCTCACGGGCTTTAGGCCAGGAACAACCTTACTAATGATCATCAATCTATCATTGTTTTAGATAAAATAAAATAAAAACCTTCCTTTAATACCTTTACTTCATCCTCCAAAGAAACAAGTAAAACCACACGAAAGACAGCCAGTAACAATAACTGGTACCGAGCTGACCTCACTGTAGTAATCCTCTTGCCGAGTTCTCTTTTTGTCAGATGAATGGCTGCCACCCAAGTGACTGGCTGAGAGGTCTACAGTAGCTCGTGCCAGTACTAATATCTGACCTCACAGCCATGCTAATCTATTCTCAAGAAGCCTCAATTCACTTCACTTCACTTTAATGTGTCTTGCTTTTACAGATATGGCACTGGGTGCACCTAATGCAGAAGTACGGCACTCAAGCATTAATCATATATTTACCAATGACACACATTTCTTAGCTATTTAGCTGTAACTTCCACACAGACAAACATTTCTGGTTCTGTAATAATAACCTACACAGATGTACAGAACATCTTTCTTTAAGACTAATGTTATGCCACCAAAATGTTAGCTATTGACTGTAAGCCTTTTATGTTACAAGTCTGTTACAAGGCTGTTCAAGTCAAACCGGGATTTGTGATAAAGATTTCTGGTAAATGAAGTCATAAAACTGATTGATATTTATAGGTGACTTTAAGCACGGTGCAGTGATGAGACACTTAGCCGCTTAGTAAAACATTTGAATGGTGCAAACGTTTAAACTTTTAAGGCCATATGCTCGTGAATGATGATCCCCAAGGACCTTCAGAGAGTGGAACGCCTGATTCTTGAAAATCGACAGATAACTTGACCCAACTTGCACAAAATATGCATCTGTCTGTGGGAACTACACACAATCATTCACCAACACCACTTGCACATTACAGGAACTTACAGGGTGGGAGTTGTTGCCAAATAGCCCGTACAGTCCTGACCTCACCCAAACCATTTCCAGGCGGTCTGATCATGGCTACCTTGATGGTATAAGTGGGATAAGTGCATTAGTGTAGCAGGGGATAATAAGGAGAAATAAAGGGAATGTTTACTCTCATAAGCGTGGTCTTTTGTTCTGTGCAATCGAAAGTCCCGTATTGACTTGAACATCTCTGGTATTTATTTTGTTCCATGATGTCTCATTTTACATCTACTCCCTCTTTGTTGCTCTAAGGAAACCCTTAACAGCCTTTAACCGTAACCTTTACGAAACAGTACATTTAGTTTTAGGAAATATTGTAAATTGTAAATGCCTGACAGTGCTCTAAATGAGTTTTTTTGTGTTTTTGTTTGTTTAAAAAAAATAGAGCAAGTCATAATTTAAACTGTTCCTGGCAAGAACACACTTTGAATATTTAAGGGTTTTCCGAAAGCAAATGCACTAGATGGATTGAAACTTTGTTCTCTTCCTTTCATTCTATTCATAAATGCTCATAGGATAACCCGACATACTGTTGTATTTCTTTATCCAGGTAAAAACTTTCTGAAAGACCCAAGCTTGTCTGTTCCACCCAAACCAGTCGATTCAGTCGTAGCAGTGACCAGCAGGAACCGGACGGTTGCGCCCAGAACTTCTTTAAATCATAACGGCATGCGGCCCCCTTCTTTCCCCAGGGCCACCGACTCGTTCAGAAGATATGGGGGTAAAGGAACCACTTTAACCCCTTTGCACTATAATAATACCTTGCTTCCTTTCTTTTAGCCTCTTTCTCTCTCTCATTCTAGCTTTAGCATTTTTTGGGACCAGAGATATCCTGATTCCTTCATCATGTCCAAAAGCAGCACACATCTGTGAATTTGGCAATGCATCGCTCCTAGGTCCCGATTAAAGCAGCTATATGCAATCCTAAATGCATGACCTTGGGCTTTGTAAAGGACCACACTTGTCTGTGTTTATATACTCTATTTCTATTGTTAATGCTGGAGTGAATTCTTTAAGACCAGAGTCCCATCTTGTTAATCTTATCAAATAGGTTATCAAAGGATACACTAATACTATTTGTTTCAGACCCAATATGCGCACATGTTTATTTGTACTCCTTAATACTGATGACAAGTTTAGTACCCTATTCAATATTAATTAATCGGATACATCACTAAAAGTTTTATTTAGCTTTGTATGCATTTCCCTGGTTTATAGTATGGCGGCCATGAAAATGTTCACAGATGTGTGTTCTTTATCTCGTTAGTTTGTATATACAGTGGAACCTTGGATTACGCGCATAATTCGTTCCGGAAGCGGACTCGTATTCCAAAACACCCGTAAACCAAATCTAATTTTTCCATAAGAAATAATGAAAACTCAAATTATTCGTTCCAGAAGCAGGCTCATATTCCAAAACACTCGTAAACCAAATCTAATTGTCCCACAAGAAATAATGAAAACTCAAATTATTCGTTCCACAGCCCAAAAAAATAAATACATAAAAGTAGTTGATACACTATATAAAGTAAAAATAAAACAAATTAACCTACACTTTAGCTTTAAAAAAAATTAAAATAAATCCCGACAGCCAAGTGTTTCCATTTGTGCGCGCAGGCGCCGTGTATTTGTGTGTGTGTGGAATTAGCCTCTTCCCTCCCCCCCACCTCGCTTTTAAGTTTCACAACAAACACACACACAACGGAAACATTTTTAACAGGGAAAAAAGAAATCTGCCTAATGACACTCGCGTGAGCGTTAAAGATATTAACGGAATCACTGCTGTAAAGTAAAAAAAAAAAATAAAAAAAATAAATGAACCAGCACCTTACCGTTGGAAAGAGTTTTCTGTGTAAAGCAGAGAGTGTCTGCGTGTGTGTGAAGCCGAGAGAGAGTGTGTGTGTGTCGGTGTCAAATTACGCACGCGCACAGGCGAGAGAGAGAGAGAGAGAGAGAGAGAGTGTGTGTGTGTGTGTGTGTGTGTGTGTGTGTGTGTGTGTGTGTGTGTCGGTGTCAAATTACGCGCGCGCACACATATGAGACATGATGAAACAGAGAGGGAGACGTTGAGTATACCAGTAAGAGACGAGCACTAAGACCCAGGGGACAAGGGGAGACGATTACCCACAATTCCGCAGCAAGAGAGAGAAAAATCATTGGCTCAGTTGTGATCACTTGCCGCTTGGTGTCAAAATAAGAGGCGCTTACGTGATACATGATACTCGTAAACCCATACTTTTGCTCGGATTCCAATTAAAAATGTATTAAAAATCTTTGCTCGTCTTGCGGAACACTCGTAAACTGCGTTACTCGCAATCCGAGGTTCCACTGTAATTTAAATGATGTGTATACTAGCTAGCTACAATATAGCTACATCTTTTATTTCTTTACCGCGTCAGAATTACTTATCAATGACCAGAGCAGCTGATGGTCAGGCACGGCACACTTGAGTAAGAGCTGATATTTTCCTTCACCAGCGAGCTTGCTGTCAGTGATGAGCTATTAATTCGAAGACATTTTATAAGATAACCTGTGTATCGTGGGAAGATGCTTCACTTCCTCCACAGTCATCGCACCCAGATTGCTGTCGTAGTGTAGCACCGTGACATCCTCTAGGCTCTGTACGAGTAAAGTACAAGCATTGATAGCATTGGAGTACATGTGCACTCCTACTAATTACTGTAATAAAGCCATCATTAGTTAAATGACGTGAAAGACATGAAACGTTAAAGAGCTGCATGAACATGACTCGAAGTGATCAATGCTGCCTTCGAGACCTTTTTTTTTTTCCGGTTCTGCAACATGTGGTGTGTGTGTGCAGACCAGCCGTCACGCTTACCCTGTTCCCTGACAGGTTTACACAGTGTGCAAGTGTGTGTGATTTACAGTGATGGGCACAGACCGTCTGCCTGCCCACCATCTGTACAGATTCCTGTTCTCACCAATCAACTTTGTTCCTACTGTAGCTCCCAGTTCCCTTTAGGGTGCTCATGCTAACGCGAGTTCTGCCACAAGAACCAGTGTGTTTGTAATGTATCTGCATAACGTCCCTTCTTTTCCCTTTAACAGTGAACGGACAACATCATAAAGGAATGTCTTTCCCCAAACCAGTCACGTGGTCCAGAGCCAGAATGGGTAAAATGAGCCGACCCGGTGTCACTGTGTTCTTGTCAGCCACCATTAACCCGCATTCCTCTTGTGCTGGTGTCCTTACCCATTGTCCAGTCAAGTGTTTTAAGCCCGTTTGCTCGCCAGCCTGTCATGTTTCTCATATTTCCTCAACTCAGTGTTGGTGATTTTTTTTTTTTTCTTTTTCTCTCTTGTCCGCAAGCTTCGGGCAGATGCAAATGCTTCATGGTGCAGCTGCTTCTTGTGGTACTTGTTGTGATGTTACCCTGTGGTGCTCTGTCTCATGAATGCTGGTTCTAGGAATTAGCAATAATGACCGCTGGATTTATAACTTATTTCTTTGTTGTTATGTTTGGGCATAGGCGCCAGCTTTAAACACTAACGTTACATGTTTTTGTTTAAAAGCTTCAAAGCCAAATGGTAACCTACAGTACAGCAGTGTGTGATTTCAACAAACCATGCTGCGTGTACATTCTGTATCTAGGTTCGCCATCTATATAATTGTACAGCGTCACCGGTGTTAATCATCCTAAAGGAATTGTAGAAGTTGGCGCCTATGTATAGGATTGTTTTATGACTACACTGGGAACTCTGGGAGTTCTTCATGCTATCGTTTTTGAATTTATTATGTGCATGTGGAGCTGCATGACTACCATATAGTGTTTACGAGCTTCAATGTGTTGTGTATCATCATGCTGTACCACGTAGTATTATAATCTATTTGGAACAAAGACTGTACCCAATTCGGCCCATCTCAAATGTTTATTAACACCGTCACCTTTTACTATTTACTTACTTAGCAGTGTAATTTTTAAATCACTTGTACATAAGAAAAGGTACAGTTAAGCACATACAGTATCTACATAGCATATTTTTCCATATTTCCATTGTATTATCAGGTTCCTTGGTTAGGTAGTCTCAGGTTACCTTCTTGAGAGAGGTTTCAGTAAACAGTGGAATACTTGGTAGACAGCGTACAAGGTTAACCAGAGAAATTAGTAGCTGAATTCTTTTTTACGTTTAGGCGCCATCTGCAATGAAACGCATCCCAATGATCTTTGGACTGAACATAACACCGCGTTGCTTTCGTATCATGCAAAGTGCTTATTCGGTAATTCATCTTCGGTACGGCTTTATCCTGGCCGAGGCATGAATACACACCGGATCCGACAACATTCCAACATCTCAAGGTGTTATGTGGAACCTTTCTCACAACCTAGGGACAATTTTGCGTAGCCAGTCCACTTGAGACCTGGGGATCTGGAGCTTTGAAATCTCCAACAATGTAGTAAGATTCTCTTAGAATTGTGGCAATCATGTCAAGGCAAGTCAAGTCAATTTTATTTATATAGCGCTTTTAACCATTGACATTGTCGCAAAGCAGCTTTACACAATAAAAGAAGTAAGTTTGTATGCAATGTGTATGAATCAAAATGATAAGATTGATCATGTGACAATCGTACATCAGTGTTTTCGGAAGGATGCATTTTCCCCGAAGAAATACTGTAAATGATGAAAAAAAGAAAAAATTTTATTGTAAAAACAAATGTTTGTGCTTGCTGATGGTGATGCCAGTCCTTCTGCTGAGGAGTTGTTATACATTAAATACATAGACAGATTCGTTCACAATCCTTCCTGGTCGCCCTCAATTTACCACCAGATGCATGATACTGTAGCCACCCACTTCTTTCCAAATTCATCGCTCCGGCTCCTCGATGTGCCCCGGCTGAGTCTTCGGGAAAATACTTTCCTCATGGACTTGTGGCGTCGGCTGGTCTTCGGGCTTTATTTTAGGAAAATGAAGTTCTAGCTTGAATTCTGCCCAGCTTTTCGTACCACTTTTTTTTTTTTTTTTTTTTTTTTCACCATACGATGCTAGGTGCTGGACTCATTTTACTGCAAGCGATTTTACTGCTGCTTCTGAAACAGATTGAACGAATTTTCCACGCTAGTGTCCATTACATCGAGCCAGTTTGCTTAAGGCTTTGTTTATGTGCTGCACTTGAAAACCAGACGTCCTGAACATCAACAACAACAACAATAACAACAACAAATTCTTTTCCACCAATGTTTAGGTTTCACTCTGAATGAAGCCACTCTGTCAGTCTTTCTTTCAATTTTTTACCTTAAATTTAATTTCCCTTTGTTTAACGCTGTTTAATTTTCATCTTGTCTCTTTTCTTTGAGGAGGCCTGTGTGATCAGTCCTGCAAAGCCAAACACCAGCTGATGTTTTCTGCTTTGTCTCCAGTTTTGAGACAGCTAGACTTTATAGCAGTTCAAATCTAAGCCGTCGAAAAACAAAAGCATCGTGAACTTTACAACTGAAAGCGTTTCCACACTATATTGTTCTGTTTAATGATATTTCGCCAATGGTCTACTATTACAAATACGTTCATTTTCGATTTAATTCTGAATCATTTAATATTCACATTTTACGACGCTCGAAAAAAGTGTTGGATGGATTTCTTTTAGTGACCTTCTTTCTGTTACATATCTGGCCCCAGCACTTCGTTCACTATTCGTCTGCTAATCTATTAATTTTGGGGTAAATGCATGATTTGTTATGAAAGAAAGTATTAGAGATCACTCAGCATATACTGTACACTTACCCCCCCTTTAAATACACCTTGCTAGTACTGGGTTCGAACCCCTTTGCCTTCATAACTGCCTTAGTTCTTCATGGCGTAGATTCATGAAGGTGCTGGAAATATTCCTTACAGATTTTTGGTCCATATTAATATGACAGCATCACGCAGTTGCTGCAGATTTGTCCGCTGCATATGCATAATGCGAATCTCCTGCTCCACCACATCCCAAAGCTGCTCGATTTGGATTGAGATCTGGTGACTGTGGAGCTAAACTATACAGTGAACTCAAGAAACCAGTCTGAGATGATTTCAGCTTTGTGACATGACGCGTTATCTTGTGCTCAT
Source organism: Clarias fuscus (assembly GCA_030347435.1). Classification (NCBI taxonomy): domain Eukaryota; kingdom Metazoa; phylum Chordata; class Actinopteri; order Siluriformes; family Clariidae; genus Clarias; species Clarias fuscus. The sequence goes on from CM059228.1 coordinate 2,936,168, forward strand.
GAAGGGATAAAGGGGCAGCAACATTACTCAGATAGGGTGTGGCATTTAAACGATGCTCAATTGGGCCCAAAATGTGCCAAAAAATCCGACCAAACCATTACACCACCAGCAGCCCAAACTTTGATACAAGGCAGGACGCGTTCTGTTGCTGTAGCCCATCTGCTTCAAGGTTCATCATGTTGGGCATTCAGAGATGCTCTTCAACATACCGTTGCCTTTCCATCAGCTTGAACCAGTCTAGCCATTTCTACTCTGACCTCTGGAATCAACAAGGCATTTTCACAGACCGACAACTCACTGCATATTTTCTCTATTCCAGATCATTCGCTGTAAACCCTAACCCTTAACTTCTAGAAAACATGACAGGACAACTGATTATAGCTGTTACAACAGAAAGTATTGTTTCATAGATGCTCCACAAGAAAATTAGATAAAGTTTGTTAATAAATCAAAAATTACATTTAATAAGAGAATTTGAAGAACAAAAAAAAGTAGTTAACAATTCCAGAAATGATACAAGTGTTCCACTGTTTTTTTTTTTTTTTTTTTCTCCTATTGTGGAGAAAAAGTAAAGATGTAACAAACCCAAACCCCAATTTTGCAACACCAACATGCTAATGACAAATTGGACGCATTGCGCAAATCTAATTTCACTCTTTTACACACTGGGACTGAAATAATCAAGACCTTTTTAAATGTATAACTGTTTGCTTTTGTTTTTCAGGTTCTTCTCCTCGCTCAACTTTCACCATCAATAAAAAGCCTAACCAGGTTGGGAAACCCAGTATAAATGGTGAGTGTTTTTTCAGTGGTTAACATTCAGCTTTATCTAATAACGCTAATATCTCCATTATATGGCACTTCGATTTTGGCGAACATTGCCTTTCCTATGGGGTCAGATGGGACGGGCTGGCCTTTTGGTCCCTGCGGGCATGGGTGAGCCCTGGATGCCCATGATCTTGTCAAAATGTTACTGGTGTATAATTGATAATCATTGTTATTGAATTCTCCTGGCAGTGGTGTTAGTGTTTAGGCTGATCTGTTTAAAAGCGAAAAAAAAAAAAAAAGTTAAATTTTTTTATTTATTTAATTAAGTTTAATTATTATGAAGTAAAAAGGTGGAATCTAATGGCAGTTATTTTACCGTTTACCAAATACTGAAAGGTGTCCACCAGATACAGCCCACCCTGGAGATATAGCTATCGTTTCTGTGACATTTATTTACAGGGTTGGCTTGCCAGCTCGATGCCTATTTGTGTCTGAGCAGTTGGGGTATAAGACCTTGCTCAAGGGTCCAACAGTGGCAGCCCAGCGTTGTCTGGTCTCAAACTGGGGACCAGCAGTCCATCACCTTAACCACCACTGCCCCTACCCCCTTACCAAATACTACTATAATAAAACAAAGAAATCAAGAGGATGTTTTAGCTACAAGAAAAATATTGTATTGTAAAGTTATTCTACTTTAGTTTAGGTTGAAATTTTTAATACCTGTCTGTAATCATTTTATACATTTACTTCCACAAACGTCTTTATGGGACACCATTACATACAGTATATTGCATGGTATATGTACAGTTTTCTGATCTTTTTATTATCAGACAAGTTGATTGACCCGAAACCTGACAAATCATCTTTCCTGAAGCCCAAAGCGCCCCCTGCGACTGCCAAACCAGTCAAACCCAAAACAACAGCTTCTTCAGTGAAGGGTAAGAGTAAAAGTTGTATTTTTGGCATAATAAGTATTAATTTTGTGAATTGCAATTGCACCTCAGTGACTTTTATCATGTGATTTCATAGCGACACATTTTGAAACATGGGAGAACTCGTCAGCCTTCAGCTCTGTTCCAGTGTCCAAAGTCGACGCCCTGGGCAAAGAACGCTTCATTGGTAAAGTTAGAGCGCTTCATTGCTTCAAGTTAACCTGAGATGCAACTTAGCCATAATAATATTAAAAGCCATAGCCATAAATAATATTGTTTGAATTAGTTCAATTTAGCCAAGAAATTCTCCTTCATCATGTTTATCATTTTTATGAGTCTGGATCAGCGTTGAAGGTTTGAACAAAAAAAACAAAAAAAACAAGATTTTTTTTCTTGTTGTCGCAGCTCCTCACGTGGTTTATAAAACAGACAAGAAACCAGACGAGCCGTGTTCTATCACTACGTCTCTGAGCTACTTCCCAGAGGAAGAAGGAGGGGAAACCACAGTGACCGGCCCTCCCCGTACAGCACCGTCTAACCTTACTGTGGTCACAGTGGAAGGTTGTCCCTCTTTCATCATCCTTGACTGGGATAAAACTGACAACGAGACCACGGGTAAGTGGACAAAAACCCGTTTCCTCACTGCGGGTAGAGGACGTTTATTGTGTTTGTCAGTCATCTACGTCATTAGAAATGAGAAATTCCTGCTTACCTGAGGGATCTGTCAATTTTTTCAAGAACCCATGGGTCTCGTGAAAAAAGCACAACGTTATTTAAAATTAATTAGAGCCAAGTACTAAGTCACTATTTCTAACATAGATAATGACGGTGAATTCACAAGCTACGGTTGAACACCATATTCCTAGATGCGTATTCTCTTTTACGATGCTTTATGACCCCTGGATTGGACGCGTTGTAACATTTTGCAACAATAGCAGTCAGACTCCATCTTCCAGTTCAGCTTTCTGGTAATTACAGTTTAACCAGGAAACAAAGTCTGATCCCATACCTGCAGCTGTCCTTTACCTTTCATATTGATTCCTAAAGTTTGTTTGTGATATAAAAAGCTCTATATCGCATCTCAGGTGGTGGTAGATGTTTACAGGGCTGTTCAAATGTCTTGAGCCCTCTAGTGTTTTACTGCGACAGGCTGCAAAGTACCTTAAAAAAAAAACGGTTGTTTCTGTAACAAACTTAGCAGCGTCTAGTCTGTTCCAACCACTCAGCATTCAGCATCCACCAGTATGATGATAACTGGCCTGATCATTTGTCATCATATGCGCCTGTTTCACACATGGTTCTTAGGTCATTGTGTGGCTTAACAAACAAAAGCCTTGACTTACCACCACTAACAAAATGATAATCATTTTAAATCACGTTTGCTGACAGAGTACGAGGTTATCTCCACCACTAAAGGACCTGACGGAGAAAAGGTCTCCGTCCTGACCACCAACCAAACACACACAGCTGTGGAGAACCTCAAACCTGAGTCCAGGTACACTATATTCATGGCAGAGACACATATGCATACATACATATTGTGTCGTAACTGAGAAGGAAAATAATACACTCTGAGCTGTGGAATGACAGACATGTAGGGTTATGACCAATATCAGGGATAATGAGCCTGAAAACAGCACCGTGATCCAGATGAATTTTGCCTGAGAGAGGATTAAGCAAGTCTCCACATAACCTGGGACCTGTGTGGTGTGTGTGTGTGTGTGTGGATATCATCAGCAAGTCACACATGGAGGATCTATTAAAGAGGCCTCGGCATTTTCAGTGTGCGTGGATCAAATATCCACAGTTTAGTGCATGGAGAGTGAGAGCAGCACATTGCAGTGAGATTAGACACCATATACAACCATATCCAGTTTAATAAGAGCTGATCAGGTAGACTTACAGTTCAGAAAGACGTTGGAGGGAAGCAGGTTATATTTGCTCATTTATTTATTTATTTATTTATTTATTTTATATTATAATGTTTCTGTTCATCTTACCACAATAGTTATGAGTTCAAAGTGAAGCCAAAGAATGAGCGCGGCGAGGGGCCACCCAGCGAACCAGTGACCTTTAACACAGAGTCTGGTATGTGTATTGAACTACGGAACAAATGCACCACTTACACCATAAAGGCAAACCAAGCTAAATAAATGGTCAGAAGAAAAATGTAAAAATCCAATCGAACCAGAGACGTTACCAACTAACATTCTCATCCAAGATTCAAAATTTCTGTCACCGTCAATGACTATATGTCGTAGTGTTATCTATAGACTCGACTGCTTATTACAGGGTACAGATGCTTGTCACGTTTGGGGTTCAATAAAATGGTCTAGGTAAAGTAACACATTCTGCAATTCCAGGTGTTAGGAGGTCTTTTTCATGGGATTTGTCAGATAGGACCTCGGACCCCATTGCACCCTGCACTGTATTACTCTGGGTCAGAACCTCGTCTCAACCTCCAAACCTTCAATTTACTAGCAACAAACCATAACACCATTATAAACTCCCAATGGAAACCATGAAAAACCCCATAGTCCTTGGTTCTCCAAGGAGGACAGGAATTAGAATGGACATATCAGTGCCAACTAAAGATCAAAACAGATATATAAACAGAAAGATCTGGTTTCCCTACCGGGTAAAACAAGATGCTGGAAGAGGTTCCACAAAGACACAGGAGCAGACAGTCCTTTTTTTTTTTTTTTTAAATCTTAAGCTTCTTGCAACTGAATCAGTGTCTTTTAAAGATTTGTAAAAACCCCAGTAGACTTGTCCATGCCAGCGGATCTGTCCTCAACTGGGAGATTTAAATATTTGGAGAAAAAAAAACAACACACTGCTTTATGGCAGATGGAAGGCATTGTAGTTTTATACTTGAGGCACACTGCTCACTCACATCTGCTTAGCCAACATGGAGCTGGAAAGCTAGTCTTGCTAAATTTCCGATTACCTACACATCATTTTGATGGCTTCCATCACATGGCTGCTTTCAAATGAACCGTTCATTGTGAGTATCTCATCTATTTTTCTTCACTGTTTTTTTTTTTTTTTTTTTGTTCTGCAGCGGATCCGAGAGTGAGCGAGTACGTTTCAGGTAAGTCTCCCGAGCACAATTTGAGGTGAAGAAAGATTGAGAGACAACAGAGAATGTTAAAGTCTTTGGAAGCTCACTTCAAACAAAAACACATTCTTCTTTTAAAACGTGTCTCGAAGCCAGGCAAAACATTTGAGAGCATGTGAGAAATGCATTTTGCCCTCATCTAACCCATTAAAGCCTGACTCTAGAACAGAAAACCAGCATTCTAACATGTCGGAGAACACACTTGACAAAGACCCTACTGTGGCAACGTAAGGACATAGATTCCACTGGGACAATCTTCATGTAAAAAAAAAAAAAAAAGACTGCTGTTCTATTGTAAGGTACTAGAAAACTGAGTGTTTTTTTTTTCCCAAAAAATGTTCTACAGTGGAACCTCGGATTGAGAGTAATGTGGTTTATGAGTGTATCATGTATCATGCATGCGCTTCTTGTTTTGACACCGAGCGTCACATGAACGCAACTGAGCCAATGATTTTTCTCTCTCTTGTGCTGCGGAATTGTGGGTAATCATCTCCCCTGCTGGGCCTTAGTGCTCGTCTCTTACTGGTGTAATCGACGTCTCCCTCTCTGTTTCAGCGTCTCTCCTATGTGTGTGCGCGCACGTAATTTGACACCGACACACAAACACCCACACACACACCGACACAAGCACATATACACACTTTAATTTGTTTTATTTTTACTTTATATATTGTGTTAATTATTTTTTATGTATTTCTTTTTTTTTTTTTGGCTGTGGAATGAATTGTTTGAGTTTTCATTCTTTCTTATGGGAAAATTTCGGAATACGAGCCTACTTCTGGAACGAATTATGCTCGTAATCCAAGGTTCCACTGTACTTCTAATACTATCCAGTAGAGAAAGACTGTTACAGGTTACAGAGTTTTACACACAGATTTTATGTCAAGACCTAGGCATTTTAGTCTATAATCCATTATTCTCCACAATAAATGCAGCTTTTCTATGTAGATCCCTTTTGATAATGTAACACTCAGTATGTTAACATGCACAGTTCAGTGGTGCTACGGTTAGTTAGTTAGTTCAACTAGGTCATTTAATTGGACTACAGATCTTGTCCCATTTTACAAGCATGGCAGGGAAATCAATTTATTGGCCAAAATGTGTCCAATTCCACTACAATAGGTGGCAATATGCCTCTTGTCAGTATTGGCCATTTCCCCAATATTTACAACACAGACCAAAATCTCTGCAAACAAGTTAGCTAGCGGCGAGTAGCATGCCGAGCTGGGAAAAATTGACATCTTTAAAATGCTATAGCTTTTTTTTTTTTTTTTTGGATTTTTCCCCAATTTTCTCCCTAATGTAGTCGTGTCCAATTCCTCCCCGTCACTAGGGGGCTCCCACATTAAGGCTACTACTACCACTCAGCCGGGAGGGCCGAAGACCATCACATGTTTCCTCCGAACCACGTGACGCCAGCCGACCGCTAGCCGACCGCAGCCGACCGAACTGCTCGCTCGCGCACCGTTGGGGGCGGCGTAACACACTGCGCTATCCACCCCCTCCGTTGCGCGAGCTCACAGACGCCCCTGACTGGCTGTAGAGCCGTGATTAATGTGGGAGCACTAAGTACCTCTCATCCCTCCCCTCTGAGAGAGCTCGGCCAATCAGCTCTCTCTAGACCTCCGGCTGCGAGAGGTTACAGCACCACCCGGGATTCGAACTAGCGATCTCCGGATGATAGGGCGAGCGCTTTAACCACTGCGCCACTCGGAGGCCGAAAATGCTATAGCTTTTATACATGATGTATAATTTACTTTTTTCTACAAAAAACACTCGTCCTCGTGGTTATGGTGTTATCCGTATGCAGGCAACAGTGCCATATTGTTAGTGGCTTCTTCCCTCTTTTCCGCATTTTGCTTGACTCCAAGGTCAAAGCCCATGACGGAAAATGAGAAGGCACCTACAGTAGATAGGCCGATTTGCTGTGTCCAAGTGAGTGATAGATAGATGGAGTAGCTCAATTCCCAACCACTTTATCTTTATCTGCTCATCAGAGAAGTTCAATTCAGGGTGATTTCTGTCAGACAAACGTTTATACTTATATTAAAAGTCTTGTTTTAGTCGGGCTAACACAATTTGCTAACAACACTGCATCACGTAAACATTTTACGTTTCTACATAGAACCCCTATAGAACCCCACTCCATCCCTTGCCAAAGAGGTAAGCAAAGAATACATTGGGTTGTAAATTGACTGCCTATTTATTTTATTTTTTTACTGTGCTTGTCTCAGGCAAGGATGCTATCTGGACACAGTTCCCATTCAAGACTGATGCTTATTCAGAGTGCAACGGGAAGCAGTATGTTAAGAGAACATGGTATCGCAAGTTTGTCGGCATCCAGCTCTGCAACTCGCTCCGATATAAGATCTACCTGAGCGACTCACTTAACGGTCAGTCCTCCAATAGTAGTTTACAAGATATTTATATTAGGCCAGTCCAACACTAGATTAGAGGTGCATAGCTCTCCTCCTGGGGGTCTACTACATGTCAGGGTTTAGTTCCAAAACCTAATTTGATCCAGCTGGCCCATCTGAGTTATTTGGAGTATTACGTTATTGTTGGATGTAAATACTAAAGGGTGATAGATTCTCCAGGAACATGCTTGGGACCAAAATCTGCTGATGGGACGATATCCAAGTGTCGGCCTTAATAGAATTTTGGAGGAATAAGGCTGGAACTCTACTCTGGATTGAGGTATACCTTCAGACTGGGCTTCAACCCAGTTCCTAAAGAGCTTTGCACCCTGTCAACTGACAGAAAAGATGATATATTTTCAGATACAATGTCCAATGAATGGAGCAAAAATGAATTATACGGCAGGAATGCAGGATGCAGAAATATAAGAGTTAGGCAAGGTTTAGCTAAAAGATCCTAATGTGTACTCAGGTAAATTCTACAACATTGGGGACCAGACAGGCCATGGAGAGGACCACTGTCAGTTCGTAGACTCTTTCCTGGATGGAAGGACCGGTACACAACTGCCTGCAGACCAGCTTGACCCTAGACCAGGTACCAACATCTTGCAACAGCATCTAAGTAAAAATGACATCTTAATAACATTAACATTTTTAACCAAATCATCAAAGCCAGAAACACTCTCCACACAAAACACCTATTAGCTACCGGAAGATGCTACCTTTACCAAAATTGCTTGGTCAGTTAAATTGGTGTGAAATTTTACCACTATTTCCAGTTCTCTGTCTAACTGATGGATAGCGACTGACATTGCATTGTTCAAGCATCGGAGGAAAGCATAAGTGGGTGCGAAAATTCCAGGAAAAATGGCTAAATTAAAGGCCAAAGTCAATAATTTTGGGCAAGATCATAAAAGTCAATATTACTCGTGGGCTGTTGTGGGTCACGGATGAGTTGGTTAAGGCCAAAAGATGCCAAGCCTCTAAAGCTGCGCCCACACAAGAGCAATCTTTCATTTACTGCTCATAATACATGAAGTAATCTCTTTACATTACAAAGAAATGTTACCACAATGGTGATCAGATATGAAAAGCAGTCAGCACTCGGTGCACTTGGTTTATTGGCTAAACCTTAAGAAAGAAAAGCACCATGTTTTGTTAGCAATGCTGTTGACTTAATGCCAAAATTTCTTTTAGTTTGTAATGTTGCCTTCAATTATTTCAGTTATGCCTTCAATAATTAGTTCAGTTATTTCTGCTGCCACTCCTCAGGCAAATATGCAGTGATAATGTCACTGTTCAGTTAGCCATGATGCCATTATTCAGTTAGCACTGCTGCAATTTATTTAGTGCTGCTGCCACTGTTTAGTTAATAATGCTGCCATTATTCTGTTAGTTTTGCTGCCTCTGTTCGAATAGTGCTGCTGCCTTGGCTCAGTTAGTGCTGCCACTGTTCTGATAGTCCTGCGGCCACATTTCAGTTAGCTCTACTGCCACTCTTCAGATAGTGGCCACTCTGCAGTTAGTGCTGCTGCCACTGCTCTGTTACTGCTACTGCCTCTATTCAGTTAGTTCTGCTGCCACTGTTTGGTTAGTCCTGCTACCGCTGTTCAGTTAGTGCTGATACTACTGTTCAGTTAGTCTTGCTGCAACTGTTCAGATAATGTTGCTGCTAATGTTCGGTTAGTTCTGCTGCCATGCTTCAGTAGTTCTGTTGCCACTCTTAGTGCTGTCGCTACCATTTAGTTAGTTCTGCTGCCACTGTTTAATTAGTAATGGTAGTATTTGATTAGTGCCATTGTCCACCGAGTCTGGTTGCCACTCATATTGCTGCTGCCACTGTTCAGTTAATGCGGCTGCCACTGTTAGTCCTGTTTCCATGCTTAGTTAGTCCTGCTGCCATTACTCCACACTACTCGCAACAAATCAGTTTTTTAATCCACCCTGCTCACCAGGCTGCTTATGTGCACATTGAATCATGACATTGCTCAGATCACACAATATGAAATTTACTTCTGGAAGGAACATCTCTCTAGTGAACTCGGCATAAACTTTGTTTTGTCTCTCTCAGGTTTCTTCAGAGCCGTGAGGCAAGAGCCCGTTCACTTCGGCCAGATTGGAGGCAATTCACACATCACTTATGTAGGCTGGTACGAGTGTGGTACACCAATCCCAGGAAAGTGGTAGAACCCCAAAGAATGTCTGAAGTGAAAGAAGTGACTTTTATTGGCTGAGATGGTCACATGCTGGTTATTTTTCACCAATGACTTGGTGGTGTGTGATACCTCAACCTCTGACGCTAAAGTCCAAAACATGTATAAAGGTGTACAGTTTTGAAGAGTCAGGGACTTATTAGCAGGTTTGCGTTGTATATGAACGAACCATGCCTCGTTGTCTTATTTATCATTATTAAACATCAAGCTAGGGGGGAAAAAAAACAACAAAAATAGAATAAGGAACCATACTAAGCAGTTCATGTAAGTCATAGATGTTTTGAAATATGACTTTGATTTAAATATTGGGAAGCTGGCTCCCTAAAAATATTTTGATATTTTGTGTAATATTATATTAATTATTATTATTGTGTAAAAAAAAAAAATGCGGTGCCTTGTTTCTGAGTGAGAGGGACTGGACGATCCAACAAGTGAAATATTTTTTTCACACTCATTCAATTCATCAACTCATCCATCCATCAACCCATCACTCCATTTATTCATCCATCCATTGAGTCATTCCTTACCTCATTCATTCATTCATTAACGTACATGTTACATTCATTTATCATGTTTTCTTCCTAAGCCCTGCTATAGTGGGGTGGCCCAGACTGTAAAGACCTTACACTTGCAATTTGCACAGCATAAATCTATTTATATGTATATGGAGAGAATATTTTTTCATTAAACCTATAAACAAACAGGGCTCCTTCAAGTTTCTGAAGCACTTAGTGGTGCTTCTATCAGTGCAAAGCCCAACAAATGGGTTTGCAGCCAAGGAACTGTTGCTTATGGCACGCAGGCACAAGTATGTTTTGTACAGTAAAAACGTCTACCCATCCAAAGGTCACTTAAAGTGTATATATCTATTAAAAAAAATGGAGCTGGAAGAGACTGTAAGATTGCATTGTTGATTTGAAACAATGTTCTAATGTATTATTGTTCAGTAAAAAGAAAACCACAGAACATTTGGTTTCTCCTCTTTTTATAATAAAAACAATTCTTTGATGATTGTTTCTTTTTCATTGGCTTTTTGTACTGCGCACATTTTGAAAGATTGCTTGAAGGATAACAGTTAAAGCCCAGGCCTCTCGAGGAATTCCAGCCTTCACCTCCTATCCAACAGCACTGGAGCCTGCCAGGTAGAAACGTCACCGAATGCACACATTACTGCACTTTTTCCAGTCCTAGAAAGAGAGAGAGAGAGAGAGAGAGAGAGAGAGAGCGAGACGGGGGAGTGGTGCCAAACCAACCAAACCAAAGACAAGGATGTTCTCAGAGTAAAACACATAGCCAGAAATGTTCTTTTTTTTAAAAGCTCTAGGAAAACCTAAAAACCCATCAGTCCAGCTTCATAAGCTTTCCCACTTAATGTTACAGTCACAAACATCGTATTAACATGAAACTGAGAATCCCAGACACAAGCACTAGTGCGGCATTTTGGTAGCTGCTAGGGTGCGTCTTTATACATGATGCGATTATGGGGTTCAAAGAGTGCACTGGAGTTTTACACCAAACTAAATGGAAAATAGCACATTGTATAGTGAATAGGCCCGAGTTTCAGACCCGATTGAATAATACACATTTTCGCACGGGTTCCTGAAGAAGTGAGAGTGGTGCATGAAAAAAAAACATCTGTATTTCTGAAGTACTTCTGAAATGCAAATCTACTTGTTTTATGATGAGAGCACGGTCATGTTTCTCACCTGTCTAGACGTCTATTTATTATGAATTTCTTCACCTTATTGTTGGTGTGCTTCTCTAAGTCTGTCTACATTCTCTCACACACACACACACACACACACACACACACACACTTGCTTGTTTTGGCACCCAGTGACCACGAGCCCTTGAATAATCTATTATAAAATCCGACGCGATGAAAGCTGCCTGTGTTTACTGAATGGAAAACCAGCTGGTGTGGGTGTGTTTCTGACAGACTGCGCCTGTGTTGTGTGGTCTGTTTCTCTTGCTAATGAGTTTGTGCATGTGATGTAGAGGCCGCAAAACTTGTAGACGTAATTCACTAGACGTTTTGACCAATATTTATGGTTCTGTCTTCTGTCTGTGGGCCTCGCGGATATGGATGTAAGGCATAAAGCCTAGTTTTTAGTCAGTCTGATTTCAGCAGTCTTTAAAGAATATTATTCATCCCACAAAAACCTTGTGTGTTTTAGGACCACCAGTGGACTATATGTCTCCCATCACACATCCTCATTTGCATATTTGTAGGTATATGTCCTTACGTAGCCGGGTATTTAAAAAAAAAAATTCTCTGCGGTTTTCGCCTTTCGTTCACACGCAAACGCCATTTGGTGTTGTGTGGACAGACGGGGAAACGGAGACTTCAGGTTGTTGTAACGTCACCTTGTGCCGATGATGTAATTGTCTGTGTGCTCGGCTACTTGATTTGACGTCAGCTTTGTTTATAAGGATATTTTTTGAATAGCGGACATACGTACAGTAAACTAGTGACTGTGTTAACGTTGCGTACTGGACTTTTTACATGCGTGTACATACGCACGCGCAGTTATATGAACAGAGGTGCCTGAATGTACTACTAAGCTCACTGCTGCTACATACTGTACAAAACTCTGACTACACAGACCCGCAAACAGCGACAGCGGTTTCAAACGAGACCTGTCTTTGAGACCTGTAATTGTCTCCCTGTTGATTAAGGAGGCTCCTAACAGCGCTGAACAAGGCATTTTGCGTTTTCATGTGGACAAAGATATTTTTAAACCCTAGGTCATGTGGCCAGAATTATCTTTTAAAAATCTCCGTTTTTAAGAATAACCGGCTACGTGTGGCCATGGCCTTAGTCTATGAACATGCTGTTTTTCCTCACTGTCTGCAATAATCTCCACTTCTGATTTCAAACACCTGCTACACAATTACGCCTCACACAGACAAAAGGACAAACATCACGCATTTATGCATAATAGTCAGCAGGGGGCGATATTACCTATTCAAATACTACATACTGTACCACTGTCGTTATGTAACGTAAAGGCCATGCAGACATCTAGTCAAGTAGAAAGTACGAATATTTGTTGTAGGATGCAGCGGAGTAAAAGTAAAAAGTACTGTTTAAACAATCTATGCAAGTACACATGTTTATGTACAGTAAGTAAGTAAATGTACTTAGTTAACTTTCATCTCTGATTTCACCTCATTTGCTTTTTTTTTTTTTTTATTCTACTCTAATGTAATGTAAAGCATTTTTGTGGGAAATGAAAATGGCAACATTGACTTATACATAGATTGTTTTGCGAACTGGTAAACTGTGTAATCAACGCATAAGTGGATGTTGCCGTTATTCTTTCTGACCAAAACGACTTCAAGTTACTCAGAAAAGAAGTTTAATTTTGTTTGTTATACACAAGCTTCACCACCAAACCTCATGACCCTAAATGGTTAATAAATAAAGCAAATCAGAGGACATTAAAACAGCAAAACACTCGCAGTAATTTCTTTTTATTAAACCAGATGCTACATGTGCACTACTTCTGCGCTTCAAAATGCCATACCCTGCTCATCAGTGTAGCTTTGTAAACAAGCTGGAAGTGAGATTAGCCACAAAACCACGGGTTTGTTTGATTTCCCGGCTTTCTCTACAGAAGATGATAGAAAGAAGAAGAAATGCACCTAGATACATTGCATTCTTCACAAACCACAACCTGTCTAGAATTAGTGTTAACCAGCGAGTTCTGTTGCCGTGGAGATACCCCTATCAATCATTATGTACCCATGCACTTCTCATACAGAAGCTTTATATTACTAACTGCCTGCTTAGTGAAATAAAATAAAAAAGTAGAAATAAGGACATTTTCACACACATGATGCGAGGAGAACTCAAAGAATCGGGGCTAAACAGCTGTGTAGCCTTAACAAAACTACTTCTCAGTGAGGCATCCATTTGGGAGGGAGCATTGGAAAAAGGTCACATGGTCTGACGAGTCCACATTTGCTCTGTTCCAGACTGAAGGGTCATCATCATGTCTCATGCCTACCATAAAAGCCTGTGGGTGTAGTGTTATGATCAGGGGTTGCTGCAACGTTATGTGTCCAAAAAAATGAGATCAGCCAGTGACAGCTTTTTCCATCAGTGGATTTTTCTTCTTCCCTGAAGGTACAGCCATATTCCAAAATGACAATGCCAGGATTCATCAGGATCATATTGTGAAAGAGTGGTTCAGGGAGCATGAAACGTTATTTTGACACATGGATTCAATCTTTGGGACGTGCTGGAGAAGACTTTACACAGCGGTCCGACTCTCCCAGCATCAACACGAGATCTTAAAGAGAAGTTAATGTGACGTTGGATGCGAATGAATGTTGTGACATTGCCTACGTTTATCGCAGCAATATCACAGCCATTATCAAAGCAAAAGTCAGTCCAATGAAATGTGAACATGTGTGACTTTTGTTTAGCAGGACAGTGTACGTAGTTCTACTCTATCACTTGTAAATGCTTAATTAATGACAGATATTAAGCAACAGAAACACTTTTGTAACACTTACAACTCAGTTTTCAGAGGCTTTCAAATCCAGCTGTTTGAAGATTTTGCATGGGCAAAAAATATATATATATATATTTTCTGTCCTTTTAAATGTAAATAGCAAGCATTATATATATATATATATATAATATTAAGTGAGCTTGTACTAATCATTTCTCAGTAGCTCCAATTTGAGATTTTTACAGCTTTTCCTTGCTTGGGCTATCCCATTCTCCTAAGAATTTACGATGGGGGATTCCTCTGGAATGTTCCATCTTCCTCATTCAACCCAAAGCAGCCAAAGAAACATGACAACAAGACTGAAAGAGACCTGAAGAAACCTTAGATTTCCAAAACAGAGCCTCTCTGGGATGTAATCAAAAACAGTGATTCTCTATTCAGCAACACACACACATTTCTATTTTGGACCTAACATTTTTCCAGCAGACAGGCCAAAACATGTGGTCCAATAAGTCATTAATCATGAAGGAAAGAGACAGCAAAAATGCAGAATCAATAAGAAAAAAAAATGAAGGAGAAGATTGTCATGACAATTTTTGCATTAGCAATTGTTGATCCCCAACCTCTCCCAGGACGGCAACCAGTTTCAAGATGAAAGAAAAGTGTTTCCCTATCTATTTAGTGAGACGTGCTTCGATCTTAATTAAAAAAAAGGCAAAGTAAATCTAATGCTAATTACATTAGCCATGTTTTCTGGCTCAAAAATGTAACATTGCCCAAACTTACACAACACAGAACTCTTCTGTAATGAGACATGACTCGGTCCAGTGACCCCAAGAAGGTCAAGAACTGAACGCAAGCCAAAGCTGGATCAAATAATCAACATTTGGCAAGCGTCAAGATTCCTAAATACCACTGAGTTTCTCGCGCGCGCACACACACTAGCTTAACCAAAGCGACGTTGCCTTTCGAACCAGCAGAACCTAAAACGAACCATTTAAAAAAAGATAAAGGTCCAAAGTTAAAAGAGATTTCATCTGATGTTTAAAGTAAACCCATTTCCAGGAGCAGGACTCAGGGGGGTGAAACAACTAAAGACCTTTACAGAGATTGGAGCAAAAGTTCAACAAGCAAGTTCCCTGATAATCCTTCAAATCATCAGCAACAAAATCCATCACCTAAATTAGAGTTCTCAAAGATCCTATAGGGTCTTCAACAACTTCAACGTGTGTTTTGGGGCAACCGTTTTCCTTTAAAGATCCCAGTGAGGGACAAGCGTTTCTGCTCGGTGTGAAATTTATATCTGGCTCAGTTGGGTGTTTTTGCACAGTGCTCCTAATGAGAAAAGCTGTCACTGGCAACAACGGAGGCATGTAAAATTGGAATGTATACACAAATGGAATAAGTCTGTGCTGATATTTGGGCTCAGCATATCAGGCTCAATTCAAAATACCCTGTTTTTTTTATATATATATATATATATATATATACCAAGAATGTCTGTCTGTTCACCAATCTGGTTTGCTTTTGATGAAGTGAACGGGACGTCTTCAATCTGGGTTTAATAACATGAGGTTTCGTGTTCTTGTCATTTAAGATAAACATGTAAATGAATGAAAACAAAGCCAGCCTGAGTCCTTGTTGAAAGTCCATATTCATGGGAAGCAATTTCAGAGACGCCTCCTGGCTCTGGGCGGCTCTGCTTTCATTTACCCTCTGCTACAAAAACGCAAAAAGAAAAAAAAAAATTCTCATGTATTTGGATGCCTGCAGTCTGGAATTACTCAGATGAGGTTTCGTGTAACACCGCTCAAATAACCATCATATGTGTGTGGAAGCTTGATGGAACAAAGGAATAAAAGTTTATTATCAAAAACCGAGTGTCCTGGTAGCAAAGCTAAAGAAAGAACGAAAGAAAGAAATGGCATCAAATGAAAACAACAGAATGCACAAAGGAAGTCACACAGTCGTTGCTTGTAAGAATGTTCCTTTGTAGAAGTACTTCCCACTCACTTGATGATCACTGTTACCCTTCTGTCACAACTACAGCACATTTAAAAAAAAAAAATTTTGAGCTCTGGATTAAATAGTCTCGGCATGCTCTGGTGTCTAGTGGCGGTAGATGGATTGGTGACCCTAATGTGAATGTGTGTGTGCAAGGTGACCTGATGTACCATCCACAAGGTATTTCTATTGTTCCTGTGATAGTTTAACTCACTCACTCATCATCTATACCGCTTTATCCTGGGGGTTGGGCCGTCCATTAGCCTATTGTAATCTGCATGTCTTTGGACTATGTGAAGGGTATGCAAATGCACCAGGAGAACATGCAAACGTGCACATAGACTCCGAGGCAGGGATCGAACCTGGCACCTGGAGATGCAAGGGTACAGTCCGACCCACTAAGCCATCGTCCTGCCGGGATAGTCTACCTGACCAGGATAAAATATTTATGAAAGAATTCATTCTTTCGGGCCTTTCGAGTGATGCAGTGGTAAAGCGCTCGCCATATCATCGGGAGATCGCCAGTTCGAATCCCGCGTGGTGCTGTAACCTCTCGCAGCCGGAGGTCTAGAGAGAGCTGATTGGCCGAGTTCTCTCAGAAGGGAGGGATGAGAGGTACTTAGTGCTCACACATTAATCACGGCTCTACAGCCAATCAGGGGCGTCTGTGAGCTCGCGCAAGCGGAAGAAGCGGATAGCGCCGTCCTCCGAGTGTGTTACTCCGCCCCAACGGTGCGTGAGCGAGAAGTTCAAAAAGAAGCGGTCGACTGGCGTCACATGGTTCGAAGGAAACACGTGATAGTCTTCGTCCCTCCCGGCTGAGTGGTAGTAGGAGCCTTAATGTGGGAGCCCCCTAGTGACGGGGAGGAATTGGACACGACTAAATTAGGGAGAAAATCGGGGGAAATCCAAAAGAAAAAAAAGAATGAATTCTTTCCAGTAAACCAGTACAGTTTGCGTTACCTAAAAAAAAAGTTCTCTTACCACTGTTTACAAGTTCTTATAGCTAAATGATATGTACTGAAAAATATACGTTTTATACACTGACTGGCTAAAAAAAAGAAAGTCAATTAAAAAAAACTGGGGATTAAATTAATGAAGATAACTTAAACGCTTGGTGAAGCACAAACACAATATGACGAAAAACATATAGGATTGGACCTAAACAACTGTCTTTCCATAAGAAAAGCACTTGTTAGTGAGACTAATCAGGAAAAAGTAAGTAGGGAAGTGCATGTAATGATTCACCCGTCATACTGTACATAGTGTCCACATGTCTAATGTTCTGCCGTTGCTTCAGTCGCTCAGGTCTAGACTCAGCAACAATCATGTGGCAAAAAAATGAAGTCAGCTGACGACCTGAATGTACGGAATGACCAGTAAATCATTGTGAAAGAGTGGCTCCAGGAGAATTAAGAACATTTTTACACAATAAATTGACCGACACATTGCATGTCATAATCAGCTAAAAGTGGTCATACAGAGTTTGACTTTTTTTTTGACCAAGCAGTGTATGATGAGAAAAAGCTTCACCCGAGCCATATCAATAAAAGATTGTGTCATTATTCTTCAATTACTCCCACTTCCATCTTCTCCGACCTGCTTCATTCCAATTACTAAATCTGACTCTGTGCCCAGAGGGAAATACTTATCCAAGACTGGAGTAAGGTTGGCAATCAGAGAAGTACATCAGTGGCCGAACATTAAAACAGCCAAATTCCAGGGTGAGCGAATCCTCTGGATCAGTCCTGATGCAATCTTAAGTCCTGCTTTAAAACTGCCTGGCATGCAGGCTAGATCTCACATCATTGCAACAGCTGGGATACATACTGTAGTGTATACTTTTAATTATAACTTGCCATACGAACAAGCAGGACTGGGGTTGTTGCTGTAGTGTTTTGATGAGCGACAGTTAAGGTTTCAGAAATATTCGAGAGATTAGCAAATACAAATCTGCCTTCTATTATGACAGGCGTTATAAATATATGGCTTTGTTGTTTGCCTCGGCTGAAATCGTATCACTGTTCCAGTCCTTCTTTAGTGAGGTCTTCCGTGACTGGCCCTGGAAGACCAGAGACACTGGCAGGGAGTGGGTTGCAATTTCTTCACAACAGTCACAGATCACTGAAAAGTAGAGAACATCCAGAGAAGCTAGTGTCTTACTTTTCACCAAGCCAGATGAGCCATGTTTTTTATTTACTCCGGGACTAAATAAAAAAAAAATTTAAAAAAGGCAAATGCAGACCTTTATCATTGAGTTGGCATTCCAGACCAAATACAAGCTCTTTATCCAATTGGTCTGCTTACTCAAATTCCTGCCCCTGATGACCCTGTAACATCCCTATCAGACTTCTCAGCTGTGTTCCAGACAATAAATGTATTGTTTGTGTTCAAGCCCTGAATTCTCGCTAGCTTTGTGCCATGGTGTTATAACCCCTGCCTATGTCCCAATGGCAGTATTCCACATCATTGTGCTGGCAGTGACCTATCAGTTCTTTGCAGCATCATTTCTTGAATCCTTCCCAGGTCTTTATATACTGCATACCGTGTACAGTGGATTTACTATATTAAAACTATGTTGTCACCATGAGGGCATTGTGTCTAACCAAGGAAGACAGTTCACAACTTACATACATCATCCTATATACAGTACATGTGTGAATCATCACAGGACCTGATGTACCTAAGCCTCCAGAAAAAAAACATTCCAATCCTTACTAACCATTGGGGGCTTGCTCCTGTGAAAATCGCCAGCTTGAGAAGTTTGTATCAGAATCACAATTGAAAAAATTGTAGCCGCTGCTTCTTATAAGAAAAAAAAATACAGACAGATTACATAAGAGTGAAGAGCCTAGCAGCTAGTTATACTTAATTAAGTGTGATAAAAAGCTAATGTATGCTAAAATTACAAAATTAGGTGTAAGATATTATGTAGATGGTCTGGAAGCAAGCTTGGGGCAGATATTCCTAATAAGACCTTTTTTTTTGCTTGCCCATGTGTACAGTAGGTCTACGATGTCCTAGCTACAAAGTTTTATTTAAAATAAAAAGTACTAACTCTCCAGTGGCATAATGGGAAGCCAATGATGCAGAGGATTTCCCAAAATTTGAACTTTAATATACTGTAGTAAAAAGTTGTAAAAAATTATTTCAAACATCATATTGTCTTAAAGAGAAGTAGATCACAGATGCTAAAAGATGGACCTTGGAAGCATGTCTAGCATATCCAACACACTTTCAAATACGCACGGCATGAAGATATATTTGCGTAAGCAGGTCTGCAGGGTCCCGTTATGAGTCCAGCCTCAACAATGTGTCGAATGAAGCAGGAGCTGATACAGTAAGGTTACCGGCCAATTCAATGCAGGACTCCCAAGCAGAAGCTGGAAGCCGAGTTGTTCTCTACTGACCATTAATCACAGGGAAAAATCATAAAAAGCCTTGACATACTGTAGAAACAAGTCTCCTACACTGCAAACTGCATGTCTCTGAGATGTTTCTGGTCATATGAAATGACAGTGATCGGTTCCTTCTCAAGAGGCTTCTTGGATTGTTTTGTCAAATGTTGCATATTTCAGGATCTTTGGGTTTCTGCTCTAGCAGTCCTAAAGTGAGTCATTTTCCTGTTAGAGTTACGAGGGAGCTAAATCTTGAAGGACGCGATGTTCACGCGCTGGACTGAGTGCCATCACAGGATCACACCATCGCTGGAACACACTCCCTTTGGGGCATTTTCACCCTAGGTACGATTGATTTGTACCGTGCTGAAAAAAGGCCGTGCTCTCCTCACTCTGGCCAGCATTTAAATTGATTTTTGTGTACCATTCTCAGGCACACTTACCTATCTACACTCTCCGATCCAGCAGGTGGCAGTATGCACCTTCTTGGTTTTTGAGCCGCCATTAAACACAGGAGAAGAAGAGAACAAGCAGGTTCCCTTTTGCACTATGCCTAATATTATTGATAAGATCCTCTTTTGAGAACTTCTTTGATTCGCATGTTTGATTGCTTCCATATTTGATTCGTTCCATGCCCGAGTATGCTGTATCATCCGCGAGACCGCCTTTTCCAGTGGACTCGGAACGGGTTTCCAAGTTCGGAACGATTGCGTTGTCACTGATCAAAAAGGACCAGACTTTGGGGTCAAGTGTTCTCAGAAACAATGATGTGAAAGAGCTCTTGGTAACACCATTTAGGCTAATGCATGTTTTTGGCATGAGGCGGGATACACCCTGGACAGGGTGCCAACACACCCATTCACACACTATGGGGCAATTTGGGAATGCCAATTAGGCTAATCTGCATGTCTTATTATATGTACTATGGAGGAAACACTTGACTCAGTAGGTGCGAGCCCACAGTGCTAATCACTACCACTGACTAATACTGTATCTATAGAGAGACAATAAAGAACAAAATACTGTCAGCTGGTTCTATTTCAATTTTCATTTAAATATTTATTTATTTATTTATTTATTTTTTATAGGTTCAGGTATTTGATGAACAGCTTGCTCTTTAAAAGTGGGTGAGTATATCTAATGTAGTAATTACTTAATTGTTTTGTTGTTGTATTTTTCCCTTGTGCTAGAGTGGAGTAGTAGTAGTAAAAAAAAGAAAGGTGAATACAGCAAAGTGGAGGAACCTTTTACAACTTCATAATTTATGTTCACTTGGTTTGCTGGCAAATGACTGTGAAATTACTGGGTTAGCAATCAAGAAGATCACGTGCAACTCGCAGTGAGTGAAAAAACACAAACACAAGAACTGCAATGCGACTGCAAGCACTGCTCATATTTCACACAATCCAGAAATCAAACACAGTGCCAGCAGTGAGTGAGTCCAGGACAGAGGTGGGTAGAGTGACCAAAAAATGTACTCAAGGAAGATTAGCTGCAGTTCAAAATAATATTACTCAAGTAGAAGTAAAAAGTAGTCATCCGATATATTACTCAAGTAAGAGTAAAAAAAAAAGTATTCGGTGAAAAGTAACTGTTTCATCATAATGTTCGGTTTATTTTTTTTTAGAAATGATGTGGGGCTCCGAGTGGCGCAGCGGTTAAAGCGCTCGCCCTATCATCCGGAGATCGCTAGTTCGAATCCCGGGTGGTGCTGTAACCTCTCGCAGCCGGAGGTCTAGAGAGAGCTGATTGGCCGAGCTCTCTCAGAGGGGAGGGATGAGAGGTACTTAGTGCTCCCACATTAATCACGGCTCTACAGCCAGTCAGGGGCGTCTGTGAGCTCGCGCAACGGAGGGAGTGGATAGCGCCGTCCTCCGAGTGTGTTACGCCGCCCCCAACGGTGCAGTTCGAAAAGATTTCGGAGGAAACACGTGATAGTCTTCGGCCCTCCCGGCTGAGTGGTAGTAGTAGCCTTAATGTGGAGCCCCCTAGTGACGGGGAGGAATTGGACACGACTAAATTAGGGAGAAAATCGGGGAAAAATCCAAAAAAAAAAGAAATGATGTAAGCAGTCAGACAAAATGATAAAATAATGTACAAATTGCCGACATTTCTAAATAATAACATAAATGAAATAAATTTTATAAAAGCAAATAGCAAATTAAGGAATAAGAAACACAAATTTCATAATCTCACTTTATTCACAATATAAAGCTTGTGAAATAAATCCCTACTGTAGGTAACATATGTGTGTTTGAACAGTGTAACTATTTCCTGTGTAGGATTTACTGTATATTCAGTCACCCTGCAAATGACTTAGCAGAAAATAAAATAACATCTTAGAACATGTGTACAAGAGTCTCACTGAACCATAAACTGTGTCCAGCAGAACAAATGTAAAAAAAAAAAAAAAAAACGATATATTTTTAGCCTCGAGTTTATTTGCTATTTATATATGTTATGACTGCAACATTAAATTAAACAGCTAAACTAACCGCGACATGTTTGCTTCACTGTCTCCCACTGCTGAAGACAAACCCCCCCCCTCACCCCTCCTTCTGTGTGGTCATGTGACTCCATGTGGTTATTGTTATTGCGGCTGATTGGTCAAACGGAGTCATGTGATTATTGTTGCTACGTCTGATTGGTGAAACACAGTCACGTGGTGATGTAGATCCACCCGGCTGCATTTCTCTGGCAAACACAAAGAATATCGAATGTGTCGAATAAATGGTTAGAAAAGTAACGAGTCGACTGGAGCCGAATCTAGCGGAGTAGGAGTAGCGTTTCTTCTACACAAATCTACTCAAAGTAAAAGTAAAAAGTATGGTGCAGTAAAAGTATTCAAAGTTACTTAAAAAGTTAAGAAGTAGTCGCTTCTATGGGAACCACAACATGCAACTGTGAAAGGGAATATGATAATAATTATATACTGTATATGAACACCAACAGGTTTGAGTTCATGTTAGGGTTGAATAAAATAAAAGGTTCTAATATGAGATATCTTGTCCTTTTTTATGCACGTCTTTTTCCTTTCATACAGTACCACCCTGTCGGTTTTCCTTTGACGTAAAAAAAAAAAAAAAAAAGGAACACTGCAACCTGGCGATCATGGCGATATTACTGGTCCTCCAGGCCGAGGTTAAATCCACAGGGAGTGCAGACTCGACTCCAGCTTCACTCCAGGGGAGATCTGGAGATTTCAATTAAACATCCTACATCTGGAGAACAGGTTGCTCTCTCGCTCTCTCTCTCTCTCTCACACACACACACACACACACACACACACACACATACAGGAGCCCGAGGGTTTGATGACCTGCTCCAAGTTCGCAGGACTTTATATAAGCATGGTTAAGAATAATGAACAGCTACAAAGCTTTGTTCTAGAACATTGGGACCTGAACAATTTCACACCATGTGCATGAACAAGTGAAATAGAGAATTCTTTATGTGTGTGTGTGTGTGTGTTATGCATAATCAGTGGTTGGTCATCCATAAGTGCAGGAGAGACAGAACCCCACTCTGTGTAGCAGGCATTCAACAAATACAGTGTCGGATCCTTATTCATACTTGCATTAACCTTATAACATGTTGTGCAATACTGTAGCTGTTCAGAGTGTTTCTTGACACTTGAGCTTAGTGGTCAGAGATGAGAAGTGCAACAAGTGCTCATAGAGTTCTATTGGGGCGGGGATTGCGCTGCCGCTACTGTTGCTTGCGACATACATGCAAACAGTTTCAGGAAGGGAAGAAGCAGTGAACAGAACAGCCAATAAGAAGGTTGCCAAATTTGACTTGAACCCATACATACCACATACAATGGGTGTTACAGGACATTTTTTCAACCAATATGTTTGACAGATGATAAAGTGCGTGTTGTGGTTCCAACATGTTTTCCACTAGACTAAATGTTTTTTTCCGTGCCGTTCAGTTTAAGACACCGAAACTAACAAGAAAGCAATTGAGATTAATGACACAAACACCAGCCTGTTAAAGTGGCCATGGCGCAGTGCGTGCCCTCTTCCTCAAGAGTGCATACCGCTCGAGAATGCCTCAGACCCTTGCGGTTGTGTGATTGTAGCAAGCTTGTTGCGTGATAATTGGGCAAGCAATGATGAGCCAACTCTGATGTAAAAGAAAAGAACTCACGCAAAATAATGACTTCGTGAATACGATATAATATCCGTTTATCATGATAACACCTAGGGAGAGGAGAAGGATGACCGCGGCTGGTGTGTAATAACTCTGTACTGATAGGAGTTCTGTTTCTGAAGCCAAACAGGAAAGCGAAGGTCCAGCCGCGCTCCAAAACAAATTCTCCATCGATTCGATGCGGAAAAGGTTTTCGCCTCATTAAAGAGCTTCCACTTTCCAATAACAGTATGTCATGAAACATTTGATTTCTCTTAGCTACCAGAGCAATCTGCCAACAATTATTAGTCTTTTTTATTATTAAAGAATGATTCTTCATATTTTTGATGGCATGTTACTCACAAGCGAAAAACACAAACTCCTCGGTCTTTAACATGATGAAAATCATGTTGCATCTTTACCTCTGGTGTTAAAAAAGTGCTAGCACTGGAGACTCCTTCCATCCCCGGTAATACGTTGTTACTATAGAAACAATATTGTGTTCAATTAATATGAATATTAATATAAACTGTGTCATACTGTATATGAAAACTCAGCATCACTACCATAGTAGTGAATAAAATACCAGGTCCCCAACTTGTAAATATTTCTCTCACTTTGCTTTTTTAGTTTTTTTGTGTAACGGCTGCATTCGGGTCGCTTGTCCGGTAGTAGCAGCTTTTATTTCACTCCTCACTGTGATTGGTGAGCTAAAGACGCACACCCCAGGACTCGAAGTTAACGTATTCTGTATTAGGTAAGAGATTTAAACAGGCAGATGTCATCAAGTCCGTTCATATTAACCGGAGCAGCTGTGAGCTGTGAGCTTTATGATTGATTTATACCTAGGCATTCTTTCACCCAGCTGTTTGTGTAATGGAGTTCGCACAGAACCCGAGCGTCTAACGTGGTGACATGGCTACGGAGAGAGATGAAAAGAGTGATGGGCCAAGATGGAAGCAATTATAATCAGTTAGGAATTTTACCGCATCGTCAGGGCGGGCCGGCTGGCAGGCTGTAACCGGCCGCGGCCTCGTTTAAGCTTTACCAGCCCAGATCATACAGAGCAGCAGGTTCATGGAGGAGAACTTCGAATACCATTAGGAACACCACAAAGTCCCACTAGGAGAAGAGCTTTACTCGACTAAAGCAACTGTGGACAGGAAGACCATTATGTTCATCTTTTAATGGATTCTAAATTGTCAGAAGGTTTAGAGTTTCTTATGTTCTGTTAAAGCTTCATAACGGCTCTAATCCGAGGTGCTGGTTGTTAATTGGTGATTTCTGAGGCTGGTAACTCTAAATGAACTTCTCCTCTGCAGCAGAGCCAAGTCTTGGGTTTTGCAAACACACTTGACAATACTGTTCTTGCAGGAACTGTTCCACAACAGCTGACCTTGTGTCTTAACATAACAACATGACTGTTTTTGTTGCTTAAGTATGTAATTCCATACTGTATGTGCTATTTCATAGTTTTGGGGGAAAAAAAAAAATAATAATAATAATCCAGTATTGGAGGAATCCAGTATTTGTTCTTTCACTTTTTTTTCTCTTTCTTGAAGGGTGATAACAGAAAACTCACAACCAAAAAGCACAAACTTCTCTGACTTTAACATTATGGAAAACTTTGTTGCATCTTTACCTCTGGTGTTACAAAAACGCTCGCACTGCAGACTCCTTCCTTTCCTGTTAATGAGTTGTTACTATAGAAACAATATCGTGTTCAATTTGGTCAAATCTATCACATCTATTTTTGAAAAAATAACCCAGTGTTCTTCTTCCAGTCAAAGATTTTGAACAACAAAACTGAATCATTTTTTCAAAGATGGAAAGATGTGAACAATGTTTGCATCGGTTGCAACCTAAAAAAAGAAAAGCTCCTGGACATGCCTGATTCCTGTGTATAACACTAACCAGAACATCTTGCATTGCCTTTTTTAAACTCTTCCTACTGAGCTTTACTTACTTCAGTCTTGGACCCAATGGACGCATCATCATCATCATCATCATCATCATCATCACCTTGCAAAAGAAAGAACTGTCAAATCACCATGCTTAAGCGGAGCTGTCAAGATGGAAACCTGAGAGCTTTCCTTACGTTCCTAAATGGCTCTCTGAGTGTAGAGGGAAGAGGAGATGAGCTAATGCTGGTGGTTTGTGGGTTGCGATGAAATTGGCACGGCTGTTTTCCCTAAAACCCTCCGTCTACCTCAGAAAGCCATTACACACAGACGTGATGAGTATCCCAGCAGGAGTCCTGGCTTTCTTAAAGATGACAAATATGTTTCGTGCGTGGAGATGAACGGCGTGTCGACAGCCCACGATCCTGGAAGCGTAACGCGCTGTTGTTAGAAAAACAGCGCGGCTTCCAGCGGCTCTCACAGGCTTCAGGTAACAGGTGCAAAAACCTGAAAGTGATAAAAGTCAGAGAAGATGACAGTGATGTCCGTAAAGGTATAAATCAACCTATAAGCTTAACTCTAGTGGAGAATATTGGCACTGCAAAAGTAATATATCATTCATAGCAGGGCTAGCAATGTGCATGACTTGCGCTGAAGCTAATTCTTATTCTTAACTGTTCTTCATCTTTGGGGATTGAATCAGGCCAGAGATCCTTAAAAAATGCCTTTTTACCACAGGAGCAGGCCTCTGGGATACGTCCGCGCCAACGTCAATGAAGGAGAAGATCGACTAGAGGGCTTTGTGGAAATCTCTTTCGGTTATGAGGACATTAATCCCCTGGCCTCAGACTCCATTGAAAACGCACCTTAATGGACTCACAAAAAAACAAAATCGTAATTCCATCTCACCTTTGCTCATGACAGGTGCAATTTTCCTGGACTTACTCAAACCCCTATCCAAACAACTTTTTTTTTTTCCAAATTTAAAAAAAAAGGAAAAAAAGCCTTTTTTTTTCAAAGCCAATCCAGGATTTTTGTCTGAAGAGGAACACTGGAAGACGCCAATAAGCTAAATGCCATCACATGTTGGAGAGTTTCAGCTTCAACGCCTTCATCTAAACACAATGAACAGCCATTAGGATGTCAGACGTCAGATATCAGTGATCCGACCAAAACCAGACGAATACAAACGTCCAGTTTAGCAGCTTTACCTCAAAATATCACTAAACACTAAACCTGAACCTGAAAATGGTTTACTGAGGTAAAGAAAAGAAAAAAAAGAAGAATATGAAGAAACCTGTAGCCTGCGTAATTATTTCTCCAGCACAGGAAATTGGATTCATGATCTGTCTTAAACTGTATCGCAGCTGTCGCCAAGTGTGGTTGTGGTATTCTGCTAAAAGTTATGTTGTTTGTAATGATCCAGACATTTCAGTATTTCTTTAACAAATTAACGCAGGTCTCAGGGCTGCACTCATCTATGTGTGTCCCGTTTGTTTCACTCCTCCTACGAACACACCGTTTCAGTGTCTATGTAAATGAGTGCCCCCCCCCCCCACCAACAACCACCACAGAACTGAAGAATTTGAGCGACAAGCCGGGGAGGGGGAGCTCTTCTGAGGTCACACTGGGGTTCAAATAGGTGCCTTTTAAGGAGCAAGCTTTAATAAAGGTATGTTGGTACTAAAGAAGCCTTACAAGAAAACCAAAAGCACCAAAATAAAGATACGTCTTTGAATGTCACAAGCTCACTGATTAGCTTCCGCATCTGTCAGTCTGAAAGATATGTAATTCGTACGAGGTTATTTTAGCCATGTTTCAACTGTACAAGGCAAAAAGCCAACCGTAAACAATTAGTCTGAATAAGTCATAATTAATACATAATTTAAAAAAATGACTTTTTATGTGTTTTTGGTTTTGTTATTGGGATTCAGATTTGTCGTTGCAGTTTTTTATGCTTTCTTAATGTGTTTTTTACTCTACAAGTTACCATAAGTCACAGGTTTTGGCTCCTTAGATATCCCTGGCGTCCATGCCAAATAAAACTCTTGCGACACTCATAAAAAGTAAGCTACAAGAGCACATGGAGTAAATCTTCCCCCGAAGACTTAAATTGTACAAGACGTATCGTACCCTTTCTAATTGCAGTAACACCTGGTTGCTCTGAGCTGGTGTTCTGTGTTCTGGGATCCAATCTGTGTGAGCGGGAAGAAAACTCACGAAACGTCATGACAGATTAACCACGCTAGCACGAGAGAGTCGTTAATCTTTATTATTTTTCACTGTTTAGACTAATATACTCCCTGACAAAGTGGACGTACGAAGCGATGTTGCTAGTGATAACTAATGACCACACTGACGAACACTGGAGTGCAGGTCTGCAAGGGCAGAGATGTGGTTTGTCAAAGCATATCTGAAAACATGATGAAGGTTTGCTCTTCTCCTGACTTCATCACATGTGCTAATATTTTTCCCAGCTGCCTGCAATTACAGTACCCTGCAGAATATAGCGTGTGAAACATACCAACAGCTTTCCAAAATGGCCTCAAACCTCCCAATCGGGCCGACAGTATCTTAAGTAGAATTAAAAATCCAGATGATGTGTTCTTATCATTCGTTTAACGAAAACATGCTGTAAAATTATCCTGAAATAATTCTCCGGACCATCTCAAGTACCATCCTACATGGTAAGTAGGATATAATAAAAATATATTATATATATTATATATATACAATGTAGACATGGTCTCAAGGGTCTTCATTTTGTCACTACAAGAAACAAACCACATGCTGAATATTGAGAATAAAGTTCGTCCAAATTGGCCGGATGAAGTCATGACGTGGTCCGTAAGAAGCCATTGCATTCTTAATAGTGACTCTTGCTTGATGCTTGCTTAAGGCCTTGATGATCTCATCAGACAATCATGAGTTGTTGCAAATCAGACAGTGTAAACCAGCGTGAGCTTTTGGAATAACAGATGAAAACATGCAAGACTTGTAAAAGTAGTAGGCTTGCAGAAAGGCGTCCCTCGTGCAGGTCTTCCAACAGAGGAGTTTATGCTGCACCAGATGGCGGCCATATTGCATCCTCACATCTACTAACAGGAAAAACTTTACGGTGTAATGAGATTAACATCCTGTCTGGACATATCCGATAGGTTATATTATATAAAGGGTATGGAACAATAGTCTCATGTGGCTCACATTATTACATCACAATGCTGCGTAAATCTCATATCTGATTGGATGAAAGACGTTGATTTATTTGTCTATAACAGCAGCTCTGAAAGCAGTGCAGGTTTACATTAATGTGTTGTAAAGGAACAACTGTTAATAGCTGCTATTACAACGGTATTAGCAGGACCTAACATTCCCCAACATTTAATTCAACTATAAAAGTCCAGAATCTAACTCAGGATGGCAAGAAAGGTAAAAAATACCAATGTACAGTTAAACCTTGGATTGTGAGCATAATTCATTCCAGATGCTGGCTTATATGTCAAAACACTCATACACCAAAGCGGATTTCCTTATAAGAAATAATGAAAATTCAGATTATCCGTTCCACAACCCAAAAAAATAACTAACCTGCACTTTACCTTTGAAAAAATAAAAATAAATCCCGACAGATAAAAGTTCCTGTTAGTGTTGGTGCGTATATGTGTGTGCATGTGTGTTTGTGTGAAACCCTCTCCCTCTTCTCGTCTTAAAATTAACCCTTCCTCCTCGCTTATTTTGGACAATTAACAAGAAATATCTCTCTAACAGACTCACTGCTGTAAAATAAAAATAAAACAATTTAACCTGCACTTTACATTTGAAAAGAATCGCGACAGAGCAGTGCCTCCATTAGAGACACATGCATACAAACGCAAAATAAAAGATGTTTTACGCGCACACGCGTGGTCACAGTGTTATAGTAAACAGTACATGCGTGGATGGATGTTGATCATACCAGTAAAAGACGAGCACTAAGACAGAGCAGGGGAGACGATTACCCACAGTTCCGCAGCGCAAGAGAGAGAAAAAACATTGGCTCAGATCATGTGGCGCTCGGTTTCAAAACAAGAAGCGCATGCGTGGTACATGATACACTGTATTCATTGTTGCTCGTTTTTCAAGTCAAAATTTATTAAAAATCTTTGCTCGTCTTTATTCGCAAACCACGTTACTCGCAATCCGAGGTTCCACTGTATATAGAAATAAGCAAGGCCAGACAATGAAGCTGTGCTGAATGATTAGCTGGAAAATAGTCAGGTTTCATGTTTTATCACAGGTCAAAAGCAATAGGAAATGCATTACAAGAACTGAATAAACATTCACGAGAGATTGCCCTCTGGTGGACTGGAGGAGGAAAATCCATGCACAAAGAAGCGATTGTACCCGTGTCCTCTTTCATTCAAAAATCATCTCTGTATGTGTGTTTGTGTACAGTATGTGTATATATATGTTTGAACGCACACCACATGGCAAAAAAAATCTCACTTCCCACATGCAGAGAGCTCATGTTTTTCCACCACATGGCCCCATTTTTGGTATGCTGCATCTGATCTGTTCATCAGTCAGCTTTCCAGACAACATAATTTTCGGACTGTGAAATAAACTTGTCTGCAATTTCTTCTGTCATGCAAGAAATGATTGGAAACAGCAGCTGATTATTTATTTATTTATTCGTTCATTTATTTATTCACTATTTGAATTTGTCAAGCAGTGATTTGATTTTGACATTGAAAGATGTACAAGAAACAGCGCAGAATGAATAATAACAATTTCAAATTGGAAACATTGTAATTATAATTGTATAATTACACGTTCACAAATTAAAGTTAGGTTTATAGTAAAAGTGGGGTGAAGAGTAACAATGAAGAAGCTGGAATGATCCATTGTTCACAACACATGGCAGCCTGGAGAGGAAGGCTTTGTGGTCTGTAACATGAAATATTGTTCAGAGTTGACAACAAGGTATGTGGAAAATGATTTTCCGGATGAAGAGAATTTAAATAGAACTGAATAGAGCTTTGGAAATCCATCTCTGCTCGCCACAGTGAAACATGGTGGTGTTGGCATTGTGTTGAAAGTTGTGTCTCTGTCCTTCACCTGGTTACTGTGGTTCCACCATATTCTATTTCCACTATCCAAGGTTTGGATCATTTCTATAATGAAACTCTGATTGATGATTCTCAATGAATTGATCCTGGATCCTTGGTTTTTCCATGATTTCCTTCTGTTTCCTTAGGTATGCTCACTAAGAAACCTTCACAAACAAGTGTTTTTATTTAAAGAGAATTTGCAGCACACTTTAATTACACACACTTTTCAACTTGACATGTCACTAATACATGGAGGTTTTATACAGACTGGTGACATCTGATCCTTGGAAAGCGCCATTGCAGCTTTCTACTACAAAATGGTCAAAATGACACGGGGGCAAATACTTTTGCAAGGCTCTGTATACAATATAAGGTAAATGTCAAAACATCAAGAAAGAACATGGATGCAAGAAAAACAAATGCACAGCGTTGAGATGAAGTCCTATAAGCAAATCTGACCCACGCGCACCCTTACAGAAAAGAAATATATATATATATATATATATATATATATATATATGGCAATATAATGAAAAAATACATTTCCATATACAGGAAACTTGTGCGTATACTTATTAATATATTGCAACATATGAATGGACCATGTATGGATATATATTTTGCAATGACGACAAAAAACATTATACTGTATTTATATTTATAATTGTTCTATTGAAACATTATTGAAACATTGTGCAGGTTTAAGGATTAGACACACACTTTTACTTTGTCGGTGTGCTCTGACTAATGCCCATAAAGTCCATTTAGTTTGAACTACCTTAACATATAAGCATATTGTAAAATATATATATATATATAAATATATATTCAATCAAATATATATTATTAAGTATATATATATATATATATATACACATTTGAATATATTTGAATAGATTTCTCAATATATGAAAAGCGGCAATTCCCTATGTATTTTTCTATATATCGTAATATATTATTATAATATATTATTCTGTATATTGTGAAGATATTTTTGAATATGAATATTTGTACTTTTTTAGCTGTTAATTATTAGTTAGTATCAATTAGTGCAGCAACGAGGACTATTAACATTACAAAATCCTTTTAATTTACCAGTAGATCGGAACACTAAATCATTTAATATATTGACACTTAATATATAGAGAAATATATTTTTCTTTGCTTAAGGAAAATCTTTGCAAAAACAGAGATACACACAGTACGGAAGAATCAGCCAGACATCTCATCCTTCGCGTGATTTAAGGGAGCATCTTTTTTCCTCACAAGCAGCTAAAGCGTTTCAGATGTACCGGGCAGGCGAAGAGAAAGAGACTGTTTGACTTTGCCAACTCTCAAAAATCTCTTTTCTTTTCAGCATGGATGAGTAGATGACATTATTTATGGCCTCCTTAATTACCAAGTCAGCGTCACTCGCGCTGACCTCCAAGCCAAGACCAGCATGCTCTTCATATTTGTTCAGCTTCTCTTCCTCAAGCCTTTAGCACATGTTAACTCTGAAGCACCTGTATCCAGCGTGGACCGGGATTAAATGCTCATAAGCTGTACTGGATTCCTCTAGAAGGAACGAATCGTCCATCAGCACTCGAGTCCTGAAGATGATGGATCTCCGCTCTCCAAATTTCATGTTTCATGAGGAAACCTACTCATGTTAATATTCTACATACATGACGTGTTGTGCTATCTACACACAAGCGCTCTGCTAATGGATTAGAAAGGCTGCCGTACATCCCGTGTTCTCGTGCGTCTGGGCTACTTTGGGTTTAATACTGTAAAGCAACATATATAAGCGGGGCAGAATTTCATCCAAACATATCACAGAGCAACCTTAAGCTTGAGGATTTAAACTTGCTCGAGTTTGTAGGAGAAAGCAGATGTGCTGTTGTAACTTCCAGCTGTGTTAAATGTCCCGAGCCAGAGTTATGCTGTGTTGCTTTTCTGTAAAATCCCGGACACCACGCCTGTGGCTTCATGGTGCCTTCAGCCCGTGCCGCGGTCAGGAAATAACCTCAAATGAAGAGCTTCAAATAAGCCGTACAGACAGGAAGTGCTTCACCGTATTTATTTTGGTGAGTCTGGGCACATGGAGCAGCAGGCATGGAGAGATGGCTATGGATTTGGTTAAAAGAAATGGAAAATGGAAATGACCCAGGCATACAGTAGGTCAGGTTGGCACACACACACACACACACACACACACTTACATTCCTTTTACTCACACATTTCCCTCTCACATCACAAGTCAAAATGGGTCTTGTGAAGAAATTTCTAATTGAAGGTGTAAAAGTGATTACAGAAGCAAAGTGAAGTCACAGTGATGAGACAACTTGCGGAGGAGACGCGAGTTCTGTACGCACCATCGTTCACCAACACCACTTGCACATTACAGGAACTCGACTGTGAGTTATTGCCACAACCACCGTACAGTCCTGACCTCACGCCAAGCAATTTCTACATTTAGTTCCTAGAGGCCGGCGTTTTAGACGTGACGCAGGTGGTCGGATCAGCAGCGTACTGAGAAATCTTTCTACCTTTTGTAAAAAAAAATTTAGTCGTGTCCAATTCCTCCCCGTCACTAGGGGGCTCCACATTAAGGCTACTATTACCACTCAGTCGGGAGGGTCGAAGACTATCACATGATTCCTCCGAACCACGTGATGCCAGCCGACCTCATCTTTTCGAACTGCTCGCTCACGCACCGTTGGGGGCGGAGTAACGCACTCGGAGGACAGCGCTATTAATGTGGGAGCGCTAGGTACCTCTCATCCCTCCCCTCTGCGAGAGCTCGGCCAATCAGCTCTCTCTAGACCTCCGTCTGCGAGAGGTTACAGCATCACCCGGGAATCGGACTCGCGATCTCCCTGGATGAATGGGGCGAGAACTTTACCACTGCGCCCTATCATTCGGAGGCCCCGAAATCTTCCTACCTTGATGGTGACCAAGCAGCAGTAACTAACTGGAATAAGTGCATTAGTGTGGCAGCGGATTATATAGAAATAAAGAAATAGAAATAAATGGAAACTTTGAAAAATAAACAGAACTGTGGCCTCGGAACTCTGTAAACTGTGATCAGATCTGTAACTCTGCACAATCAAAGGTCCTGCTGTGACTTGAACGCTTCTCGTACTTTAGGGTGACTGTGCCAGCTGGAAATAAATCGCTTTGGAGTTTAATGTGGAAACAGGTGCAGAGTATCTTAAACAGCCGTAATGTGCGTGCACACCAACAAGAAGCTCAAATGACAGCATGAGTGTATGTGATGAAGTGTAGGATTTAGACTCAGATGTTTTTTTTTTAAGGCATGGTGTTGTGTGTGTGTGTGTGTGTGAGGGGGATTAATACATTTTTGACTTTCTTTTAGGACCAATCTACAAAATTTGGTAGATTTTCATGGTCAGAAGGTGATTAATTTCCTCTAACAGCAGCTCCGACAGCAGTGCAGGTTTATCTTAATTCAATTCTTGT
The DNA here is from genome assembly GCA_030347435.1 of Clarias fuscus. NCBI lineage: Eukaryota > Metazoa > Chordata > Actinopteri > Siluriformes > Clariidae > Clarias > Clarias fuscus. The sequence goes on from CM059228.1 coordinate 2,970,074, forward strand.
GATATTTAATCGTTTCTATAGCAACAGCTCATACACAGAGATGTGTGCAGCAGACACACTATATAATAATAATAATAATAATAATACCCTGTTGTTGATTATTTTCCCATTACAGCATGGGTCCAGGTGTTTAGCGGCATGTTTTAACGGCAATAGGATGTTTCCCAGCGTCTAGTATCTTCGTTGTTGTTGATCCGAGCAGCATCGCGGCGCCACATAACTCTTTCTCCTGTCTCTACAGGAGCTCCAAGCTGTTTGTCACTAATCGCTTAAGGTCCTCGATCATTATGGACGTTCCAGGTTCTCTGGGAGCAAGGAGACTCAAATAGAGCCAAAACACGCAGCCGGCTCATTACTGGTAATCTCGAGATTCCTGCTGGGAAAAGCGAGTGTCACGATATGCGAGGCGTGCCGCTCCAAAGAGAACACGTGTGCACGGTGCTACAGTAAATACACTCAGGGACGGCGCTAGCGAGCAGTGACACTGTCTGTCAGCAGTGGATGACGCAGCTCAGGGTTAATAATAATTCCATTTGTGTATCCAGAAAAAGGTCACAGCTGAACGACAAAAAAACACAGAGATTTTCTTTCCAGTCGGGTAAATATAGTTGTTGGGACTTTCCAGTTTCATTGTTAGCCACACTCACACACATATATATATATATATATATATATATATATATTGTATAATGAGTGTAACACTATAACTGTGTTTGGAAACTGTTAATACCAATTAGGTCCTCAGATCGTCAAAACAGGGCAGAGTCAAACTCGAAAATCAAAGGGCAAGAGCGTGGAGACTCAATGGATTGGGCTTTTTAGTAACCACTTTCTCAGCAATTTAATCTTGGATAAGGATAATTCCCCTAGTGCTTCATGCTGCATCACACACTCAGAGGACAGTGCTATCTGCAAGCATTAGCTCATAGAAATCCATGATTGTCTAGCGCTGATTGTAAGGGTGGGAATATAATTGCTGTTAAACAATGCTTTAGAATAATCGACCGTATTTGTTCACATACCTGCTGTGTACTACGCATGAAACCGGAGGATCTCAGTAGGGGGCGCACGAGAGAATTCAATCAGACGGTTTTGCACAAAGTAACAAAATATGGTGACACTCGAGGAGCTTAGTTTTCATGCCGAGATTTGAGATAGTCTTTATCTCCTGAGAACAGATTGTCAATTTGCAGCTGTAAAGGTGCAGTGGTTAAGGCACTGATCAGAAGGTCCCAGGTTTCCAGGTTCCACCGCCAACTTTTAGGACTTTGAGAAAGGACTGCTCAAGTATATAATGAAATTTAAAAAACCTAAATTGTCCTGGATAAGTACAACTTCTCTTTCTCTTTAAACTTTGCTCCATCCCTGCTGTCAACTGTTTACATGCATATTGCATCTTGCGGACACACATGGACATTTCTGAGAAAGTGCACAAGTTACGCACCGAACGAGTGCAGGATACTCGAGGCAGCCATCATGTGTGGGCAAACGTCTAGTTAAAAGCAAGTATATTTCTGCTTACATACTCTCTAGGCTAGACTGAATGTGGAGAATGACAACGAGCACCCAGGACTCTGGAGTATTGTCAACGGAATTTTTAACCTTGAACGAAACCTTGAACCATCAGCTCAGAAGTATCCATTTTTTGCTTCCATTTCCTCCAAAGCTTTTCTTTTTCTATGCCTTACATTTGTATAACTGAGGTTTCCTCTTTTGTTGTTCTTAGTTCATTCATCCAGTTCCTCCACTGGTTTCTGGTTGTTGCGGAGCTCCAGCAGATCAACACTTGATCATACTGTATACTGTAGAACAACGTCAGGTTCGTGATACAAACCAGTGCTTTGGATATGCACATGGACATTGTTTTCAGCTCCACAGATGGGAAGACAGAGAAAGCGTGAGCAAAAGCGCTGTTCCTGAATGACCGCAGCATGTGGAACAGCAGGACACAATCTCGATTCACATACTGTACAGCAAAGTCATAAAACCTGAAATGAATCTCACGTAGGAACAGTCAAATCAGTGTTTCCCAGGACCCCTGCCTTAAAGTACAGCGATTTTTTTCTGCCTCATATCGCATCTCCTGCTGTCATCTCAGGCAGCTGCCATTTCCACAACACAGACAAAAGATTTCTTTCTAGGCAGTGAAACAGACAAACACGTGTTGATGATCTGTAACAGGCCAAAACGTGTGATTCCTTTTGTGCTCCGACTCGGGCGGATATCGACCTCTCTCTCTCTCTCTCTCTCTAATTCTCTCTCTCTATGCTTCGGCACATGCTGTTCTCTTTTGAGGCACGGGACGAGGCTCGCTAGTTTTTGAAATGTCCTCAAATGTGTCTCCTGGTCTCCAGAACTGACCCGATTGTGTCTCTTTTGGTTTTACAGACCAAAACATGTCTGTCTAGACTTTCTGAGAGACAACAGTTTCTTATTTCCTTAAAGGTTCTTTCAGGGTTTGTTCCTGTGGGGGGGGGCGACTTTATCACAAAAGGCTTTTAGAAAACACTCCAAGTAGACCCGTTCACCTCTATGAACTCTATAAACTCTATATCTTTTGGGGCTCGAACTCTTAAGCATCTAAAGATTCCTTAAGTACGTTCCTTAAGAAAAACATAAAATGTAAACTAGATATACAGTAAATGTAAAATAGACTGGACATGGAGCTCACTAGGCTAAGAAGAAATGGCACTTAAATCGCAAAAAATGCAAAATAGCGTGCCTTAAGGGTTCTTTGGTCGTCTCTCTGGGTGAAGCCATTAAATATTTTACTGTAGGTTAGCTTTGAGAACAGTCATGCTTCTGACTTGCTTTACATTTACACAAACCAGTTGTTTGTCTAGCAAGCTAACAGTTCTAGCAACCTACACTTAACTGTACCAGATGCAACAACCATCTCCTCTGCTTCCGTCCAAGCTTTATGTTTATTTGAAGCATTTCTTGCCTAAAATATGTCTCTATAGCAGACAGCAGTCTGATCGATCAGCTCCTATGCTCTGCAATGTCCTGTCTACACCAGGCTGAGACGTGTATATACAGTAGACTCTGAAAGATTTTTGTCTAGGTTTTGACCCAGGCCCAAATATTTGTCGCTGTAAAACCTGAAATTGTTTGGCCTGTTTCTTCATCTTAGAAGAAAGAGAAGACGACTTAGAAAGAGGCTGTTCTATGAGAGCGAGGGGTCTTCGGTTGAACCCTAAATGTCCCTACATAGAAATGCAGAACGTAAAAGAACCCAAGTTGAACAGGAGTCTGCTTAGCACCAAGATATTCTTTTAAAAAAATGTTAGTTGGGTACTCTCTCACTATTTAAAAAAAAAAGAGTTCTGTAAAGATTCAGTTAGAGCGCTTGGCTTAAAAATCCCCGTTGCGATAGGAAAACCCTGATGCAGAGTTCCACATACAGCCACGGCATGGTTGCTATGGAAACACACTGTTATGTTTTGCAGGTCAAGCGGGAGTTTGTTTGGAGTGTAAGTAAAGACTTCAGCGAGCGTGCACATATTCGATGATTCAGAGGTCTTTCCATATCTCGTTTCCTTTTAAAGCGACTGAGCTCATGCACACAGCTGACTGTTAAATTCAATCTGGACGCAGCGTTAAATCAGACCTTTGTCTGATTTCACATTAATGATCGCAATTTATAATAGGAGTGCTGCTTTAAAAAAAAAACAATCCTCCAAACTACAGCAAGGAAAATCTCGAGTGAAGATGGAGACCTGCTAACCAGCGCATAGCCACATGTGATATTTTTCACCTGCCACACCTCAAGGGCCCACTAGTGGCCGCCAAACCGAAGAAATAATCATGTTACTAAATATTTTTTCGGTTTGGCGGCCACTAGTGGGCCCTTGAGGTGTGACAGGTGAAAAATGTCACATGTGGCTATGCGCTGGTTAGCAGGTCCCCATCTTCACTCTACAGATTTCCCTTGCTGGTAACTGAATTCTGCTGAGCTCTGATTGTGACAGGCTGTCCTTATTTTAATTCATATTTTATATTATCTTCACTTTGTAATCATATTTTTAGGTATCACATTGCTATTCTATCTGTAATTGATTGAATTCTTTTTAAAAAGCTGAGCCACTAAGAAAACACTGATGATTGGACCTGATCAGCCATTGATCTATTGCGGTTGCCTATGCTCTGTACATCGCAGCCACATGCAGTGCAGGTCCCAAGACTGGTTAAACAATGAGAGCGTAGAACCTCTGCCAGATATTGTGGATCAAATAATCCGATGTTGTGACCCCTAAGATAAAAGCGACAAAGCCCACGAATACAAATATGAGGGTGAGTCAAAATTTATCTGCACTCTGGCTGTAGAATTTAGTTTCATTAACTTTTAGAAAAGACACAGACAACATAATCTCCGTGCTTCTCAATACATTTTGTCCGCCAAACAAGTGAAAGTATGATGGACAATATGGAGGCAGGGGCAGGTCTAGAGGGGGCGGGGGGGGGGGGGGGGGGGGCATGGTGTGGCACGCCCCTCCCCCCTGAAATATCAAAATTATTTGGCAAATTTACTGTCAGCCTGACAAAGCCAAACATCATTGAATCAGAGTGGCATCAATGTCATGTACGCTCAGAGCGCGGTCACTCACTCATTGGCTTAGAGCGCCGTCACTCACTCCGCGATTTTCAAAGACACACACCTCGACTCATCAACAACACATCACTGTTTATGGTGTGTATACAGTCACTTCTATTTTTTTTTTTTTTAAATACCACCCTGATAGCATTTCTGTCTGATTATTTTCCCATGACTGATCAAGTCTGACCGGCTGAATAGAGATGATTTAGCATCAGTGCTCACCACCACATAAATAGCAAACAGATAAATGTTACTTTATCCGTTGTTTTTATGAATAAATGTGCAAAAATCTTTTCTCAAAAATACTAAATGATTTTGAGGCTCTTGTGGCAGTGCTACATTTAACTTAATATTACCCGTATTAGCGCACAGGACATTGCTCAAGATTTAGTAAATCATGCTTAATGTTTTCTAAGCCATGTATTTCTAATTTAATCTGATTTCCCGCGGCCCCCCCTGACTGCTTCATGGTCGTGCAGACGTGCATCGTCACGACGCCCTCGTATATCAGTCCTCCGTGTTTAATCTGCAGTTTAGTCTCCAGGAGTCTCACTGTCACGAGCGCTGTTGATTGTTGAACCTTTTTTCCTGATGATGTTCCAATACTTCTGGCCCTTCCAGAAAACTGTAAGCGTTGATGAATTTTCCAGCTGATGGTCAACTTTTGAATGTTCCGATGTTTCCATTTAAGAAACTTTAACCTTCCTTAGAGTATCGCTCCACATTTTGTTTGCAGATCTCCAAGCGATTCTGTTTATGCTCTTCCGTGAGTTGTTTCAGCACCAGGTACACCCTCAGAACACGACAAAAAAGCTAATTACTGAACGCCGCTCTTCTTTGGTACAAATCACAAATGGGGCATCCGCTTTTGCTCTCATCACAGTTGCAAATGACCTGATTGCGGATCATTTTTGACTGACCCTTGCAATGATACGTTTGAGTTTTGAGATTTTAGGAAAGATTTACAGGATATAAACTAAAATTAGAGACTAAAGGAGACCTGTAGTAGACATGAACGTGGATAAATGCACAGAGAGCTCATATCGGCTCATCATGCCGGTGAAGACCAAAACAAGGTTTTTGAACTAGTTTCTAATAAAACCACAAGACAAAGTATTTTATTCATCACCATAGTGAACTAGGAACATCTATCTAGACATGTTTAAACTAATAAATCACTTAAATTCACCGAATCTGTGATTATGTTGTGTGTGTGTAGAGTTGGAACCGAAACATGAGTGCACACATCTAAAAAATGAGTGCATATACAGTAACAGAGTATGTGGACATTAGATACTGAGGGCCTGGCTATTACAAACACACACACACACACACACACACACACATACAAGTACCATGCACTAAGAGTTGGAATTCGGTCTGGTCACGTTTCATTTAGCAACATCAATATTACACACACGCTGAAGGCATGTTTATCTTCACTGTAAACCCTCACTGGACATGTGTGGAGATGGAAAAAAAAAAAAACGCGATCAGTATTCCTTCCTAAAGTCTCAAACGTTACAAAGAAAGGCCACATTTCAGAACTATTTACTCAACCCCTGTTTGCAAACACCTTCTTCCCTTGCGCATGTCTCCCCCTTGTGGCAGTACGCTATAAAACGCAAACTACAGGTCTGTTATTAAAAGAAATGTACAGTGGATTCCACTGTCCTTCTCTGGTATGATACATATGGAATGAAAGAAGTACGATGGGTCCACATGACACGTAAAGGGTAGGACTGAGAGCACATCAGCAGAAAAGCCGAAAATCCTCGGAGACGTTCGCGTACAATGCGGGTTCTGTGGTTGTGCTGGAGGAAACGCCTTGCTGATGAGAGCGGTCAGAGGAGAAGAACCAGACTGCTCGGAGCTGACAGGATGGCTACGGTCATTAAAATTAAACTCTGTTAAATAAACCTGTATAAAACAAAATGTGATATCTATTTTTCTTTGACCACAGCGCTGTTCAGTTCAGTACAATGTTCAATAACAGTTTGAACTTTTAAATGTTTGAACTTTTAATGTGGGGGTGGGGGGTGGGGGGGGGGGGGGGTAGTTAGGGCACGATCACAGGGAACAAGTGAACACGTACACACAGAAACAGTAAAATTGAAATTACTTTAAAGTACAATTATACAACAGTTAGTTCTGGATTGGACAAGAGTGATGATAATGTGCAGTAACAGCACTGTATGTGACATGTGACATGTATCTACAGTATATGTATGACTGGGCGTGTCCTGGGTGTTGTCCAGTGGTTAATGACACTAACTGTGTGTCTCAGCGTGGGTGAGAGTGGGTCTGTACGGTCCGCAGTACTGAGGAGAGAGAGCAGCTGCCTGACCACGCCCACATTCACACCCAGTCACTTTCAGCAACAACACACGTCTGATAACGTTATGTCGTCTTAAACAACACGCCTCACGCCTCTGCAGTAATCACTTCTAAGTCGTTCTGAATCGCCTCCATGTTGTTTTATTTACACCTAAGGCAAGCTACAAAGCTAACTAGCTTCCAAATCCCCATTAAACCCCTGATCAAGGGCACTGCTTGGCGTGTGGAACCAGGGTTTGTACACCCCACAGTACACAATTCCTTGTGCACTACCTAGTGCACTAGCTTTCCATTCAACACTACACTATTTGGGATTTGGTCACGGAACCGGGAAGTTAACGGAGCTTAGATATTCTCAAGTGGAATAAGTGGAAATGGAAATCGTCTAGGTTTCTCAGGACTGTCCACCACCTCCATGTATGGTTGATTCTCCTCACCTACATAATACCATTAGTCGTTAGTCTTTCAGCTGCTCACGTTGAGAGGTTGCCACAGCGGACCAACTGATCCAGACAACAATTTGGCACAGGTTTTATGCCGGATGCCTTTCCTGATGCAACCCTTCCATTTTCCCTGGGCTTGGGACTGGCACTGGATCAGAGGCTGGGTTTGGGCTTTGGCTGGGAATCGCTCGCCTGCCGCATGGTAGACGAGAAGCCTACAGTACCACAGAGCCACCAATGTCCCGCTACATACCATTAGTAAGAATGTAAAACTTTTATCACTTCTGTTAACACTAACTGTTGCTCGCTAACTGTCGATCACCAGCTCCGCCAGTCGTGGAAGGATATGTGTTTGTTGGAGCAAAATGACTGGTAAATAAAGAAACAAATCATAATCTGTTGTTAATAAACGGTGTTTGTGGAACTGTTGAATAATTTTGCTAAGTACATTCATGATGAGAAGAGAAGCTAAGGGTTGTCATGTGTAGCTTGCTTTTTGTTTTTGTTTATTTGTTGATTGGGCAATTGTGGGATCAGCTGTGATGATCTGGTGTCTGAAGTTGGACATTCTGTACTTCTTTTTCATAGAAAATAATAATAAGTCATGCAGACCTATAACTCCCATGACAACCCAGCAAATGCTTCTTTTAAAATCCCAGCTTTATTTTGCGCTTAAATAAGTACAACAGTACAAATTTCTGGTCCATTTTTATTTCCTGATTTTTTTTGTACCCGAGTTTGAGAAATAGTACGAAATAAACTTTTTTTTTTTTTTTTCAATGGGTGTGGAAACTTTTTGTGACGGGAAATCATTAATGAATGAAAACAAATGTGAATCTGATCAGTGGAGTGAGAGAGCAGAGCTAAAGGTCCACAAGTTCAGAGCGTTCTGGGTGAGGGGTCGTTATCTCAAGTCACTGAGGAAAAAGATGATGTCATCCTCAGAGGAAACGAATAATGATAATAATAATAATAATAATATGATGATGATGATGATGATGAAGAGGAATAAGCCTGATCTGTCTTTGTCCATTTCTGTAAGCAGTTTTATTTCTTCTTCTTGTCCTGTGTGGTGGTGGTGAACCAGGCATCCAGGAGCTTCTTGCTGTAGTAGATCTGCCAGGCGTGCACCTGCACAGCCACCACGATGACCAGGTAGAGGACGGAGACGGCGGAAAAGCCGAAGATGAAGCGGTACGCTTTGCCGTGCCGGTACAGCTGCTGCGCCACAGGGAACATCTCCATGGCGCCGTAGATGATCGGCGCGATGCAAAACAGCCCGGCGCAGATCATGGAGATGGCCAGGTAGCCGATGGTGTTCCTCGGCATTGCCATGAAGCTCAGGACGGTGGGGACGATGCTCAGCAGGTACGGGTACTCCCACTGGTAGGGGCTGGCCACCAGTTTGTAGGAGATTAAATTCAGCTGGCTTACCACCACCTGGGCCAAAACTAACGCCCAGATCGCCATGTGAGCAAAGTTCAGCTTTCGGATTTCCGATTTCAGTGCCACACTGATGAAGAGAAAGAACATTTAGTCAGCAGAGGACTATGCGAAAAACTCCTCAAACTTTCTCTGCTCGGCCAAAGTAACTGGTCTGAGATCTGACCTGAACATTGCTGAGTTTCGCCATAACTGCTGCACAAGAACAATATTACAGTATTGAATAACAAACGATACACGGAAACACACACACACCTAATCTGATAGTGTGAGGCAACACGTTCCCGGTGCTGGAAGTCACTTCCATCCGTCCCGTCGACTCTCGGTCCGGCTCGCGATGCCATGGCGAATCCCTGAGCAATCAAGAAGCATGATGGGAGATTTAGGTGAGAAATTTGAGAATATTCATACATGCAATCATAATACACAAAGATGTATAAAATAATTAACGACAGGGGAGTGTGAGGACGGGTTTTCAGCCCAGAGTTGATTATTTTCCTACAACACCATCACTCGAAGTGTTGTTTCTTCTTCAGTTAACTTCATCGGAAACGACAAGCAAACTTCACGGTTTGACGGTTAAAGAGTTTGTAGAAATAGTTAAAAGGTTAAAGCCAAAAATAATCTGCTGACCTTTAATGTAATCAGTGAGATGTTACTATTATTAGTCCACGTCCATGTCTGTGTGTCTCTCTGTACAGCAGAACTCTCTGTCTAACTTATTAATACACAGAAATCACATTCTGTAAGGTTGAGTATCTGACGCCTTGTTTACACTAAGTTGTACTTCTTTGGTGGTCAGACAAATACACTCCCTGTCCGGTAATCGGAGAGAGAATCACAGGTTAAAATTCACTTATACCACTTCAGCGCTGTTATTTCAGCCAAAGTGAAAATATGAACTAATCCCAGTCAAAATATTCACTTTATCTTTTCTCATTAATATCTATTGGTGCAGGTGTTTGTTTACATTGAGACCG
>CM059228.1:2984873-3124873 GCA_030347435.1 Clarias fuscus
AGGCTTGCCAGAAGCCCCGGGGAGCCCAGGCAACCCTTTGTGTCCATTTTCACCCTGAGGGCCTAAATGGCCAGGTAAGCCTCTGGGTCCTGGCTGTCCACCTACTCCTGGAAGCCCTGATTTTCCTGGGAGTCCTGGAGGGCCTGGTTCACCTTTTGGACCTACTGGCCCTTTTGGCCCAACTTCCCCACCCTCTCCCTTCGGTCCTGGGAAGCCAATGCCACCCGGGGGCCCCATGTGACCTGGTGCGCCAGGAAGACCACCTGGTCCAGGTGGTCCAATTATTCCAGGAAATCCACCATGACCTTTATCACCTTTTGGACCTTGAGGCCCAGGTAAACCACCATGTCCTTGGTCACCTTTTGCTCCAGGGTATCCAGGTTTGCCAATTCCGGGTAAACCTGGACCTCCTGGAAAACCTTGTGGACCTGGCTGTCCCTTTCCACCTGGAAGACCAGGTGGCCCTGGAAAACCATCCAAACCAGGTTTGCCAATCCCTTGGGGGCCTGGACCCCCAGGTTGTCCCTCTTCACCCGGAGGTCCTGGTAACCCTTGTTCTCCAGGGAGACCAGGTTTACCAGGACCTCCTGGTGCCCCAGGTAGTCCATTTAGACCTGGCTTTCCAACTCCTGGTAGTCCCCCTGGACCTGGTACCCCTGGGGGCCCAGGTGGCCCTTTTACCCCTGGCAATCCTGGAAGACCAAGTCCAAACTCGCCTTTAGGTCCTGGAAGCCCAGGAATTCCTGGGGCACCCTTTTGTCCAGGCTCTCCACGAAACCCAGGCTGTCCAGGTAATCCCTGTCCACCTGCTTTTGACAGACCTGGTAACCCAGGTGGGCCTGGAAGACCTTGAGGTCCTGGCAATCCTACTGGTCCCACACCACCACCAGGTCCCATTTCACCCTTTGGTCCTGGCAATCCAATTCCTCCAGGTTTTCCTGGAAGTCCTGGCATACCGGGTTTTCCAATCCCAGGGTATCCCTGTGGGCCTGGTAGGCCTGGTTTCCCAGGTTGTCCTGAAATCCCCTGACCTGGTAGTCCAGGGGGCCCCTGAGGTCCCCGTGGTCCCATAGGGCCAACCTCACCTGGAGGACCTTTCTGGCCTCTGGGAATATTTTCACCTGAGGGAAGAATTAAATCTTCTTAGTATATGTGCTATTTAAAAAAAGGCACAGATAGATATACACATGCAACATATAGCATGGTAGCTCACCTGAAGGACCTTTCTGACCTCTGAGGATATTTTCACCTGATGGAGGAATGCAAAATTATGAATACACATTATATATATGGATTTTTGTACTGATTGAAAAATGTGTAAATATACAAGGTATTGCAAGGTACCTCACCTAATGGACCTTTCTGACCTCGAAGGAAGTTTTCACCTGAGGAGAGAATGTAATGTCAAAAACTTGGGCTGTGTAAAGGGAATAATGGGAAAAACATCAACTCAGCAGTGGGCCAATATGGTAGGTGTGATCTGTCATGACTGTTGATGGCTGACGTGGCTTAAAGGCTGAAACGATCAGAAAGTCACTTTGTGCCAGCTTCCAAAGCTTTTTGAAAATGTTTTATGTACAGGTCCTAGAAACCCAATTTGTTGTGCAACATGATTAAATATTTCTTTAATGATAAAAATAGTAAAAATCATTGTTTGGGTTAATTACAGTATGTCCCATAGCTCCTAGATTATATTTGATGGCAAAAGCAAGCAAGTTATTTGAATGAACGTGAGCTTTTCAGTAGCTTCATTGTATCATGCGATGGCAAGGAACAGCTGAATGACGCAAATGTGGCCAAAACCTGAACAAAAACGGCTGGTGAAGAAATGTGGGCTGACTTCTTGCTGTGCTGTGCTCTGGTACAAATTAATTGTGAAACTTAGCGGAAATGGAATTATAAGGAGTAAATGTGAACTAACTTCCTAAACATATTTTTTTTTATACATAATGTATGATGTAGACAACAACAGCACAACAGCAAATCCATTGTATTCATAGATGTGATTTATATTTTGGACTATATTTATACCTTTGCCTAGGTTTGGGTTTGCCAAAGGAAAGGGCATCTGTGGCTGTTCATTTCCATAGTAAGGGAGCACGGGCATATCATTTCCATGCGACAGCATTTCCTTCCCTAAGTACTGCTGCTGGGGTATCCCTTCCTTGCCCTGTGGCATATGAGGTAACTGCAGCAGTGGTTGGTTTTGCTGGGCTAGCTGCTGATGTCCATAGTATGCCCCTGCTTGGGCACGATGCATCAGGTAAAGCTGTATCACCAAGGCAAATCCACAGGCAGAGTGGAAATGCATGGCCACTTCCTGCAGAGCAGAAGAAGGGAAAGAAAGTGAAGCGCATGTGCTCTCTAGAAACATAGCAATAGCAGATTTAACATTTAGTTGACCAAAATGTTCTGGTAGAAACCCAGGTGAGATTCTCCAGAGCACTGCTGTAGTCAAAAGGATCATCATAAAATACCACAGTCAAAACGTGTCCCTTGTGTGCAATATGAGGGTTTCAGCTGGTAAGCAGCTGATGATATGAACTAGCTTCTTCCAGGGACTGCTTAAACAATCACACTGTAACCTTAATAAAAAGCTGGAAGTATTTCAAAAAAATACTAAAAATAAATAAATAAATAAATAGGCATAACCACATTTATACAGGTTGTAGATTATACAAATACTTTGCCGGGTAAAGGCTGCTAGCCAAAATAGTTTGTACTGCTATTGAAAAACTATTAATGACATGTTGCGGTGATGAAGCAAAATTTGATATCTTGATCACAAAGATCATTTTTGCTATAACACTGACTCACAACACTTTATACCACTTATCCTGTTCAGAGCTGCGGGACACCTGGAGCTCACCCCATGGGCTCGGTGCACGGTACACCCTGGAAGGGGTGCCATTCCTTGCGGGACACACAAGCTTACAAGCACACACTCACTTACACACTGTGGACAATTTGTCAATGCCAGTTAGCCTACGCTACTTGTCATTGGACTGCGGGAGGAAACCAGCGCACCTGCAGGAAATACAGCAAGTTGGGAATCGAACCCCAGTCCTGGAGAAGCAAGGCCACAGTGCTAACCACTGTAATAAATTATAACCCAATAAATTATGGTGTCATGTCTTTACCTATATCTAGTTGCTAGTCATTTTCTAGGACATCTGTGAAACAAGTTAGTTAGTCATGTCGGATTACTGAGAAATGTCAAAGAGTACTGTACTGTATGCTCCTTTGTCCTGAAGATGAAAACCTACCATAAAAAGATGCAAACCTATTGTTGCAAAGTGATGAAACTGGAGAGTCCTTTCATACATGTTAATTAAACACTGATACTATAGAAATAATAACATTTCAGGAGTCTACATCTGGGGCCTGTTTTATTCTGAATTTATGAGAAATCCTCGTATTTTGTGGTATGTTGGCTTGATTCTCTGAGTCTAGATGCACTTTTCTTTCTGCTTCCGATTTAATTTGCAACTAAACCCAAAGGAGGTAGAAAGGTGGCAGTGTTTTACTTCCTAACAGTAAGAACAGCTAAAACCGAATGCATGAAGTCTAGAAATAATGTAGCAACTGGTAATGCATCAGGTAATTTAAGCTCTCTTTATCCTCCGAGGAAAACGTTCTGCATTAAGCTTTACTGGCTGTGGAAACTACGGCTAATCCGAAACACGTTTCAACACCTCATTCATAGAAAAACAGAACTTAACTGGACGAGTTCCACATGCAAATGATAAATTGCAGAAGCGTTTAAGCCAGTTTTCTTCTCCTTTCTAATTATGAGTGGCACTTGTGTTATGGGGCAGAAACCGAAACCATGTAAAGCATAAAGATAAAATATCACTTACCTTTTTCAGAATTTTTTCAGAATGTAAGTCATTGGATTAAAGTTGTTACATATGTGGAGAATAGTGAAACAATTCTCAGGCCATGCATGTTGTGTGAATGGTTGTCATACCACAGCATTGTTGAATTCTCGAATGACTTTGAGATACTTTGAGGTGAGGTAGCACTTTTGGTCGGAGATGTCGATTCAGTTAAAGAAACGGTTTACTGTGACCGGCTGCAAAGTGCCTAAAGACACAATTCAACGGTTTGTTTATGTAACAACCTCAGCAGCAACCTCGTTTCCCCTCTCGTTTGTTTCAACAACTCATCATTCAGCATCACCTGTATAATAATGACCGGCCTAATCATCAGTCATCATCTGCGTCATTTTTCATGTCTTGAGTTAGATGGGGGTTTTTTTTATGCTTGATTGACTCATAGGTCACTGTGTGGCTCAAAGAAAAATCCGGAAACTGCTCAGGTACAGGGACTGGGGCCAAAAACTTACCAATAGTAAAAGCCAAAAAAGTCCTTCAAGAAGCCTGGAGAACTATTCCTCAAGGTTACATAAAAAATACAAGACAGTCTGGCTCTTTGGAAACAAAATATAAAGAAATCTGTGTGTGTGTGTGTGTGTGTGTGTGTGTGTGTGTGTGTGTGTGTGTGTGTGTGTGTGTGTGTGTGTGTGCATGGATGGAGGGGTTAAAGACTTTTGCACAGTACTGTATATATACTTGTATTAAGATTTACATTCAATTATTATTACGGAAAACGTTTATTGCATTCTTGTCAATTCCCCTGATGTGACCTCATATAAGAAAACACCCTCCCCCGATTTGTTGCTGAGCTTCTGTGGCTCCTTTTGCAGGAGTCTGCAGCAGCCTTTGCTCCAGGAATCCGGGTTAAGAATCTGCATGAACAATATAAACACTTTCTACAGCGAGGGGGTGCACACTCACTTCGAACACTTACAATACGCAAACTGCGGTAAATCAACACGCTAATAGTGTGTATGTTAGTTTCTTTCAGGAGAAATAAACTCACCGAAGACAACAAGGTGATACTAGCATCATATATATATATATATATATATATATATATATATATATATATATTTTTTTTTTTTTTTTTTTTATCACTTGACCAGGTTGGATTAAACCTCTTCCCGCCTCTGTATAACTGAGGTTATAGGAAGAGGTGTAATTAAACTTAGTCGCACAAAGTTAGTGGTTAGAGGTTAGCCTAATAAATGTGTAAAATCTTAACCGGGTGCTTCATACCTTTTCTCAGCAAAAAGGTCTCACTTTACCAGTTTGCATATGTGAGCGTCTCCATTTCCTAATCATTAGGCATAGCAGAAAAGGCAACAAACCGACGTCGTGCAAAAAAAAAAAAAAAAGCGAGGCCGTTAAACCACAGAGCAGCTCGGAATGATGGAAGAATCTCGACGTCCACATCAGGACGTCGGATGCCTGCCAACACATTTGATTTATGAAAGCCATACTTGTGATCTGATTCCTGCCTAATACATCAGGGAAGATGGACGAGGTGTTTTTGGGTTTAGACAGCGCGCTAATCGCTTGTGCCTGGCATGGATGTGAAGACGATTATGAGCAAATGAAGAACATCCATGCACCGTTGAGCTCGCCGCGTCTGTATTGCAGGAACCTGAGGCCACATTTATGACATCTGGTCAATAACAGGACTGTCACTGAGGGTCTGGGGAAGTTTCCTCACTGAGGTTTCTACAGACTAACAGAACTGAAGACAGCCCACACAGCTGAGAAACTTCCTCTGTTCTTCTACTGATTTGGAATGGGACGATAGAAAACATGTGGGTAGAAATTTCCACACTAAAACGCAGAACATGGCGTCGAAAGAATTAGCGTAGGGAACGAGCAGGGAAGTTTTCCAGTAGCATATATAATTACAAAGAACCCGCACTTTTTTATGTGGCTTTAAATTTAACTGCAGTTCAATTCTATGATTCCTTTAACTGTACCACCACTGTCACAAGCTTTTTTTCTGTCAGTTAGTTTCCTGTTTTGTACCGTTGCCATTTTAACCAAAGGTAATACAGCTAAAACTCATTCAAACTTGTTTTATGAATGTTAGTTATTACTTAATGCGAACACATTAGCTGTAGATTCTACCGGATTGTTAACACATTATTAACCCTTTGTATAAACTTGACCAAGTGTATACAGAGATTCAGCAATGTGTTAACAGTCCGGGTGAATTTACAGCAAGAGCAAAATATGCTTTTGATCCATTTTTTTAATAATATTGATAAGGTAAATAATGTAAATGTATTGACATACATTAATACATTTGGTAGGAAGTTGTTTACGTTATGCTTGTACAGTATTTGGGTATTGTCACAAAAACTAAATGGAAGATGCAAGTACAGTCTGTCAGAATTTTATTAGGTCTTGACGATAATGTGAATCAGAAATGTTAAAAAGGTCAGGCAATCAGCAAACAATGTGAAACGGGCAGGGCCCTTCAAGGTCAAAACTTTCATATCAATCAGAGAATCAATGCTCAGTACACGCAAGAAACTAACAAGACAAAATGTACACTATGCAGCCAGGACAGAGTGATTGAAAGTCCTTTCATTTTAGAGGTGTTTAGTATCAGTATTCATCAGCTGAACTTGAGCATATTCGTTGGGACTTGGATTCCTTTGTGGCCATGTTTGTATCCCACACTGTGTTCTGGGAAATAAAGTCCGATGCTGATTCTGGCAGGAGCCTGACATCATGTTGGAACAAGTTCTGAGCATACTTCAACCTCGACAGAAATTGAGCCCAATCCTCCAGATTATCCGCACAACGTCCTCAGGAACGGTCCCACCTTCTAATTAGCTCACTCAACCTGACCATTGACTTGTGGAATGTAGCCAGGACGCAACCTATTGAAACACTCAGTTTTTCCATAAACTCACAGCAGGCGCTGGATGTGAATTGGGGCCCTCGGTCACTTACAATGTTCTCTGGGATGCCAAAATATCTAAACACATGGTGGGTAGACTGGGGGGGATGTGATTAAAGATGATCACAATTGGGTTGCTTTTTGTAAGGGGGAGATCCGTGATAATGTTGAGCTTGAGATGTGACCAGGGTCTTTGGGGTTGGGCAGAGGCAAGAACTTACCAGCTGGGGAACTGATGAGACAAAATTATTGACACCCAGGTGCATACAGTACTTGGCCACCAGTACTTTCCCTGATTTAGTTTCTCTGGGTTACTGGGCGATTTATAGCTCTAGAGGCGTGAGCCCAAATGAAGAGCCAGACTCAGAGCTGGGACAAAAGTTTCCTTCTCAGGGAATTGCTTAGGGACAAAGGCCTTCAGTCCAGGTTCCACAAAACCCCAAAAAAGTATTTAAGGAGCATATACTCTTCCATGGGCTCTCAGGGGAAAATAGGGATTCATCTGTGGTGTTTGTGAAAAGATAAGAGAATGAAGTTAAACCTTGTAAAAACCCACCAGGCTTCACATGAGTTCAGCTACAAGGCTGATTTGGTATACTCAAGGTTTTTGCGGACTGTGTGTCTCATGAAGGAGTGATGGATCCCTTCCTGCTAGTGCTGTCATTCTTCCAGTACTATGACAATGAGTTTCTCATTGTCAATGTCATAGTTCCTTTTTGGCTAAAGGAAACTTTCTGGCAAAAATGCTCCTGAATATACTCCTGTTTGGTTTTAGTCTCTTCCTGTGATGAGGTGCGATCATAAGCTCTGTGAAGCACAGGTCATTGGCTATACTGATCATTGCCTTGAAGGAATCATACTCCAGGGAATGTTTGCATGACCTGGGGTTTCAAGGTTCTCAATCACCATGGATGCTCCTGTGATACCAGGAGTGATGAGAAAGTGGATGTGGAAGTGTCCTGACCAACATGTGATTTTGCAGTCTTTCCAGAAATTCTCAAGATCATGTTGTTGCATCCAGGGGAGGCCCAGAATGTAACTACCAAGTTCCTTGTCAACACAACAACAAAAACTGGCTCTTGTCATCTTTGTTGATGCTTGCATTCCCCAATCCAGGGCTTGCACATAGAGAAGAATGGTTGTAATGGAATTAGCACCATTGGTGGAGAATAAAATGATGCTCGATTGTGTGATCAGCACTGGAAGCAAAAAGTGATGGTGAGAAGGAACATATTTGTTGAGCAATGGCTCAGGAAGAGATGATTCTGGAACAGGTGTGGTATCACTAGTAAGCAGATTTGCAGTGAGTGCCCCTGAACTTGAGGAAATAGTTGAACACTGAAGGAAGTGGTCATAGCAAACTACATTCTCCACTCCTTGCCTCCTGATGGCAGTAGCCAGGGGTGGACTGGCAAGAAAAGCATCCTGGGAATTTGCTGCCAATCAGCCCCAGTTTGATACAGCAAATTTATTCTGAATCATGGGTCAACTTGATAATGGGGGCGCAGTAGCTCAGTAGCCAGTGCCAATGCTTTGTATCTCAGGGTTGAGTGTTTAAAGCTCGCCTTTACTACTCTAGTTTCCTCCTATGAAGATCATGTAGTGATGTAAGCTGATTGGTCTTTCCAAACTTGTCCTTAACTTATGAATGGTCGTGTAAGTCTGTTTGCTTGTGCCCTGTGATGGGTTAGCAACCTATCCAGGGCATACTACACCTTGTACCCGGAGTTTCTTCGGATAGGCTCCAGGCACCTCATGACCCTACGCAGCATAAGTAGTATGGACAAGCTCATCGTTTGTATTGTGTCACGGTAATACATAACATGATGGAATTACTTTCCTACAGTTTTCCTTCCCATATTTGTTTGCAAAGAAAGCAATAAACATGCTAAAAAGTTTTATCAAAACGTTTTAACAAAATTTAACATAATGTTTTTATTGCACTGACTGTCTTTATGAGCCATAATTTGAAAAAAAAATTGCCATTTGCTGGGGGGAAAAAAACATCTCGCCTTGCCAAGACAAGGCCACTGGGAGAGTTCTTGATGAACCATCCAGACCGCAAGCACTCCAGAGTGGCAGTCAACATATCAGAGAGCCGAGTCGGTGATGGTGGTGGTTGCGCTCACCGATGCACCACCTGAGCAGAGAGCTATGCAGTTTGTCGAAGCAGCTTATAAAGGAAGTGCTTGGTCAGTCATCAGGTGAACTTGAGCATGAGGGTTGAGAATTTGGAGTTCATCATGGTCATGCTCGTAGGCTGCACTGTGTTCTGGGAAATGAGGTCTGACAGATTTTTCACAGACAAACCCAAGCCTTTAAAAGTAACCGTAAAAGTAAATTATTAAATAAATTAGTCAATTATTCATATAACAGACACACAGTCAAACAACAGAGGGTGGTCTGCAATAAAAATATTCACAGAAACTGAATCGCACATCCTCCCTACATCACTATTAAAGACAAGGATTGGCCCATAATATGAAGCAAAAAAGCCAGAATGTCTCTCATGACTAATGAATATTCATACCCCGTGACGAAAAAACTTTCACACGGACTCAGCTGTAGCGTTTTGGAATCGGCGGTTAAAACAACTCAGCTGTATTACTGTAAGTATGGAATAAAAACATTATTTCGGGAATGATTCACTAAAATGAGTGCTAAAGGTGCATGAATCGATGTCGGTCCTGTTTGCTGCAAAGTGTTCCGAAGCGTTCCTGTTGTTCTGTCTTTGTGGATGGATGGGACTGAAACTTCTCTCTTAACTTAAAGCGATAGCGGTAGAACATTTTCCATTTTGCTACAGGAAAATAATCCGTGAGAGAGTGGTATGATGAAGTGGAGCTACAGTTTACAAAGAAAGTTCATTCATTTCCCATAGCGGAAGGATCCCGAGTGTTGTATTTCTTTCAATTATAAAAGCATATAAAATTAGACACTGTAACATTTTGTTTGTTTGTTTGTTTTTCTTTTTTTTCAGTCTGTACAATTTCTAGTGTTCTGTAGTGATAAAGGAACCATATACTGTAAAATTGCCATATTTACTTAATAAGTTTATATAAGTTAACATTTATGCGAAAATTTTTGTGGGAATTAATAGTGATTTTTTTTTTTAGATCTAGATTTAGTGCATCTTATTACCTTATCATAACTTATCATCAATAATTGCGGTCTCATGAGCAAACTATTTTAAATGGATAATTACTTTTTATATAAGTGTTACAAACACGATAAATAAGCACATTAAGCAATTAAGTTTTTGTATTTTATCATCACAAAAATACATCATTCATATATAATTTACTATCACGCCATGTGAGCATTTCTAAGTAAAGTGTCTGTTTAGAACGTTACAAAACCCTATAATATTTACGTCATATCATATCCATACTTCCTGCATTAACATATTTATCTGAATTGAATGCAGCCAATCACGTAGAGGGTTCGTTTACCGTGCCAGATGTGGAGTTCGATAGCCAAGATACAAATCCAAAAAAGAAGAGAGGAGCTTTTGTTACTTCGTGTTCTTGGGGTTTGACAGCAAATCTGCTCGAGCTAGCCAAAGGAAAACATGTGCAGCAATTTCACCCACAATTTTCCCCGATATGATCCACCCTGTAGCTTAATCCTCAAATAAACACGCTATTTTATACCGACTTTCCATGATTAGGTTTTAAAAAAAATTTTTAAAAAATAAATAAATAAATAAAAAACAAACACACACATATTATCAGCCTTATAATTTCGAGTGAGGTTCGAATCAGTGGCTTACTACAGCATACCCAGGAGAGTGTTTTCTGGAATGCGTTTACTGTTTACTGAAGGCCACACAGCAGCTAGCACATTTGTGGAAACTTTTATTGAGCTCCGGTCTTCTGGAAAAGATTATGGGATCGCCTACTGTGATGAAGAGTCGTCGTTCTGATCGGTGCGCACTTTAAATTCATGACCTCATGAAGCTCGTAACGGCGAATTGTGTTTCCGGACAGTGGGCGTGTCCCAAATCGCATACCTGATTCGTCATGTCCATATCACGAGACCATCACAAATGTTCCGCCATAATCAGTCGATTATTCTTTCGGGTGAGTGATTCAGGTGAAGGAATCACCCGATGCACTTCATTTCAGATTAATACTGTATAGATATCTATAACTCAGTCGAATCGCAGACGAAGCCCTTCGTGACCTCGAAGCCATCCAAAGCCAACGAGTTTCCAAATCTTTATTCGTTTTTGAGTCCAGGTATTCAGTTTTGATTATGCTCATGATGGGGAAAAAAAAAAAAAAATCATTATTTAAACGAAAATGTACAGTATACGCCCACTCAAGTATGCCCCCTGTCATAAAACCACTGTAACTACAAGCGGATGGATTTTGCGTCGTAGTTCCAAAACTTACGCCTTTTGATTCAGTGAATCATTATCGTCATGACTGTGATTCACTCCTTCGTCATTCAGGTCAGGGTTTGAATCGGAAAATCTTTTAGTTCTTATTAAGTTTTTTTTTTTTTTTTTTTTACATTAGCAAATATAGACATATTTACATATAGCAAACCCTATATAAAACCCTAGACTTCCATCGAAATTCATTCAACTGAACAAATTGAGCAAATGATCTGAACGAATTATTTAAGTCATTTCAAATAATGACTCGTTTGAATCAACTTGGCATCATTTGAATCAGCTCAGTGATTCATTTATATTACTATATTATATATTCTACTTAACTTTTTTTAGACAGAAGTGGGAAAAAAACACAGATGTACACACACACACACACACACACTTTCTTACAGAGGTCAGGAGAGTACAAGGCCAGGCTACAGGTTTGTGTGTGTGTGTGTGTGTGTGTGTGTGTGTGTGTGTGTGTGTGTGTGTGTGTGTGTGTGTGTGTGTGTGTGTGTGTTAAATTGAAACATATTTGAAATCAAATTCTCCATAATTGAGAAAGCTTTGGCTAGCATGGAAACACACACACACACACACACACACACACACACCAAACACACACCCCGTGGACGCAGACATTCAGGAAAACGAGCAAAGACAAAAACAAGCAAAGGAAACGAGCAAAGAACAGAAACAGCCTTGAATAAAAATGAATTCATAATGACAAACCTGGGAAACATGAGAACACACACATCTCAGTGATGAGCAAACACACACACGCACACACACGCACGCACACACACCTGGTGTGTTTCTCTGCTGCAGATTGTGGTGTTTGGAAAAGAAGGAGTCTGTCTGTACACACACATACACACGTCTTTTTCCCAAACCGATAATATGCAGCATGTACAGAGAAACACACAAAATGTTAATCTGTGCATGTGTGTGCATATTTCAGTCTTCATGTGTCTTCGTGTGTGTGTGTGTGTGTGTGTGTGTGTGTGTGTGTGTGTGCGTGCGTGTGTGTGTGCGTTATAATGAGAAACAGGGTGAGAGAAATCGAGAAAACTTATGATGTACATCTTAACTCCATAAGCTGAACTTCTGTACGCATGTGTGAGCAGGCACACACACACAGACACACACACACACACACACACACACACACACACACACACACACACACACACACACACACTTCCAAAACCTACAAACTGTAGCAATCAACACACAGAATCACTCTAAACATCATTTCAATTGTGTGTGTGTCTGCGCATATTTTAGTCTTTTCTTGTGTGTGTGTGTGTGTGTGTGTGTGTGTGTGTGTGTGTTAATCCTGACAGTGCAGGAATGTAGAATCAGCTGACGGAACTGACAGCGAGCCAGCGACACAAACCGAAGCTGTAAAACACATTCTGTCTCTCTCTCTCTCACACACACACACACACGCACAAACACACGCACGCGCACACACACACACACACACACTTTTATCTCTGCTATCTCCTGCTAGTCTCTATATATCTATCTGTCTCAGTTTCTGTTGCTCTCAATCATTCTAGCCCTTTTATTTAATTCTCTTTCTGTTGTCGCTTTCTCCTTTATATATACAGTATATATATATATATATAAAAAACCATAACCACATCTCTCTCTCTCTCTCTCTCTCTCTCTCTCTCATAAACACTGAACTAATTACACTAAGTTACCAAGCACTGGTTCCATAACTGTCTCATTCTGATGTTATCATTTTCACTGTCAGACGTCAGAGATGAAGCTGTAACTTTAAAGGTCCCATATTCGATTATTACTTTAAACAAGTTAACCCAGGTCTCAGAACTCCCTCAACGTGTGTGTGTGTGTGTGTGTGTGTGTGTGTGTGTGTGTGTGTGTGTGTGTGTGTGTGTGTGTGTGTGTGTGTTAATGCTTGACCCGAAATACCCTCAGGTAATGTAATTATTTCACCACGCCTACAATAACACCATTTCAAGGTTTATATAAATAAGCCACTGCCCTGGGAGGGGACTTTTCTTATATGAGGTCACAAAAGGAAAGAGAATCTAAATGATCTACGCAGCCACGGCGAATACAAAAATGAACAAAGGACAAAAAGCAGGAAATATTTTTTCCTTGCTACTTTTTTTTTTCCCCTCACTCACATTTACAGGAGACCAAGCTAAACCTCTTAACATGACTAAAAAGCGGATATTGCGCAAAAGATTTCAAGATTTCTAAGCTCCTTTGCACCACTCTGTCGTTGATTATTTTATACGAATTTAATGCCAGATCTTTACAGCACACAGAATTGATGCTTTATGGAAAAGGAAAAAGCTAAATTGAACCCATATTTCCAAACTCCATAATAATAATAATAATAATAATAATAATAATAATAATAATAATCATCATCTTAGGACAGCTCTCTAAAGTGCCAAACTGGTGTAAATCCAGTCTTTTTAGTTTTTTTTTTTTTTTTTTTCCCCTTCGGAAAATGGCTCAATAAATGGAGGAAGGAGCCCTAACTAGCTTAGCTGTACCTGATTTTCAGGATTCTGACGCATTTCAAGTTTCAGAAAATAAATACCCCGGATCATCACAAATCATTCTTGGGCAAACAGTACTTTACTGGACAAACACATGGTGACAGATTTATTGGGTATGAAACCTAAAGGTACGCCGGCCATGTGGTCAAGAAAGCACTTGTTTTTTTTTTT
Organism: Clarias fuscus; assembly: GCA_030347435.1. NCBI lineage: Eukaryota > Metazoa > Chordata > Actinopteri > Siluriformes > Clariidae > Clarias > Clarias fuscus. Next base: position 2,998,749 of record CM059228.1, read on the forward strand.
TTACCCCGACGGTCTGTGCTTGGTCCCGTGTGAGCAACTCCAGCTGTCATTAATAAAATATGAAGCAGAGAAAGAGAGAGCGGTGGGTGTTTAAACAGGGTTTTTTTTTTTTTCTCTCTCTCTATCTAATTAATATTATAGGTATTTAGTATTGATTTGTGGGTTATATTTCTTAAAATTTGACACACCCGTAAGTCTCTAGTGATGTTACTGGCACAGTCGCGCCAATAAAGCTAATCAAAATTTGATTAAATAGTGAGAGAATACATGGCACCTTTTCCTCTAGTCATGGAGAATTGGATCACTAAGGTATAATTTGGTGAACCATTTCATATAAAATCCTTTTTCTCCGCCCATTCTACAAGTAGGAATGTTTGCTGTCAAAGCTGATCTAGCTCATTTAGTCATGCTACTTTACCTCAGCAAAAATGTCTCAACTATAAATCTTTCTACTCTGGTTTTCAGTGACAAAGTAAGTCTCTACAGCCTCACCTTTAAATGAGCAAATTTCAAATATATTCAAACAAATATCAGATAGCTAGCACTGTCATGGGCATTTCATGAAATTAGCTCTTCTGTTTTAGGACAAGCTTCTAAATGTTAGCTACATGTATCTTGGGGATTTTCTCCATCATTGTTTAGCCTGATTTGTCTGGCAACACTGAAAGATTTCAATCCAGTCTATAAGATGTAGTAGCTTAAAAGGATATTCTCTAACATTAGCTAGTTTGGTTTGGGAACATTCTTCTAATACTAGCTATCTAGCTTCATTCATTCATCTTTAATAATGCTAGCTAATTTTATTTCTAATGGTAGCTAACGTCTGGCTTTCTTTATCATTGGCCATCTTTCTTGGATAATGCTTAAAATGATTTGGCTGGACTTTCTTCATAATTAACTAGCTAGTTTCGCTTGTAAATATTATCTAACGTAAGCTAGCTTCTGTTTAGGGGTTTTCACTATGATTATCTCCAGCATTGCTCTGCAATAAATATTTTTGTTCATGTATTATTACAATTTACGGCAACAAGCTAATGTTTACGAGTTAAGGGTTATCCTTCTTGTACTACTGTAGGATTCATCTTTCCAGCTGACATTAGCAGGTTTGGGTATTTTTCTATTTGTGTTTTGTGAGATAATGGTTAGCAAAACTTACTTTAGACATTTCGGATACGTTTATCACATTTATCGACGAAGATTCCTTATAGATAATTTTGGTCATCTTCTGCTAGTTAAAAACTATTTTCCAGTGGTTCTTCGGGGACAGCTGGTCAAGAAATTTTAAGAGGGGGGAAAAAAAGTTACCTCACTCAGTAAAATGCTGGTTCGTTCACAGTGCAAAAATTCAGATACACACTGCGTGTCTCTACATACCCTACCCTACCCAACACTAATTAAAAGGTTTTTTTTTTAATGAAGCCGGGGAAAGAATTAGTTGCTACTGGCAGACGAATATAATTCACAGGGATTAAACTTCCAGCAGGTTTCATTTACATAAAAAAAAAAATACAGCTTTATCAAAAACATGTGTTGTAAATGAGTCACATAGTCTCAACACAAAGGCTGTAAAAAGGCTGTAAAAACCGAGCAATGCTCCGATTGCTGCCAGGGCCACCTCTGAGCTCTGAGTTTTATCTGTTGGCTGGGCTTCTGGTCATTTCTTCAACAGGTGGACTTAAATAGCATTGCACCTGCGAAGGGGGAGTTTGTTGTACATAGATTGTGTGCGATCTTCAAGTGCTATAAAAGTTCTAGCATACTGAGCTAGACATAGATTTTTTATTTTTTTTTCCCTTTAACCTTAAACTGAAACTGTTTCAGATATTCTTTTTCTAGTATTTAACTGTTCTGAAAACTGTGGATTTGTTTTTTTTTGGGAAGATTTTTTTACACTGGCGATTTGCAAGTATAGATGCAACAGCCACGTTTCTGCATATTCAATACAATACTGAAGCTCTGACGCCTGACGCAGATCAGGTTAGAATTTTGATCATATGAAGTGTTTTGACCTTCTATAAAGAGAAGAAAATAAAGAAATAATTCATGGCTGGAAAATGTGTCAAATCTGACACCAAGCTGACGAGCCAACCTTGGCCTGGATCTGGGCGTCCTGAGCAGCTATAATCACCTTGGTTATGAAACACAGCAATCCAACAGGGATCTAACAGGCAAAGCATTCCGAGCATCTCTGGCTTCCCATTGCTCTCTCCGTGTTACACAACCGTTGACCTGAACCACAGCCGGCTGAATCGCAAACAGGGAGACTTCATAATCGCTCATGTTTTCAGTTTCTACTAAACATGCATCAGGGTCTGCTTACCTCTGTCTATGTCGCCGTCCCTCGCTCTTTCTCTCACTTTCTCTCTCTTGCACTCTTTCTTTTTCCTCTCGGTGAAGTGGAGCTGCAGCAGAAGGATGCACAAACCAAACTGTGGTTATAAACCACATGCAGCATGCTAGAGACTTTTATGGGCAGGTGGGAGGGATCTGGCCCATTCACAGAGAAGGAGGAGAGAGACACAGGGAGACCAAGTAAATACAGAAATGAGAGAAAGATTGACAGAATGAGGGTGTGAAAGAAAGAAAGAAAGAAAGAAAGAAAGAAAGAAAGAATGGTAAGCAGCGTGTATATGGGAATGAGAGGTTAAGTGAAAGATTTAAGAAGCCCATACCCGTGAATGTTGTGCTGTAGCATGAACGGTAAACTTGTCATTGTTGCTTCACATCCATGAAACACATTGAAGAAGCATTAATAATGTGTATTAATAATAAACACAGTACCATAACAACCTGTCTGCATCATACAGCTGCCAAGAACCCTAAGCAGTGGAAAAGGAGGATCTGTCTAGGATCTGGGTCTAGCAGCTGCTTCCCATTTGCAGTCAGTATCACGAAATATGAAAATATGTTTTTGTTTGTGTTGTAATGTTGCCACCTGCCATGTTGCCCTCGGCACTGGACCTGTTCATGGGAATAAAACATTACAGACCTGACCCATCTCAGCTTCCAGCTCACACCATGAAGCTCCACAGCATCCCTGCTTGCTCAGCTGATATAACCATATCTACAGTATGTAAACGTTGGGACATGGAGGTTTCTGCTAAGAGCTCTTACCCCTACCTGATATCAACTCAACAACACATCAGCTGCACTTCAACACTCTCCCTTGCCCTTTTAGCATTTTCCTTTTTATTTACATCAGGTACTGTGTTTTTTTTTTTTAAAAACAACCGTCATTCATATGTCTTGCTTTTAAAGTGCCCAGGTTTATCTTTCTTTCTTTTATTTGAATACACATACTGGACGTATGCTCAATTCCAAAGAACTTTTAACCTTGACATTTTCTGACATAACGTTCAAATATGTCCCGCCCCAACACCTTTTAATCCTTAACTATCATACATTTCACCTCGAAGGATTCACCTATCGGGATTACATTCCATACCTCCATAAGCTACATCAAACTTCCAAACACCAACACCTTCTATCCATAGCCTTCATTATTGTTATTGATGTTTATCTTACCTCAGCAACTTCTAAATATATTACACGGCAGCATATCCTCATACTGTACCTCAACCTCACCCATGACTAAAACTAAGGACAACAGCTTTTTTCTCATCTGTTCATGTCCAACCCTTACTCTCAACACCTACATACCCCAACCTCATCACCCCACGCTTATCCTCAATATACCGTAACCCAGACACTTCATTGCTTACAGTACATCTCCAACCAGAACCCTATTCCATTACCCTTCATTTAACATACTGTAACCTTGATCAACTCTGAATTTATCCCTAACCACGCCCTCTCCTAGCACTAACCTGGATAAATGCCTTGCCAGACATACCAACTTTTCCCCTTAATGCTGTCCAAACCCAAATTAAGTCCACCTTCCCAAAATTACACCGAGTACCCAGTACCAACTGAACAAATGCTTGCATTCACTTCACCAACCAGCCTAACCCCCTAAGACCTACTACAATGTACACATCCCAATCCTACCTCAACACCTGCTGACTTCTACATCTCCCAGTCCTGCCTCATCACCTTCTGTTCTCTAAAACCACCAGCCAGACCTCACCACTTCCTATCCTCTATATCTCCCCGTCATCACCTACAGTTCTCTACATCTCTCTGTTCTGCCTGATCACCTCCTATGTTCTACATCTCCTTGTTTTGCCTCATCACCCCCTGTTCTCTGTATCCCCCCCCAGTCCTGCCTCATCATCTCCTATCTTGTACAACTCCCAGTTCTGGCTTCAAACCTGCTATCCTCTACAGCTCCCCGTACTGCTTTGATTCCTGCCATCCTCTCAGTCTTACACTTGATATAATTCTTTACACATTTCAATCCTGCCTCAACACTGGCTGTCACGCTCTACATCTCCCAGTGCAACGGAAACACTATTATTATTATTTTTTTTTTTTTTACAAATGTATAATTGCAAGTGAATAATATACCGTATGCTTTTAATAAGAACGTGGGTTCTCTGCAAAAAACTAAATTCAGTTTTGGTAGAGTTCCTTCCAGCTTTTGTAGTGCTCTTGCTGCCCTCCATTGTTTTTTGCCAGCAGTTGATGATAATGATGAGAGCGCTATAAATGTGCACAGGTGGAAAAGATCAGATTTGATGTGTGGGATTAATACAGAAAATCAGATTTGTATCACAGTCTGTGATTTAGTAACAAACTTCAGTTCCAAATATCTTTAGTATCAGAGTGATATCATTAATCACACTAGGGAAGTTACTATCTCCTGAAGTACAAAAAAGAAGGAAAGAATTATGCATGTTCTCTCCGATGTTCCATCCAGACAGAATCCAAACTGCAGCTACAGTATGTTCAGGAGCGAGGTTTAAACGTTTCTTGTTGTTGAAGCTGAATCGAGCCACATTGGCAGGTAGCTATTGATGAGTCATGCTAGCAGCCATTTGCAGAGGCAGTGGCACAAAGTGAAACAAAAGACCGCCATTGTTTGAAGACTGATGGAAATGGATGGCTGAAGCAGCAACATTTTCTGGGACTGAAAAAAAAAAAAAAAACCCTAGCATTAGTTTATACAAAAATGGCAATCAATTTGTGTGGGTTCTGTGAGGACAGTCAGAAATTTTCAGCAGAGAAGGAAAGGAGGGGTGTTTACTCATCTTGCTGGCTTGCTTCGCAACAACTGGCCAAAACTCATCTGTTCATTATTAAAATACAATGTTAGACTTGCACGAAGCAAACATTCTGTCTGGGAGGCTAACGTCCTAACATTAGAGGGCCAAGCACTACGGTAATGGTACTAATTTATCTGTCATCAGTCACATAGTTATAAGCCACAGAGTAGTAATGCTATGAAATTCAAATTCCATGTAAACCCAGATGGGTTCATCTTCGAATGTTTGTTTTAATACAAACCAGCATGAAGCCATAACCGTTCTGTAAATATCACATTAATCCGCTAACACGCTAGCAACGAAAATTGTTCTCTTGTACCCGGAGACGTTTATACTCACTGTAGACGGTATTTAATGAGTGTGGCCACTCGCACGCCACAGAGCGAGGACGCAAGAAGCAGACGTGAGGTCATTAAGTTGAGTAGAACGGCCAGTTCGCTGGGGTCAGCGATTTTCATCAAGTTAGTCATTTCATCAGGAGAGCAGGAATTGCCAAATGCTCTGGAGTATTTAAATTAAATTTGAAAAATAATAGAACTTGTTTTCTTGTTGCCCAAGCCTGCAGGTTTATCAGATGTTTTGGGGGGTTGTCCAGAGGCCAGTCATAAAAGAAAGAGGTGAAATGTAGAATCTGGTCATTCCTACACCTAATCGATGATGACATTTGAGTGAGCGCCTGGATCATATCTCTGCTATCTGTGTCCTCTTTATGTACGAGAGCCCCCTGCCATCTGCTGCTGGTATTGCAGCTGTAGGGTTTGGCCACCATACAGGAATGTTAGTCTTTCTCAGTGAGAACCTTTTATCAGCAGTATCACGTCGCTCCCCTCAAAAATTCAGACGGTGCTGTTTTCCAAAATCCTTGATGGCCCTTAATGCTTCAGCTTGGCCAGAACCAACTCAGTCTAGCCACACACAGACACACACACAGACCAACTCGTTTCGTCTTCGAAACAGAAGGCAAGAGTCCAAGTCTGTCACACAGCCCCATTCACAATTCAACACACAATCACGGTCATTACAGATGGTTTCAGAAAGTCTACAGTCACGTAGCCGGACTCATAAATAAACACTTGTACATTCGTGCAAACAGTCGGGAGGACGGTGTACATCATCACAGAGTTGGCGCTCACTTCAGCGCAAGGGACGTTTATGGATCTTTCATCACTCGTCTGCTCCAGCTATCCCTGAATAAATATGGGTCTCTTAAATACATAAAGGACATAAATGCACTCTGAGGTACACAATCAATGAGTGCCGAGCTTTTCGACTAAGTATCAGGTTAAAGTACAGTAAATGAATAAAGGCTAGCTCACATCCTCTATCACATCCATCAGTAGTTTTAAGGTCCGTGGAGTGTGTAATGTATTTTGGGCGATGGAGAAACAAAGCATATGTTCAATTTGTTTTCATCATTCGTTTACGCTATTTGGCAGACGCCCTTATACGGAGCAACTTGTGTTTTTTTATACCTTGGGGTAGCCAAGGGATCAACAGTGAGCGCTTGGCAGTGCTGTTATTTGAAATCATGGACATCCATTCAGCTTTTCGTACAGTACATGCAGTTTAAATGATCACTTTACCAGTTGGAACTGGTTCAGCGGCAACTCGGTCCTTTACCTTTTTAATCATACAAAGCATAAAACTGGGGCACCACAGAGCCGTCATTTCGTAGCTCCAGGGTTCCCGGTTTGATCATAAGCTTGGAATATTGTCTAGCTATCAGGTTCTTAGGGTTTCTCCCATTTCCCCAACAACACAGTAGTAGGTGAGACAAAAAAGGCAAAAAAATATATTCCTCTCCTTACTTTCCAAACCTGTCAGAACTGACAAAACTCTCACTCAAGGCCAAAGTGTAAAACAAAACTCATTTTCAACCCTATTTGTTTCAAAGAAGGGGGATATACTCCTCTTAAGCAAGACTATTTATACTAAAAAAATTTACTCAAAAAAAAAAAAAAAAACAGGAATTTTTGGCACAAAGAAGAGACCCACCACAAGATGAAGGAGAAGAGTCACGCTGTCATTGTGAATTGTGGCTTCAGTTCAGTCCTTCAAAAACAAGCCAGGTTCCTCAGATCTGGTCTTAAAACGGACCGTTAAGCTTTAGATGTGCTCTTTTAAGCCCGCAACATCCATGAGGTTCGTTCGAGTTCAAGAACCTTTCCTCAAATCACCGACTTGTCACACATCTCACACACATTACAAACCTGTGATGTCACCGTAATGAATAACAGCTCAAAAACAGGAGGTTTCTGAACAGATTGTACGACTTCAAGCAAATCATTCGGAAAAAATTACACAAAACACTGCTTCATCTGCTCTCAGTTGTTCATGGGGTGTATTACAGAGGAACAGAGGAGAGACAGTGAGGGAAGGTATGAGGAGGTTTGGGTTTTATATCTACTGGGCTCCCTGATCCCTGGTTTTTATTTATTTATTTATTTATTTGGTTAACCTACATGAGATATAAGACACTGTGATTTTCCTAGAATTCTAGAATCTCATTTGTTTTGTGCCTCATATACAGTACCACTGTAACAGGATCTTTGTAAGTCAAGAATATTTTATTATAAGGTGGAACATCCTAAAGGCAAGTGGGTTCCTGTTATCACCTTCATTATAGTAGCTATTAACATTAGCCTTTATGTTATTCCTCTTCCTCCTAGACACTTGATAAATACAGACCGAGACTATATGCACTTGAAGAACGTCTCATTCAGAGTTTCACACTGCTATTAATCTTTTACCCCATTTACTGGGCATTCACACCAAGCTGACCTGAACTCCCGACATAGCAGAGCTACAGACATAGCCTCAGAATGACCAGGATGTCTGTATATGGAGATAAGGCACCACAGTATTATAACTGGTGATTCAGCAGTATTAATTAAATGTGCAGACGCTTCAAAGAAGGAATGCTGATTTATCTTCATTTAATTATTATGTAGCTAAAAAGTTATGGAAGATGAACTCACACCAAATATTTTCCATACGTCTTAAGTTTCAAAAAGGCTCTCTAATCATATTTTTTTGCAAAAAAATGTAACTTCAAATTTGAGGTACTATGTTACAATTAAAACTAAAGACACTGGCTAACCAGCTAGGTCTTTGATTCTTCTAAGAAAGAAATCTCAACAAAGAAAGTTTCCGGTAAATACCCTAGCACTAAAAAATTGCAAGTTAAAAGTTGTAGTGAGTATTTTGCTGGGAACTGACCCTATGTTGCAGTACCAAAAACAAGGTTTATGTTATATGAATCAGGAAATTATTTCACCTGTACGTTAAAGCCATGCAGACAAATGACACATAACAGATTTATTGTAGCTAGAAAAGCTCTAAACTATTTTTTAAAGTATGGAGACAATATAAAGTGAATAGAAGACACAAACATCAGGAATATCAACATTTTCCTCAGATTGTTTTGGGAAATGCACACGAAAATGACACTAAAATCACTGTACACAACATGGCTTAGAAAATTGGCAATTCTGAGAAAATACGTTTAAATAATACACACATTATTGTGTAATGTTGCTTTAGACATTTGGCCAGAAAATAATGATCAACAGCCTTGATTATTTCCTACTAGCTTTATTGAATAAGATGTGTCATAAAGTAAGCCTCTGTTTGTATTTAAGTCCATAACAAGACATGTTTCTAAGACATCATGCAAAACTACTCAAATTCACATTTAATTACGCTAAAAAGAATTAGATTAACATGCATACAAAGACAACAAAATAGACTTACTGATGAACATAAACCTTGGCCGACACCACACACTTAGTACAAACATCTGTTGGTGATCACTGTTAGTTGGTCAGTTTCTTTGTCCATTTTTTTTCTAAACCAAAATTACATCATTACAAAGTCATCATACAAAATCCACGTTTTGTTTTAGAACACTGAGCCCTTCCTTGATGGGAGCATCCATCCCTCTTTTGCCTGTAGCAAAATTCATTGAAGTCATACAGATGCAGAAAAACCCTGGTGCTCCACACATTCATGTAAAAAGATGTCACGTTTATTGTCACATCTCTGGTCATGGTTACTAACCGACCACATCTGTGAGGAAATAACCCAGACTCTCTCTCTCACACACACACACACACACATGAGCAATCCAGGCTACGGATCCAAATGTGCAAGTTCTGTTTCTGTTCATGATCCAGGATCAAATGTATACAGTATAACAATGCCTGGTTTTGATCACGCTTTTGGACTTGCACTCGGACGTGAAAAAAAAACATCTTGAACGACTCACATATTAACCTGTAACATTAACATTTGATCATCAATGGTGTCCAATTTGTGCGCGCGCGTGTGTGTTTGCAGAAAACTGATCTGTTCTCACTGAAGTGTTTCCTTTGTTACCCGCAATACCGGTCAACACGTTGCCTGATCACGACCAGAAATGTGATCCGACATAAACAGGAAATACTACATCCATCATGGAATGCCACATCGTATTAAATGAGAACTCTGGTGCAGGAGTGTTGGAGATGTTTAAGTTGATAATTATGCTGCCATTGACCGTAGTATTAGCATGAAAGGTGGCGCGTTGGGGATCTGCTGAGGAGACGATAAAGAAGGACTGGAAATATTAAAGTGCCGCTGCATCGCTCTGTGTAGGAAAACGCTTGGTCCTGCTGCGCCACCACCAGCTTTGTGGGTAATGTAGATAGAACAATAAGTGAAAACAGACCAACATGATTCTTACCAACGCCAGTAACACTGTACCACTTTTATGCTCATATGAAAATATTAATGGTTATTATTTAGAATTGACTTTACTTTGTTAAAAAACACGTAATAAATAAATTAAAAGCTGAAAGGACGTTACTGTACTTATGTTTTCGTGTTTGTAAATGGAGGACAAGTTTAGTGGAAATGCTAGTTTAATTTTTTTTTTCTCAGATGAGGACTGTATTAGGACTGAATGTGACAAACACACTTCATGAATTAACGCCGGAAAAACTTTCACCCCTCCTGCCATCCTACACCCAATTCCCTCCAGACGGTCGCTAACAAGCTCCACGCCGGACCGTGTGTTTTTTTTTTCTTCTTCTTCTTTTTTTGTTGGTAAAACGAGTCTAATCATGTCCATATTTACCCGCTGTTGAGCCATCAGGCTTCGGCTAATTCCGCCGCGTTTGTGGCTACACTGAAGCCCTCAGTGCAGGAGTGTAAGTGGCCCGTTGTGAGAGAGAAAGAGAAATGACAGGCCTGAAGGATTTTGAAAACATTACGACAGCTCAGAACCAGCAGCACAAAAACAAACCCAGCTGGCAGGAAGTGGCTCATTACCTGGCTGAGCAGCTTCCTGTGGTGATTTCTCCCTGAGCCGGGCCCAAGTCTATACGGGCAAAGGGCACCTCGGGGAGATTTTCTTTGGCTTTCTTTGCATTAATATGCGGAATGGCGAGTGTCTAACGAGACGCAGACGTTTATAGCTCCATTTATTCTTTTGGCAGACGTTTGTATCCAAATCGACTTAAGAAGCAAGGCGGAAAACAATCCAGACTTACAGCTGTATTTCTGCAAAACAGGCTTTTACAGAGATGCCGAGCAGCCTGTCCCAATTAGTGTGGAGAAAAAATATTTGCTTAATTTTATTTTATTTTTTTGCCACTTTTCATCATGTACTCGAAATGTTTTATCCCAACCATAAAGACATTTCATCCATTTATTTTATCCGATTTAGTTCAGAGTTACAGCAACCCGCCAAGTGAAAAGACTTTACACTTTTACGCTTCTGACACTGGAGACTCCTTCCATGAATATTAAAACGACACCACATTTTTAAAAATCTGTCCATTACTAGCCAGTATGTGGTGAGTCCACTATACAAGCCTGTGTGAATGATGTGTTACTATAAACAGGCTGTCTGACACATCGTACCTCAAATTAGCTCAAAATTTCAGCCTCGTTCAGAGCCAAAAACAAAAAAATTGACGTGTAGCGGCTCATTAAGCTTGTGGGCGATTCCAATATGACTGAGCAACAAGTAGCACATTTTCTTTTCTGCACTTACTTTCCTAAATGGTTCTGGGCAGCAAGTCCAACATCCTGCTATTAGCGAGTGCAAAGAACAAAACCCCTTTACAGGGCCTGTTTTTCGTCGGAGTCGTGCTCTATTTTTTTTTTCACGGAGCTGTCGTCTGCACCAAATTGCTGCCGGGTTAGAAAGTAAAGTGGCGCGTCGCTCATGCCTGAAAACAGGCAGAATAAGAAAAACAGGGAGTAAGAACCGCAAATGGGCTCTTGCTGGACCATTAAATTTGAGAACTGCTGCTTCACAGGAACCTCACTGAGGTGAAAGTGAGCACTGTTCAGACGTAGCTGGTGTGTGCGGCGACGCTTTCATTAAACCATCACGGCCAGAAGGGAGTCGCGGTATGCTCATGATGTCATTGTGCACAGTAGCCTTAACCACACACACACACACACACAAACCTGGTGCCTGGAACATTTTTAGTCGACAATGGGCTTGTGGGGACTTCTGTCTCGTCGAAGTTGCGTTTTTCTATTTATTGGCTTATAAACTATCAGCAAAGGAACACCACTAGCTAAACCAGCGCTAAATCACGAAGTAGAGTCGCGAAGCAAATCCTAACACTTTTTTTTTTTTTTTTTCAATTTACTGTTGCATTTTCCTTAAACCCCATGCTGATGTTTATAGTTTGTTCATCATCAACTGATGTGTTAAATTCTCCCATTTAAGACAAAGTTACCCCAAAAGGTTCTAAGCAGGAACTCTTTAGAGACCCACTGCCCCCCAAGCCCACCCACAAAGAGGTATTGATGGTGTGAATTAAAAAAAAAAAAAAAAAAACATTTTAATAGGCTCCGTGACTCCAGAGACACTGCGTTACAGCTTTCATTCTTCATTAATGATAGAACAACATGTACTTTTTGTCCTTTTATAGTCACATGTCTTGTCTGTCTGAAACAAGTTCGGTCCTGTTTCCTATTTGCCCGACTCAGTCCTGAGGAGACAATGTGTTACAGATATATATTTTTTTTTCTTCAACAACAGCCATTTATACTTAGAGAACAGAAGAAAAAAAAAAAAAAAGAAGACACTATCAGCATCATCTGCTCCAGCTGTGTTTGTCCAATCTGAAATCACAGCAGGGAATAACGCACATCTTGGAGAGACATGGGAAGAAATAAAGCAGTTTTTGGAATGGAGAAGTCCATCTCTTAGCCCGCGGTGTCTGTACGTTTCCTGCCGTATTCGCCCAGTGTATGAAAACCGCATGCTCGCTGTGAGCTTCCCGAGAACATCTGGGCACATTCCAAGCTTTATATAGTATTCTTTTTTTTTTTTCTTGTCATGTGACATGAAAACATTTAACAGAAGCACTTTAATCCTGGCTCCAGCTCGACGCTGCAAGGCTGAGTTTTTCTTTTCTTTTCTTTTTGACTTTAAGGGTCTGTTTTAGTGTTTTAATACTGCTGTAATCATGGAGATCCATAGTTTCATGGACGTGCGACTAGTTTACAGGCCGATAATACACTGAAAACCACAAAATCTCTGGAACCTGGAAGGTTAGGAAAGAACCGCGTCCAATATTCCACGGGACTGTTCTCTCCGCTGGGCTTGATTTCCCGGGAGGTAATTTAGAGTAAAAAAAATATCCCGGGAATCCGTGATAATTACATGATTTATGATGGACTACTGTGGCATTCATAGAGACGTCTTGCAGCGTGTTTATTTAGCCAGGCTGAATAGCGGGGATCCTATTGCACTGTGGTCTGGGAGACATGGCAGAGACTGCCCGTTTTGACTGCAGCTTCTCTTTCTTTTCTAATCCGAGGAAGACGTGAGGATCATAGGTCCAGACCTGAACACCACTGACTCACTGTCTGATCATTCAGTGCCTGTTGGGGCCAAACACGCGCCAATAAATGAACAACATAGTTCCTGGTTTGCCTTTTCCAATAAACCTTTGCTTTATTTTTTTCTCCTGTTCCATTGCGTCTGTTGTCCGAGAGTCTGGACGTCCCAGATATTATGCTTGAATACGCGACGCCGTTTGTTTTCTGAATTCCTCTGACTTTGCTTAATGTCCGAATGTGGATGCAGCGAGAAAGTTTGACGAGAGATGGATAGTGAAAGATGTTTAACGACCCATCGTTTAGGCACCACATTGCTCTCAGAACCGCATTCTTTGTTATAAAACACTGGAAATCAGAAGAAATGAAAAAGAAATTGCCAGAAAATCAAAATTGAGCCACTGAGGTGACACAGATTATGATTTTTGTTTTGTTTTTTACCAGTACTCAGCCGAATTGTCTAACATAATCCCATGACTCATTATATTGTGGAACATTATGTTTAATATAGTGAGCATTTTCTATAAATGGGTAGAAAATGCTGTTTTTCCACTTACTTTTAACTCCAGTTCATTTTCATGCTGGAGTGTTATGAGACCAAGTCAAGACCAAGACCACAGCCAATAAAGTCACGACTGAGCATGAAAGAAGGGCAAAACCAAGATACTAAAGACCGCACACCACGGAGTCCATGTCAAGACCGTGACATCGTTCCAAACCTCAAAGGAAATGTCTCTTAAATGAACTACAATAACTTACACTGTTATTATTATTTTCTACAATGAAATCATTTTCTAAAATTGACAAACACCGGCCAAATGGGGGGGGGGGGGGGGGAATGAAAAGGTCAAATTATTGGCCTGCATCAAGCAAAGACAACAGCTAAGCAGATTGCCAAAATGACTAGAATTGGATCAAGTACTTTAGCCAACGAACACATTAGAAACTGGAAGGACATTGCTGAAACATCAACTTCAAAAATTCATCAATGAACATGATCAGAGATCACTTAAACGCATCAAGTTGCTCAAAATCGGCTAGTAGAAATCTATGATAAGAACTCACAGGATTAGGCCTGAAGAGCTGTGCAGCCACGGGAACAGCACTTCCTAGTGACGCGTTTGCTCCGGAGCATAAAGATTGGACTTTTGAAAAAAGGCATTGGGAAAAGGTCATGTGGTCTGATTAATTCAGAGCCGATTCCAGCGCAACAGAGTAAGAAGGGAAGCGCATGAAGCGATGCTCCCATCATGCATAGCGTCCACTGTACGAGCCTCCGGAGACACTCCGGAGTGTTATGATCTGGTGTTGCTTCAGTCGCTCAGGTCGAGACTCAGCAACGTTATGTGGAAATAAAATGAAGTCACATGACCACCTGAATGTACTGAATCACCAGGACATCACATCTGTGGAGGGTTTCTTCCCTGATGGTACGGGACATATTCCAGGGCTCAGAGTGTGAAATAGTGGTTCCGAGAGCTTGAGGATTCACCAAATACTCAAAGCTAAATGAAAGCTCAAATGAAATGTTAGAGTGTATGATTTTTTTTGTTAGTGTGCACAATTCACAGATGCACTTGTGCTTTATTATTTATTATTTTTCTAAGATGAAGCATTTTGAAATACAGTCACTTGAAATACATAGATACGTTTACACGCCTCTCTCTCTCTCTCATACATACACAGTATATACATTTTATAGAACATAGAACAGAAACAAGTACTTGTTCATGGAAATGATGTAGGCTGAGTAAACACTGAGTGAAACCTCACCCAGTTTTATGACAAGATCGAGATCACTGAGGTAAACCACACCACCATTATGCTTTGTACCAAAATTAGAGTAAAGTATAATGTGATGTAAAAAAAATTAGCTATATGTTTAGGTTCCTGTCACCACGGCGGCCCAATTCTAGTTGATTTCTACATCAGTCTCAGTTTAAAAGTATATTAAATGCACGGTCATGTTTTTATTTATTTTAAAGAAAAACAACCACCACGTCACCTCGGCGTCTCCGTCAGTGACGTCAGGCACTTTTTCTTTTAATTTGCGAGCAGAATAATACTGAAAAGACAAAACACACACGCACAGCACTGCCGTTGATACGTTTAAGGTCACTGAGGCCCTTTTATAACAACACACAGCTTTATTATAAACCAGACTGCACACTGGGCTCTGTTAGTGCAAGACGTTACGCACGCATCGCATGAACTCGAAACGATATAAAGATATACAGACATCCTTTCATACTCGTTGAGAAATATTCATTTATTGTCAGGCTGTACTTTATACAACACGTTACACATGATGTCATAAAAACAACAAAGTCACATGTTTGAAGATGACCAAAATGATGTTACATTACAAAAAAAACAACAACAAAAAAGAGAGAGAGAACGTAAAAAAAAAAAAAAAAAAAAGACAGACAGAGATGGAGAGAGAGAGAGAGAGAGAGAGAGAGATCTCTTTGACCTTGGAATATCCTGGCAGTCTCTACAGCATAAGCAGGAACACACTTCCATCCTGAAAATACACACACACACAGTCAGCAACAGCAAACACTCAGACAATGTGTGTCCCTTTCCTCCTGCCTGTAGCAATATTTACTAACGAAAAACATGATAATAAATGGAGACTAGCACTAAAGTGCTAGCATGCCCTGGTTTAACCTGACTAGCTCTCCGCTCATTAGCAAGCTGAGGTGATTTTCAATACCGCTTTAGGATTTACCTGTAGTGTTTCAAAAATGTAAAATTATTTTTGTTCCCTTAGAGGTCCGAGGACTAGCATGATTTCAATGATCCTGACTAGCCTGCTAGTAATGCTACCATGTTGTGGAGTCTCATTTGTGGACTGTAGCAAGTCAAAATTGAGGTGGTTTGACCTTTGTGTGACCGTATTAGGGTGTCTATGGGTGTGTAATCAGCAATGGATCATGTAAACTGTAAAAGCTATATGTACTGAGTAAGCCATAAACTATAATAACGCGTAGCACAGACACGGAAGACTTCACTTGACATCTTTTGGATCTGAGTAGCTATTTATTAACATTTTAGGTTATACATGCTATTGTTATTTTTATCTGTCAGAAACATGTCACGGTTTACAATATATGATTACTTTTGCTTCATGCCTATAAAAAAACTGACTCAGTAATCAGACCTGCCAACTTTTCAGAAAAGGCTTGGAGTGAGATTATGAACATAAGGGCATTGGTTCTGTGCGTACACGCGTATGACATTCAAATGATTCAAAGAATTAAAACTTTAGCATGACCCTCGTTTGGTCCTAACTAGTTTTTTCTACCTAACTAGTAGAAAAATTTCTGTTGCTTATTTCGAGGAGTTCTTAGATTCTAAGTAGAGAGTAGTATAGGTTTACAATTTTAATGTTTACATTTAACAATGCCATATAATCTTTCATTAAATAGAGTTTTGGGAAAATCCTATGATTCTATATCCTTTTTTTATTTGATCAGTGTAGCCCTGTAGAAAAATAAATGCATCCATCCTGTAACATTATTTACCAACTAAAGCATAAAAATTACACTAAACAAAGATTATGTACAAGTTGGAGTGAAAATTTTTTATCCATAGTAGCACTCCAATTAGTAATAGAGATGCTGATTTTTATTATTATTATTATTATTATTATTATTATTACAGTGGAACCTTGGATTACGAGCATAATTCATTCCAGAAGTGGGCTCGTGTTCCAAAACACTTGTAAACCAAATCATCATTTCCCATAAGAAATAATGAAAACTCAAATTATTCGTTCCACAGCCCACTTCTGGAACGAATCATTAATACAATCTATAAAATGAAAATAAAACAAATTAATCTGCCCTTTACCTTTAAAAAAAAGTACAAATAAATCCAGACAGATAAGTGTGTGTGTGTGTGTGTGTGTGTGTGTGTGTGTGTGTGTGTGTGTGTGTGTGTGTGTGTGTGTGTGTGGAATTAGCCCCTTCCCTCGCCTCGTTTTACACAGTAACACTTCTCCTCCCTCTCCCCACCTTGCTTTTTAAGATTCACAACACACACACACCGTTTTAACAGGAAAAAAATTAATCTCTGAGACTGGCATGAGCGTATATTAACGGACTCACTTTTTAAGTTTCACAACAAATGCATAAACACAGCGCAAACACCGTTTTAACGGAAAAAAGCGAGACTGGCATGAGCGCATACTAACAGAATCACTTAAGTTTCACAACAAAAGGACACACACAAACACCATTTTGACAGGGAAAAAAGAAATCTCTCTGACCTGGTGTGAGCGCATACTAAGGGAATCACTGCTGTAAAGTAAAAAAAAAATAAAAAATGAACCAGCACCTTACCTTTGAAAAGAATCGCGACAGAGCAGAGTTTCTGTGTGTTTGTGAAGCCGGGGAGGGGGTGAAAAGCCGAGAGAGCATCTGAGAGTATATATATAATAAGAGTCGTATGTGTGATACATGATACTCGGCGCTCGTAAACTAATACTTGCTCGGTTTCCGAATAAAAATTTATTAAAAATCTTTGCTCGGTTTGCGGAACACTCGTAAACCACGTTACTCGCAATCCGAGGTTCCACTGTATTATTATTAGTAGCAGTATTAGTAGTAGTAGTAGTAGTATTAATAATAATGACAACAATATTATGATTATTATTATTATTGTCCAGACGAAGAAAAGAAGGATTCCCAAAAGTGCAAAGCTGGATTCATGTAATGATCCATGAAGATGCCACTAGGCTTGTTTTCATTTAATAGGAGATATGATGATGTTCACCATGAAACTCTGAAGAGAACATATGAGCAGTTACAGGTTCAATTGTGACCAATCATGAGACCAATAGCATGAACAACTTGCTTCTCTTTAGACATGCATCCATCAAAATGTTTCACAAGTTATCAGTGATGTTATCGAGCAAGGTCCTTAACCCTCAACTGCTCACATGTATAAAAGGTATAAAAACGTAAGTCACTCTGGATAAGGGCGTCTGCCAAATGCCTAAATGTAAATATAAATCAGGACACTGGTCCACAGAGGGTGAGAAAAGTCAGCAATACACATCTAGGCAAACTTCGGCGTGTCATGCCTCAATCAATTGATTCCAAAGCGACCAAACAAGGAAGGCCGCGTAAAGGAACGTGAAACCTTAACGTTCCTCATATAAGCCAAACACCAGCACCCCATCAAAGACTGTAGTACCCTGTTTCTCAGCCTTTTTTTTACCAAAGGTTTATTTTAGAATACCAAAGCCATAAGCATTCCAGACCTCACTTCAGCGTCTCAGCTCTGCAAATATTTTAGACACATATTGGGCAAATGTTCGCAGAAGGCCTGTGCCAGTGTATGCAGAGTGCCCAGCTACCTCATGTCTATCAGTCATGAGAGCTTCAGAAGCAAGATTTACAGTGTTCAAGAAACCTCACACGGATGTGAAAGAGGCCCCATGGAGTGTTAAAACACGTCTGTGGGGAGAGAGGCAGTGGAGTGAGGCGTGAACAGCAGCCAGTTACCATCACGGTATGTACGCTTGACCATTTAAACAAAATCCCAGTACTCAACTATAATCTTTTGCTGTGTTGCTGTGCAAAAGCTGTGTTTTAGAGTACACAGAACAAAGTGCACACAAATGGGGTAGTCATCAAGGCCAGTATTATTCATCTACCAATACATTGGTGCGGATACATCGTGTGCTTCTCGTGCTAACGATGATCCTAGTACACTGCACTGGATTTGTGTAGACCAGACCAAGAAGCAGGTTGGGTCAGAATTCAGGGTCATCCATGACACACTATCCTTAGATCACTGAGAGTCAGGATACTTAGGGACCCGGAAAGATGAAGCCTGGAGGTGTCTTTAACCACTGAGCCACAATTGTCCCAGAACCAGGCATTTGTCTTGTCCTGTCCAGCAGACACTTTGGGGACACCAACTAATCAGGTTATTTCAAAAACAGCTTGAAACCAAAAGGAGACAAGTTAAATGAGAACCTCTGACCATGGCCAAGTGCCTGCTCGGTCTTGTGGTATTTCCATTTAAGGCCCGACGTGAAATTTTATAATCGGAAATATCGACAAGAGAGCAAGTTCAGAACGTTTACAAGCTTACAACTTCAGGACACTGAGACTTGCTCTGTCCTTTTCCATCCCAGCTGCCAGCAGCCACACAGGCCATCATCCTCAATAATACAGAGAAGTTTCATTTGGGTACCTCCAATAATCCTCTAGGGTAATACTCTGCTCCCTCACGAACATATCATCAAAGCTGACCAGGTTTAACGAGTGTGAAGAACTGTACCATAGCTTAAAGGGAAAAAAAAACATGAGAGCAAACTCTGGATCCTTTAAGGTTTTTTTTTTTTTTTTTTTTTAAGATCTACTCAAGGATTATGGTATACACTGAACTATACCATCAACCGACGCACGCTTCGTTAGTGCCAGTTGTACTTGGCAACGTAGGATATAAAAGTCATTGCTCTAGAGGGTGTGTGTACTCAGACTGTCTAAATGTTTAGTCTCCTATTTTTTTTTTATTTATACTTCTCCACTGACTCAGCGCCAGATCAAATGCTCACACACCAAAAAACTAGCTCTTTCCAGCAGAACCGTTCACTTCAAGGCATCCTTTGTCATAAAGTTAAAGTTAAAATAAATGACTTCAGCCACTTTTTCTACATGTTCACTAATAATCTCCGAAGTATTTGTAATACACAAGACTGACATGTACTGTACTGGAAATTGTGGGATAAACAACCCAAAACCTACCTTTCACTTTCAGTTTCTTACACTGTGTACAATCTCTACTAATGATCAATTACGTCTAAGCATAAAGTCTGAACATAAACTGAATTATAAAGGGAATACTACATCTGAAGTCTTCAAACCAGACAACTAGATTCTCACAGAAGTTAATCACTCAGACTTGTTTAACATACAGGTATTTTCATGGTCACACGTTGTGTGTTTGGCAAAACTGAGATGGTCTGAAGCAAGCTTAAATGGTTCTGTAATTCTGGGATATTTAAGTAGACCACCAAAAATAAAAAAATAAAATAAAATAAAAAACCAGGTTGTGGCATTTCTCACGGCCAAAGCTTTTTCATTTGCCTCCATGTGGAACGACGCAGAAGGTTAAGGCGGAGAATCCGGTTTCACATTCTAATCACGCCTCAAGCTGGCTGGGTCTAGACTTGGCACGGACGCCATTACATGCGGCACATTTTGCACATACTGGAGTGGAGCAACTGTTTCTTGTTGGTAATAAACTTTTACTGGGTTTTCCTTGGCTGTGACAGTGACCCATGGTTGTCTCCAAACCACATGAGTAAACATAACTGAGGAGGCGATTCGATGACACAACTGTCTCCAGCATCCATATTCTGCTCCATCATCGTTTGAGGATGCTCCCGGACATGACGCTGACCTCTAGTGGCCTGCACTGAAGAACGGTGGTGTAGAATTTCCTTGATGACTATAAAAACTAATACGGCATTAAGGAGGTTGAAATCTGATCCAGTAATCATGCTACTGACCCTGAAATTTTTTTAAGTATGAGCTGTTACAAAACCCCGGGTTCAACAGAGTTTAAAGCTACCGTCCCCAACCAAAAAGGCGTGTCTGGAAGGGGGAAAAAAAAAAAATCATATCCAAAAATCCTACACAGGTTGAACCAGAATGCATGCTCCTCTTTTGGAAAGAAAAGAAAAAAAACAACAAAAAAAAACAATGCTGCTCCAAACCAATAGGTTCAGCAGAGAGTTAACATGACCTTTAAATCACTGCTGATACCGCATTCACTGGAAAGGAGAGGCGCTGGTTTCCTGAGATCTCTAGGACGGCTGCTGGCTGAGCACACACCACTAATGCTAGGAAAACAGAAGCTAATTCTTACAGCAACACACACTGTTCCCACTGCTGCCCATTCATCATCGTAATAACAGTCTTTCACAAGATCCTGTATATCAAGGGATTGTGATGGGAATTGAGCTGATAGTGTGTGGATAGCACACATCGGTTCCACATCAGGACGGAAACTACAGAATGTTCATGCTACAACTGCTATCATTCCCAGGATCTCTCTTTGGCAGAGAATGCTGGACAACTCTTTCCTCGATCGTGGTGTTGACATACCCGATCAAAGATCACTCTTTGTTTAATCTTAAGTATCGTGGAGGTGTACATCATGTTAGATGTCCCGAAAGAGAACAAAATCAGTCTTATTCCTTACAGCTTGGGGGTTTAAAGCCTCAGAGCAAAAGGCAAAACGTTGATTCGAAGCTTCGCAGCTGCACCCTGAAGGCATAACTTTAACCAAATGATGTAAATGCAAACATTCCAGGATCACAGGGTTCACTTCCGTCAAATAAAAAAGGCTGACCCCGGGCCTAGTCAGACAACTTCGGGTAGACGAAAAAGTTTCAACGTCTCCAAGATCCACAAACACTTCAACTTTCAAGGCCGCGCGAATCTCGGCTGCTCGCTCTAGACTTTGTTCCTAAGCTACAAAACGAGCGTCTCGGAGGTAGTGAACTCATTCCTTTACAATGCCTGTGTCTCTGACTGCTGGTCTATTGCTTTGGCTACTGAAGTTGTGAGGACATCGCGGAAAGATGCCCCGCTGGAGACTTTCTATAAAAGTGCCAGGAAACGATGATGCTCATCATTACAATGATTATGTAACAGAGCTGCAGGATGAATTTTTGTTACAGATATTACAAAAAAAAAAAACTCCCTTCACAAATTAACTCAGTAACACACTCATCAACCAACCTGTAACTGGCTTTATTCCCAAATGACATGAGATGAATTCTTGCATCTTGTCATTAGCGCACTTAAATGTCATTTCCTCTACAACTTTTCTTGGACTGGAATGCATTCAGTCCTGTATCCTGGTTACGTCCGACAAACTGTGTTTTTCTTAAAACACAGAGAAGCAGACATGCCTTCACCGTGAGCTGATCTGATCTGCAAATTATTTCGCACTTCCAACACAAGGCATCGAGTTCCTTCTCGGAGCAGCACCCAAAAAGCCGTGGAATTCGTGCACTCTCCTTTGATGTCGTTTCTCTTTCCAGTAATGAAATCTGTCTGGTCACCAGATGTGGAAAAAAAAAAAAAAAAAAAATGTTGGGGGGTGGGGGGGGGGGGGGGGGGGGTGTTGGGATCACAAGGTCATCAGAGCTATATCAGAGCGCTGTCTTTTGTGATCGTTTAGCAGGTGGAGACTTCTTTCTCTTGTGTGTTTATAGGCAGGTGGGGGGGTTGTGGATCAGTTCGTCATGAAGGATGAGCTACAGTAGATGCCAATCAAAAGGATTTCTGGCGCTTTACTGTAGGTGTTTGTCTATAAAAATCCAGCCTGGATCAACCGGTGGTCTAACAGCTCCAGAGTGTCCAACAACTACAGACTGAAGTATTAAAATATCCCATGTATTATAGTTCTCCCTTGTGATGTCACTAATTAGTTTCCGCACATCTACAGTTGCCGAAAAGTTGTCCCAGTTAACCCGAATAACTAGTGAAAGCTGGATATGTGACAGTGGTATTCAGCTTCCTGAGCCATGGCCTCGGTCATCTCCAGATCTAAACCCAAAAGAAAAGCTGAAGAAGGCAGGAGAATTGAAGAAACCATCTTCCGTATACTGTATGATCCTCAGGAAGCATTCAAGCAGGCATGGCCTGAGCCAGCGGCACCAGAGTACCGTAGACGTCTTTGTGACTCTACACCCTGCCAGACCCAGCAGGTTCAGAAGAATGCGACTTGATACTAAATACTGATTTTTGGAAAGTAATTTCACTGCAGAAGATAAGAAGCTATTATTATGGTTATCATCTTGATCATCATTATTGGAAAAAAAAAAAATTAAGAAATGTCATTAAAACAACGAATTTCACTTTTATCTCAATACTTTTGGTCACCACTGTGAATATAAACTGTATGTGTACTACTACAACTAAAACGGAGTGTTAAGAGTATTGATAAAGTTATTAGTTCAACAGTAAACAGTCAAACATCCAAAAGGGAAAAAAAAAGCACACACATTTCCCTTTTCTACTTAAAGCTGCAAGAATTTCTTACAGATAACATATAACGAGTCAGCAACTGCCAAAGAGAAAATATAGCATATAAATAGAATATTACGACCATCCGCCTAATATTGAGTAGGTCCCCCCTTTTGCAACCAGAAAAGCGATGTGTTGTGTGTTCTAACTTTCTACAAACAAGTATTCATCTTTTCATCTCTTCTACTGGATCAGACTACACGGGCCAGCCTTTACTCCTCATGTGTATCAGTGATCCTTGGTCACCCTTTCGCAGATTCACTGGTTTTCTTTCCTTGGAGCACATTTGGTATGACCTGAGCACTGCACACCAGGAACAGCTCAAGATCTGCAGTTTTAGAGTTGCCTTGGCATATAGACATGACAATTTGGCTTTTCTCACTTTTGTTGGCTGTTCCCAGGCTGCAGTGGTCAGGACATACCAAAAGTGATCCAAGGAAGGAAAACCGGGACAGACAACAGGGTCATAGTTGGCCAAGGCTCACCGATGCACATGGGGAGTGAAGGCTGGCCCATGTAGTCCAATCCAACAGAAGTGTTTGTGTAGATTGTAATTGTTGAAAAAGTGAATGCTGGTTCCAAGAGAAATGAGTCAGAACACACAGCGCATCACATATTAGGCGGGTGCTCAATGCTGAAACATTAAAGAATTATTTTTTTTTTCATCACAAAGAGTATCTGAAAATCGAAAATTGGAAATCTATCTATTTTTCCCTTTCCTAGTACCTTAAGATTTATAATTGGTAATATTTATACAGTGGAACCTTGGATCACGAGCATAATTCTTTCCGGAACACTCGTAAATCAAAATTTCTTATGGGGAAATTTGATTTATGAAAACTAAAATTATTTTTTTGGGCTGTGGAACGAATAAGTACATAAAACTAATTAGTACAAAGTATTAAGTAAAAATAACAAAAGTTAGGAGCACGCTAGTGATGGGTCGTTCATGAACGATTCGTTCTTTTTGACTCAGAAGAACGAGTAGTCTCTGAGAGTGATCCGTTCATTTTCTACTGGGTGCGAATGCGCAAATCATCTCAAAACTTCCGTAGGTTGGGCCTCTCGGTGGCGCACTGGTCAAGTGCTCGCCCTATCATCCGGAGATCGCGAGTTCGATTCCCGGGTGATTCTGTAACCTCTCGCAGCCGGAGGTCTAGAGAGAGCCGATTGGCCGAGCTCTCTCAGAGGGGAGGGATGAGAGGTACTTAGTGCTCCCACATTAATCACGGCTCTACAGCCAGTCAGGGGCGTCAGTGAGCTCACGCAAGCGGAAGGAGCGGATAGCGCTGTGTGTGACTCTGCCCCCAATGGGAGCCCCCTAGTGACTGGGAGGAATTGGACACGACTAAATTGGGGATAAAATCGGGGAAAAATCCCCAAAAAAACTCCGTAGGTTATCTACAGGAAACAGAAATGAGTAGTTACCTTTCAGTCTTTTCGGTACAAATCGTTCGTTCTTTTGTCACGTGACTCTCATAGACGTTATGCAGTGCAGTAGATTTAATCAGTGGAATCCAAGGTTCCACTGTAAATAAATTTCTATGCAAGCGTCCATAGTACTTCAGCTTTTTTGGAGGCGATGCTGCAATTAAAAAAATATAAATCTGAAGCCTACATCAGTGTTAACTCAATGTGATCTACTCTTCAAAGTATTTAACAAAATTATAATAATTCTATCCCAAATTTTTTTTTTTTTTTTAAAGGTTCAGGAATCATGTACTGTATGTAAAACAAAACATCATGAGCTGTTAGATGTTTAAAGAGGAATGTGATAACTGTCATTTTAATACCATGCTCAATTTTACAAACAATTGAATTAGTGGACAATTATTTCAATTACTAATTAATTTTTAATAAAAAACAGCCCAGGTGATGCAAATCATAAGATCGGACTTTTCCGCATTGCGTCGAGGACACACTTGTACGTGTATTTGCTGCGGCCTGCAAGCGATTCCGTCTCATCAGCGAGTCATTACGGACATGATGTGCTGGAACATGTCCTGATATTCGAGGGGAAACGCTTTAGACGTGCGTAAACACTGAATATTAAATCAAACCTGCTAAACTTTCACACTTAAAAACGCACATGCGGTAGCTTCGGATACCGCCGTGTCAGAAGCATGGAGTCTGGAAAACATTACAACGGAGACAATTTGAGTTGAAGTTTAAGAGGCATTTTGAAAGCATTAGCCGTTTCAACACCGATCTTTCTCTGTCCAACAGAAATGTTGACACAAGCTGGTTCCACCCGTCTAATAAAATCACACAGGATTTGATTATAGCGTGAACCCTCTGATCTCTCGTGCTCTCGCCCCGAGTCTGGCGTGTTCTCTCGGTTTTTACCGCGCCGTGTAGTCTTGCTGAGCGTGTTTAGAAAATGTAGTGCGATGGCACGTTTGGCTGAAAAGGCGAACAGAAACGAGGACAAGCACGAACATGACGGACCAGGTGGAAATAAATACAAAAAACTGACATTTTTATGATTCTTTTTTTTTTGCTTGTTTCAACAGCATGAACATGTGTACGATACAAAATCAGTCAAACATTAACATACATAAATTAGCTAACACAGGAAAGAGTCTTCCTTCAATTTGATTCTGCATTAAAGTCTTAAGACAAAATACAGCAGGATGGATCCAGTAGATACAAAACATTGCACAACACGATAAACATGCACACACAAAAATAATAAAACATAGGCATCTAATATATTGATTTTCAGAAATGTGCATTCAATTCCATATACATTTTTTGCACGCGTAAAACTCAACATGTCCACTAGAGTGCAGTAAGCAATCACATTGCAGTGAAAATCATAACGATAGTTTTTTTTCCCCCCTACTTAAAAAAAAGCAATGTCTCAGGCTCTCACACTCTTTCTAAATGTAAAGAATAAAAAAAGTAAAAAAAATTTGAAAATTGTTTTAATAAGAATGAGAAACCAGACTAATTAAGCCATCTACAGTACTGTAAAGGTGTTGTTTTCTTACCTTGGACAATCACCTCCGTCTGGAGCGGGTTGTTTTCTCGGGTGTCGTCTTATTCTGACTCGGATTCTTAGCGGCAGTCCTTTTCGAGCGCCGCACTGTTTCATGATCACTTTCTGATGGAGGTTCGGGGGGTTCGGCAGCCTTTTGGGCTTTTCCCAGCTCCTGTCCTGCATTTGAGGAATCCTGAGAAAGTCAAATCAGAATAATAAACTTGCCATTATAGTAAACCTAATGATTTACATGATGCATGTACAGTATGATGTACTTTAAAAGCAAATAGCTGACCCTAAAACTTGTCTCATTAGATCTACAGTAAAGAAGAAGAAATTATTTAAAAGTGTAAAAAAAAAAAAAAATTTTAAAAGGTGTAAAAACAACTTTTACTCTACCTTATCTTCACTAGGGTTCTTCTCAGCTTTCTGCTTGGGTACTTTTTCTTTCTGGGCCCTTCTCCTAGAAACTGTCTCTTTCAAGATTGTTACTTTCTCAGGCATTTCCTTTAGGGCCTTTCCTTTTAAAGCTGTTTTCTTCTGTGATTTTTTCGTTGAAGTAACCAACGCATCCCAGTCCCTTAGGTCCATCTTTTCTGAAGTGTTGTCCTCGGAGTCTGTCGTCTTCTTAACCTTGTTTTCTACTGCTTTCTCCTTTTTAGAGGCCTCTTTCAGGCCTTCCTGCAAAACAGTCTCCTTCAGGGAATTCACATCCTCAGTCAGCTCATGCGAAGCCGTCTCCTTCTGGTCCTTCTTCGAGGCCCTTTTGTTCGAGGTCAACTCAGCAGTTTTCTTTGAAGCCCTTGTCCTTGTGGCCTTTAGCTTAGA
The DNA here is from genome assembly GCA_030347435.1 of Clarias fuscus. Classification (NCBI taxonomy): domain Eukaryota; kingdom Metazoa; phylum Chordata; class Actinopteri; order Siluriformes; family Clariidae; genus Clarias; species Clarias fuscus. The sequence continues at coordinate 3,025,631 of CM059228.1, forward strand.
TGCCATTGCTTTTGGGGCAGTCTCCTCTGGGGCCTTAACGGTCAAGACGGTCTCCTTCAGGAATACCTCAATTTCATCAGGTTCCATTACCTTTTGGGCTTGTACCTTTGGGGCAGTCTCCTCCACGACATCCTCATCCAGTGTCTTGACTTGTGGGATTGTCTTCTTCTCAGCAGTATTTTTTGAAATAATCTTTTTTGGTGCCTTTACTTTTCGGGCCGTCTTTCCTTTCTCATCCTCCTCAACTTGAGGAGTTTTCTCCTGACCGATCGCTCTCAGAGCCGTCTTTCTCAAGGTCTTCTCCTTCAAGGCAGTGGTTGGTGGGTTAATTGTTCGAGATCCCTTGCGGCCTTTTTCTAGCAACTTTGGAGACTCTTTCTCTGGGACCTCTTCTGTGCCCGTCACCTCCTCCTCCTTATAGATCTTTGAAGTTGTCTTTTTGGCAGCTTGGCTCTTTGGGGCTGTCTTACCTTTTTTAGCCACTTCCCCCTCAGCTGTCTCCACCAGGACCACTTCCTTACTGGTTGAGTCTTTCAGAGAAGGCTTCCTTTGGGCTTTATTTCTCAGAAACGTAGTTCTGGATCCTTTGCGGCCTTTCTCAAGCACTTCAGCCACGTTTGAGAACTTTACCTTTTGGGGCAACTTGTCTGGGGACTTTACTTGTGAGGGTGTCTCGTTTGGGGCCATTTCATCTGAGGACATTTCCTTCTTGGTGGTCTTCTTTAAAGTCGGCTTTTTTGGGGCTTTTTTCTCACCATCCTCAGCTATGTCTTTGCTAGGCTTCTCCTTTACAGTTTTCACCTTCAAGACTTTTTTCTTCAGGGTCTCGTCTGAGGGTTTAGCCCTTCTGGATCCCCTGTGGCCTTTCCCTGGGACTTGAGACACCCCTAAGACCTAGTAGAGTAACAGTTCTATTTAGTGACTATTTAGTCACTGTTCTGTATATTTCTAAACACCAGGCTACAATCAACCAACCTCAAAACACACTATGTTCCATAAACATATGTATGTTCCCCACGGTTAAGTTTCCCCTGAAAGCTGCTAGATTATTGTGAAAATATTATACTGTATACAATGTTTGTGTGCTTCTCAGTGCATGCACACCAGACAATACTATTCTTTAGAATTAACAGAGAAAAAGCATGAAACTGATCAAATCAGACATTTTTTTTTTTTTACATTAAAGTGAAATAAACAGGAAGTGGTAAATACATCAATAACAGCATGCCAAAGGAAGCAATGAACTGTTTCTGACTCGCCTTCATCTTCTCTGCATCTTTTTCCTCCGTGTCGGAAATTGCTTGGGCTCGAGACACCTTTGATGCCTCCTAAGAGAAGAAAGTCTTTATTTCCAGCTCAAAGAATATGATAGCCTTTGAGAAGCAATACAATATTCAAAAATGGACAAAAATACTGTAACTTTGATTCCTGATTAGCCTTCTCCAGGTGCCTTGAAAAAAGATATTTGAATATAATCGCTAAATATCACACATAAAAGCTTAAGAATGCTGGCTGGTTTGAAAGAGTGACTCTTCCAGCACAATTTAATTTTTACATTTAAAATGTATAATAATAATAATTATTATTATTTCTAAAAATTATTTTTACAGGTGAAAATTCTCAGACACTTCAAAAAGGGCTCATCTAAAAATAGCCATATTTTAAAATACTGGTATCAAGTTTTGATAATTTTTTAAGCAACATGTTAACAGATCTTTTCAATTAGGATTAAAATTCACTTAATTTATTTATCCCAGCTAAAGAACCCTGTTTTAACACCCTCACACACACCTCCTTCTCGGACAGACGAGTCTTCAGCTCTGCAAGTTCCACCTTCAGAGCTTCTATGTTTCCCTGGCAAAAGTAATACAAATAATAAAACATTTTTTTTTAAACTTGATTTTGAACAAATTAAATCGCAGCTGTTGTTTCTAACATCGCCCAGTCCTGTGTATTACCTGGAGTGTGCTGATTTTCTTTTGACAGTTCTCCATCTCCTTCATGGCTTTCTCCGCCTTTTCTCTAGAATTAATTAATTAAATAAACACAATTTACAAAATCATGGTGGATTAAAAGCATTTTTTCATTTTCCCTTCTTTTAAAAAGATGTGGAAAAAAAAAACACCTGTATTTATAATACGAGGAGGTGATTAGACTTTTTAAATGTCATTTTTACTTATTTGATATTATTTTAAAATCATAAATTCATGTTTCAGATGTGTTTTTACAAGTAGTGCTACAGTTTCATTAGCGTTTTGCCCAGTTTCATCGTGTTTCTATATGATCTCTGAATCACGCCACTGTAAACACCCCTGCTACCTGAGCTCCCGAGCTTTCTCCGCCTCTTTCTCGAGGCGGCTGATCTCCGCGTTTCTCTCACGCACGGCTCGCTGAACTTCATGGAGGCTCAGCTGTGAGAGCAGAGCTTTGTCTCCCAAACCTTCCAGCTCTTCGGCGGTTCGAGAATGGGACAGGATGCTTTTACACAGCTGCAGCAGCGAGTCGCAGGACGGAGTCTGCAGCACAGGATTCAAGGTCACAATCATAATGATGCTGCAGAACATTGAAACGCACAGCGGCGTGAGCATGGAAGCTTGGTTCTTACTGAGACGCATCACCTTGGACAGTTCGGTCTGGAGTTGGTCTCGAGAGGCGACGGCCAGCTCCAACCTCTGAGTCTCGGCCTGCAGAGTTTTCTCAACCTCACTCAATTCTTGCTGTGAAGAGAGTCAGATCCATAATTTGCCACAACTACCTTGCAGAATGTTTAAAAAAAAGGTAAGAAAAAAAAAAAACCATCAAGACATTTGTGAAGGTAAGAGGTAAGGGTCCGTCTGACAAATACTCCTCACCCTACATAGATATCCTAGGTTTATGCTGCAGCTTCCCAACAGTGGCAGTTCAGCAGCACTGGGACTCAAACCATGGACATTCTGATCAGCTGCCCAGCACCCTAACCGCCAAGCTACCCCCTCCCCAGACATTTGGAAAATTTGCGGTAAAAATTTAAAATAAAATATGTGTAGAGAAATTCTTTGCTCAGAAAAGCCAAATGTTAGAAACAATTCCTGACAGACAGTATGTGCATAATATGCTAGCTATATTTATTTAGCGAGTTGACAGGGCTAATTCGCTAGCTTTTTGAAAAGCTTAATCCAAGAATGTATGCAGTCATGAGGTGACCCTTTCCATTTCCGGGAAATATTGCCCACTAAAGAGCATGACAAGTGGTCATTTTAGACATAATTCCACAGTAAATGGCTAATCAGCAATTTTTACACAGAAAAAAAGAGAGACGCTAAGCACAGATTGTTGTGTCCTACTCGTTTACCTGGAGCTGTTGGGCTCGTTTCTGCTGCTTGGCTTGGTAGACGAACTCCAGGTCTGCATCAGTCCACCGGTAGCCCTGCATGCCCTGGATGAAAGCCTCAGGGTCTGCGTTTCCCATTTTCGCTAACCACCATATAAAAAAATTTTTTTTTAAATGTAATCATAGATATTAATCAGACAAAATATTTAAGACAAAAGTATGATATAAGTTTTAAGTACAAGAGAAACACTTTTGTCTTAAATATTTTGTCTGATTGATATCTATGATGCATTTTTTTTTTTTTTATATCTATGATTTACACTAAAACAAAACACTACAATGTAGAGTATGGAGCGGTTTGATTTGAACTCAAAAACCTCAAACAGTTAAAACTACGGACACGCAGGTTGTAGAGGAAACACACCGGACGCTGAGGTGATGCTGGACCTGCGATACGACATCCTCTCCTCCTTCACAGGCGGCCTTGCGGTGTCGTCCTGCCCACTGGGAGCGCCGTCTTGCTGTATCGTCTTACAACAAGTGAGGAGAGGAAATGTTTTAACATCCTTAACAAAAACGTCAATTAAAACGATTACACTAATCATCACAAACTAACATTATAATATATTTATCGCCATCATTACACCGCAGTGCGGTTAAATGAACTCTTCGCCCGCTTTATCCGGCACTTCCACGCGTTTCGTTTTCCGTACCGCTCTGCGTCTTTAGTTGGAGTTCTGTAAGTTGCGTCACCGCCACACTGTAGATCTCTCGCTCCTCAGCTTCCCTGTCCTTTAAAGCCGACTTTCCTTCCTCAAAAACAACATTAAATGCTTCCTTCCCTGATCAGGTGACTCTCCATTTAAGAAAATCTTAACATTGCCTTCGCTAGTTCTTGGAGCTGTGCCACCATATCTAAACTCTCCTGTATATATGTCCTGCATGAGAGCGGTACATACTCGACAGTCTTACTTTCATGGCGATCCTTACAGAGTCATGTAGGAGGTTGCCTGTTTACCTCCCATAAGTAGAGCGTCATTACGGTTGCTGTATCCAATTCTTAATCTGCTAATTAATACATTCTCTTTCTGATTTTTCTTTCCCATTTACCTTGTCCTGTATTACAGTAAACGCAAATGTCTCAATTTGGCACAGAAACAACAGTGATGCACCTACAAGGCCAAATCCTCACCAAACACAACACACACAGTATGGATTACTCCAAAGCAAAAGGCAAGTACACCAGGAAAACCAGTTTACAACCAGTTTGGTTCTGAAACTGCAGAGCTAATAAAAAAATAAAAAAACCAGTAATGTGAAGCACCACTACGAGATAAAACTCGGGTTGTTGGAAAAAAACATTTTCCGCAGCAGTCCGAGGTGACGGTGTGTAAAATACAACAACTGAGAGATCACTGTTACGCTTGAAACTCAAAATGGTGAGTAAAAGCTACAGTATGTTATGGATGGTCATGTGCTTAATAATCTACTTTAATCGATCCATCCATCCACGCAGGAATCTCTAAAGGTCCGATTAGAGACCGTGGACGCCAATGGTGACCATCGTATTTATTCCCATTTTACGCCCATGATGGGTCGTATACAGTCACACACTCATTCATCCGGTCAACATTCACACACATTTATGTGCAATTTGGGAACGCCAATTAGCCTAATCTAATAAAAGTGCCTTTTGGACTTTAGGAAGAAACCAGAGTAACCAGAGGAAACCCACCAAGCACAGAGAGAACATGCACACTCCATGTACACAGACCCCAAGCAGAGAACTGAACGCAGGTGCGAGGCGACAGTGCTAACCACTTCACCATCGTGTTACTTTACAATAATCTACTAATGCGCTACTGTCTCAATGTAAACACACACCGGCACCGATAGATATTAATGAGAAAAGATAAAGTGAATATTTTGACTGGGATCAGTTCATATTTTCACTTTGGCTGAAATAACAGCGCTGACGTGGTAGAAGTGAATTTTATAAAAACGTGGTATAAGTGAATTTTATAAAAACGCCGGAGTCGTTTTAAGACGAAACTTCATCTTTATCCGATCGACTTTTTCCATTTCTCATCTGTGATTCTCTCTCCGATCACCGGACAGCGAGTGTATTTGTCTGAGCACCAAAGAAGTACAACTTAGTGTAAACAAGGCGTCAGATACTCGACCTTACAGAATGTCATTTCTGTGTATTAATAAGTGAGACAGAGAGACACACAGACATGTAACGTGGACTTCAACCTCAAATAATAATAATAATAATAATAATAATAATAATATCACTCAGTACATTAAAGATCAGCAGATTATTTTTAGCTTTAACCTTTTAACTGTTTCCACAAACACTTTTCCTGTCAGCGTACTTACACTAGTCTAAAAGTAAATGATTTCTCTCATAAAAGGTTTAATAATAAAAGTTTCCTGAGAGGCCACGCCCACCTTCTTCCACACATCCGGGTACTTTTCTTTTTTTTTATCCCCACTTTTACGGTGGGATTAGATTAGGTTTGTTTGATATCTGTTTTTTTTTTTTTTTTAAAAAAAACAACAACAACAACAACAACCTGAGAGTTTTCTTCATCCTTGATGGCCGGCTCTTCCGGCGCATGCGCGGTGTGTGTGTCCGGGGTTTTGGTCGGAGGAGTCCTCTGCAGCTGTCGCCCGATGGGGATGAGATTTAAGCGTTTGTTCTCTAAAGGTGACTGACACTGAACCTGATCTCCGCGTGAACTCATCGCGCGTCAAGACAGCGGGGCTCACTCGGCGCGCATGCGCACTGCGTCTCACTCGTTGCGCGCCGCTAATTTGACGCGGTATATACAAAACAAAACTAGCTACTGCAGGAACACAAACACACCACTAGTTCATGATGTGCGCTCTAAAACGTCTACATCTCAGCACTCGTTAGTGATGTGTGGATAAAATTAAACCGCTTCGCTAGTGTTGTGTGTGGCTAATTGGTGTTTGGGATGAACATCAATTAACTCCTAGATTGATAATAGCTACATGTTTAGTAAATAAAATAATAAACACACATCACCATTTAAGCACTGACACCCTAATAATATATACTCTACGCTCAAATTAAAGAATAAAGCGAATCAACAGGCACATTTAACGTTGCTCCGATTAAACGCTGCAAGTTGTTCGATTGACCACGCTGCCCAAATGCCCTCCACACTCCCTACACACGTGCACTACCTAGTGCTCATCATAATAACTCCTCATGTAGTGCACTAGGCATCCAGTAGGGGGAGCAGTTTGGGATGCAGTCTTATAAATCACAGACATGAGACGCAGTGTTTTGATTTATGATTTATTTTTGCTTACACAAATATGAAATGTATACTTATAATAATAATAATAATAATAATAAGCATTATTCAGTATTTTATGCATACTGATTTAAATTTAAAAGTGTTAATAAAGTGTGAATGACCAAAAAAAAAAAAAAAAAAAAAAAATATATATATATATATATATATATATATATATATATATATAGTGGGTGCATTACAGTAACTAAATATAAAACTTGTATTTGGAATATAATGAATATTTCTTATATTTATTTAGACAGATTTAATTAACTACATTATATCAATAAATATTTATAAATATTATTTTGTAATTATTCTATGTATACTTATAGTAAAAGCACCGTTGAATGTTAAACGTATATGATTTTTTTGGTATTTATGAAATAAAAGTACAACAAAATGTCGATATTACAGATCCCGTATTTAGTATATAATTAATATTTATTCTATTTATTTAAACATATTTTTAGTAATTAATTTGATGACGTAAAAATTATTTGTTTAGATATTTCATGCATATTTATTTTATTTTTAAAGTTTTTTTTATTATTATTTGTATTTTGTTTTTGTGCAATGTGGATCACGATCCACAAGGGGGCATCGCTGCACTTAAAAAAAAAAACATTTCTTTCCTCCACTTCTTCTGACCTGTGAGAAGAAAAAATGTTTGTGTGTGTGTGTGTTTGTGCCATTGAACACAACACCTTTCTTATATTTTATCTGCAATTTTTATTTATTATGCATTACATGACAAAAAACCTAATCCATTCCAGGGGCTTGTATGACCGAAGAGCTGCCTATCTTGAAGACAATTTAAAAAAAAAAAACATACAGACTTTGCTCTCGTGGAGTCTGCCGTTGCATGAGTTGAAGTCAGCGTGTATCTTTCGATGCTGAAGGGGATGCATCAGGAACCGTTGGCTCCTCGATATCATCCAATCAGTTCCTGATGCAGTATCATCAACATCAGAAAGCGTCGCCGCACACTGGATGTGAGAGAGTCGCCCTGGATTAATGACCAAAAAAGTAAATATATCTAAAAGGCAATTAGACGAGTGTTTAGCAAAAAACACATTTGGTATAATTCTTATTCTTATTCGCACCATTATTTATACAAGCGGTTTGAATGAACAAGCTACTGTATGTCACAGCGCCAAAAGACAACTGAAAGCCGTCAGACTGGTGTAGGAGGCGTGGCCTGAAGTTTCATGTTAAACGTGACACAGATGATGGTAAAGCTCCAATTTAGGGGCCTCTGACTGGCACGGTGGTAACAAGCTCTCAAGTTCGGATCCTGGCTGATGCTGTGGCCTGAGAGCCGCTCTGGGGGGAGGGAGGGGGTTCATACTAGCGCACTCACATCAATCATGCTGCCGCTAGCCACTCATGGGCGTCCGTGAGTTTGTGCAAGCACTATCTTCAAAGATGGGTGATTGGGGTCTCGTGTCTTGGAGGAAGCACCCGATAGCCTTGACCCTCCCTACCTGGTTGGTGGCAGTGAGGGAGTGTGCACACATGTTGTCCAGTTTATTAGGAACAGCTGTATATCTTCTTTTTTTTTTAACACCTTGTTGAGAAACTCGTGCAAGCCGACAGGAATCTAGAGTGAACTGAAAAATAAGCACGCTTTACAACTGTGGTGAGCAGAAAAACATCACAGCATACAACACATCGAGTGGACAGTCCAGCACAGAAAACAATTAGTAGACAGTAGATTATTCATGTATTTATTCAATTTATTTATCTGCAGATGTCAGCAGTGTTACGCTACGTTCAAGTCACTCAAGTTGCTTGTTTTTATGTGAGTAGCCGCCAAACGTTGCTAAAGATCATATAATCCAGAATGTTTGTAGGCGGGGCATGAAAGGGGCGGGGACGCTGGGCTTGGCGCAATCCCAGCAGCCCCTGCGAGGCTGTCTCACACTCACAGTTGCCAGCTGAGATTATGCCAGCGCTCAGCCTGTCACGGTGTGATTTCATATTTACACAAATGAATGTGTGTGTGAGTGTGTGTATGTGAGACGAGGGGGTGTGAGGGTGAGGTCGACAGCGCAACCCCTGCAGGTGAACGTGAGCATCATGAGCACGTCACAGTTGCCTGCAGAGATTATGCCGGCGCTCCCATTGTGTGTGTGTGTGTGTGTGTGTGTGTGTGTGTGTGTGTTTCCGTCTTTGACCCAATGTTCAGTTCTCTAGTTGACACACTGACTTGTTCCTATGTGTTCCGACCTCTGTGTGTATGTGTGTGTATGTGTGTGTGTGTGTCCATATGTGATAATAAGGGACGTGTGCCCTAAATAAGGCGTTTAGTTTTCTCCACCTTAGTGATGTGTGTGAGTAAGTTAAGATTCCTGCAGCTGCTGACCTAGAAGGCGTCACACCAAGGCATCTGCAGCGTGGCCCCTGAAACACACACACACACACACACACACACACTCTCTCTCCTATCCTCCACCCTCCAGTTGCCATGGTGGGAGCAGAAGCACGCAGGGCTGTATTGTCCAAGCATCCACTGTGATCATCCCTCCATACACATGGTGTGTGTGTGTGTGTGTGTGTGTGTGTGTGTGTGGAAGAGAGAGAGAGAGATCGGAGAGCCATTCTAGTAGCTAACAAGATGAATCAAGATGAATCAAAAGCATGAAGTGTTTTGTTAAAGGTGCGATCAGGAACTTCAGAAACATTAGGTTTTAACTGCCTCACTTAAATTCTTAAAGCTTTTAAATAAATAATCTCTCTCTCTCTCTCTCTCTTTCTCTCTCTCTCTCTCTCGCCCAAATGTAGTTTCTGTCTTTAGTTTTACACCAGAGATACTGTATGACGCGACTGTAGCTAACAAGTCACAAAATACAATTGAAATGCATGTTACTTCTTCAAACCACACACAGTTCCTCAGTGATGTCACACAGACGTACTACGATGGCCACCAACGTTATTTGTTTAGCACATTTTAGTATGAAACTCATTCAAATACTTACTTTTTTTTTTTTAGCTACGTTATACTTGTAGCTCCAACACAAGACAAAAGAAACACCAAATATTACCTAGCAAGTGAAAGTTAAGAAACCTAACTAGTGAATTATCCTGGATTAGTGAGTCAAAGCTGACTAGTTACTGAAAGCTAACAGGAGTGAAATCTAACCGCACAAGAATAAAGCGAAGATTACTACAGTACACAATCGTTGGTGAGTGAAAACTGATTCAGATCAAACCTAACAGGATAAGAGCTAGCTACTGTACGAAAGATGACTAGCAAGTGAAAACCTAGCCACTAAGTGTAAGCTTATGTACCAGCAAGAGCAAGACAGCTAGCAGATAAAAATAATAATAAATAAAAAAATAGTTGCTAGTCTTGCTAGCTACTGTAGCTTTCCCTCATTGGAAAACATTCACTCACTAGTTTACTTTTACTTATTTGATACTTATTTTATGCTAACTAGAAGGAGTTCTTTAAATAGCTAGCTTTTACCCTGCTAGTTTTCACCCACTATTCAGCTTTCACAGACTATTTTACTTTTACTTACTAAGTAGCAAGTAAAGGCTACAGCGAGTGGCAGGTCAGAACTAGCAGGATAAAAGCTAATGAAAGCTTACTCATGACGAAAAGCTGATTAGTGACTAAAAGCTCACTAGCTAGTGGAAAACTAGCAGAGGACAAGCTTCGAAGTGAGCTGAAGGCAGCTAGGAAGTGAATGCTGACTAGCAAATAAAAGCTAACTCGTGAGTGGACCACTAGCAAGTAGATGCCAGTTAGCAGGTCAGAACTAGCAGAATTAAAGCAAAATCATGAGATAAAAGCTGACCAGTGAGTGAAAGTAAACTAGCAACTGAAAAATCGGCAGAGAAAAAGCTAGCTAGCAAGTAAAAGCTGAATAGTGAGTTTAAAAAAAGATGACTAGTAAGTAAACGTAAAATTGGCAGTGAAAAAGCTGAATAGCGGATGAAAACTAGCAGGTTAAAGGAACTCGTGGTAGTTAGCATTTAGAACAAGTTAAAGTAAACTAGCGAGTGAATGCTTGCCAGTGAGACCAAGCTAATTACCAAGACTAGCACGTAAAATACGAATGAGTGTAAAAAAATATCTCAGTTTCTCTTTATTTTTTTTAAATATATTTTTTAAAATATTTATTTAATTTGACCTGGGTTTGTATGTTTTTATCAACATCTACCAAAAAAAAAAATCATACTTTTAGACATGAGAAAGACCTTTTAGACAATCTGAGCAAAAAGACCTATAAGCTGACAGATGAGCCGAAAAAGCGTTCTCTAACCATTTAATTCAATTTAATTGAAAGCTTGGGTGAAACGTTACACCACGTGCACGCCTGACATTCATTATTTATATCACACACTTCAGAACCTTCTGCCGTTTAGACGCATGCAGCATCTGTGACGATCACTGCCCACTTTTCACTACAAGAAAAAAAAAATCATGTTGGATTTATGGATCATGTTTCATTCTTACATCATACATCAACAATTACACTATACTGTACATCAACTGTATATGTTTTATATTATTTTGCTCATCTTACCTGAATATTATTTGCCTTGAGCTGTTATGTTTGTTACAGTTTTAACTTTTTTTTTTTCTTCTTGGTAGAAAATCCAGATTTCCGGAGAGTAAGTTAATTTATTATTTTGTTAAAATGTACATGCTGGCAAAATACTTTGACAGTTTTTTAAAATATTTTTAGGTGAAGTGTGTCTCAATTAACTGAATTGAATAAGGTACAGTAAAAACAGCTGCAAATGCCATATGTTTTATGTAATAATAATACTACTACTAATAATAATAATGATATAAATTCCTGCTAAATAATCAGTATTCTAATTATGTTTTCTTAAGCCTGCTTCTAGGTCTACATTAACCTTTAATGAATGAAGCATTTCTAACTAGCCAGTCCGGTGTAATGATAAACAAACAGTCTTTTTAACCACAATCATGAACATTTTATTATTATTATTATTATTATTATTATTATTTATTTTTATTTTTTTTATAGCATAGAAATAATGTAATTTGAAGCAGTATAGTCAGATTATTCACTTTTAAAATACAGGTAATATAATGATGCCTCAAGTCTCAAGTATATTTCTAACTCATTTTGTTCATGGCTTTGCTGAGGCCTCAAACCCCGCCCCTTCTTCCTGTCTTTTTCATAATGTTACAGTATTTAGTCTGTTTGTGTTTTGTGTTCGTCTTGTGACTCTGTTTCAACGCTAATAAACCATACAAGAAGTTCTCCGCCTCTTCTTTTCCTCTGCCCGTGCCTGAAAACCAGACTCAGGGTGTCAGTTGGCTCTGGTCCTAAAGAAATGATTGTAGGCTTTTGTGGCCTTTGTGTGTGAGTTTTTTGGGATGCGATGGCCCCTGGGTAGGAGGTAGCGAAGGATGGAGGGAAGGAGGTATTGTTAGGGCTAAATCAGCATGAGTTGTTGAGCTAGGCTAGGTTAAGGTGCAGTGGGAGGAGTATAAGGGACGGGGGGACGGGGGGAGTGGTGTGGAAGCTGCGGGGCAGGGGAGTGGGGTAGGCGATTAAAACTTTTCCCAACAGCCTTTTTTCCTTTACAGGCCAGATTTTTGCAGGCACTGGGTTTCCTAACAAACAGTCCCCTTAGACTTAAACAGACTTGACACTTTTCTTTGTGGTCGCCCAAAGGTTCTGGATGCTTTCTCACCGGGGGAAGAGGGCGGCGGCAAGCTGGACAATGCAAATCTGGAACAGCTTCGTTTGCCGATGGATGCCATATTGTCTGGGAAACAATAAAACAGTACGACTGGAACCTGACAGGAGCACCTTAGACGGCCTTGCTAATGAGCATGGTGGAAGTTTCTGGAAATCTTGAGCTTTTTTATAATCAAACTAAGGGTCAGAGTGAGAAGGGATGACACATCGCTTACTTAACATAACCAAATCCATCAAGGTTATTTTAATCATAATGTTTGCAGAAAATGCAACAAAAAAAAAATGTAAGCCTGGAAAAGGTTATAAACCTGAAAGCGGAAAATGTTCATTGTTGATTGGACACGCCGTGTGACAGTCACCAGTGAACTGCACTTTAGTGTTAGTGAGTTCTGCTATGAAAAGAAAAATACTGAGTCATGGTTGATATGTATGAAGATAGAATTGACCTGGTAATGCAAATGGTCCTCAGAGCACACCCTGAGGTACACCAACAATTCGACATTTGTGGAACGAAGAAAAGGCAAATGTGATTATGTGATTGAGGTATATCCTGAACTTACATCAACCAAAAAAAACTATTTTGGACATCATTTTACTACAGTAGCAATGAGAACCTTTAACAGTGTAGTCGACTGACTATCACGTTGAACCAATAGGCAGAAGGTGTCACAAGGATTGATGACGCTGCGCAAATTAAGTCAGAAGTGTTGTCAATGATCCGTATTCGTAACATTCACATGTTCCGCTTGAAAAACTACGGAAATCAAAGCTCGGAGCTAAGGCTACCTTAAGATACCATCATCTTATACCATATCAACATTTCAATTCCTGAGCTTGCTGTATAGGAATCATTCTGGAAGTAGCTTACCTCGCTTTTACCTCCAGTCCGCATGTCCTGGGTGGCGTCACGTGAACAAATACACGTGTGTCACGGTGTGATTTCTTGCCATTTTCCTGCTCCGTAAGGTTGTGAAGGCACACCACCTCATTTGTCTCCTTCGATGGGCCGGCTCTATTGATTCCCCTCTGTTTGTCCTCCTTCGCTTTCCTTGCTGAAACCGGTGGAGAGAAAAAAAGAAACACAAATGAGTGAGAGAGATGTTTTCTGGGTTCCTAACATGTATTAGAGATTTAGTGTCTTAAAGTAAAGCTTATTTGGAATCAGGATGTATTTATGATTTTCTCCAAAAAAAAATTATTTAAAAAATTATGTTTCAGCTTTGTATTTAGATATTCCATATTATATTAGATTAGATTAGATTAGATTAGATTAGATTAGATTAGATTGTACGACACTATGCTGTACTATACTGTACACTGTCCATTGGAACCTCAGTTGTACCTCTACTTTCACCACCAGAGCAGAGCAAGCACAGTATAGGTCTATGAGTTAGAGAATGTATTGTTGTTTGAAAGCCAAAAACCAGCTCACTGGCCGCAGTGATTGCTGATTGGGCTTTTGAAATAAAGCTGACTAATGAGGAAACGGATTAAAGCTCTGTTCAGCATTTACAGAAACAGCACCGCAATCAACCCAAGACTCATTCTGTGTCCAAGAACACGGTAAATATATATCACAGATTTTGGAAAACATGTTATTACTGTACATCCATGTCGTTTTATTGGGTTTTATTGGCTACTTTAGTATGAAATCATGCAGTCATGGCCAATCTTTTTGGTAATAGTTCATCTGGAAAAGAGTAGCACACTCAGCCATTTCAGTCACTAATTAACAGTGAAATGGCTGACTTAGTAAAGATAGACAGTCTTATCACTGGGACATGTCCAGAAGGTGACCTTCCCAAACTGCTGCCCTTTTCAACTTTCAACAGCCGAGACACACACCTGCTGAAATTCCCATCATAACCATTCTGGTACACCACCTTTTTAATACCACAGAAAAGCAAAACTAGATACATCATTTATGAACAAAATAATCAAAATACTTGAAACAATGAAGGAACTTCGGGATGGGATCTCACATCCGTTCCCAGGGACTTCCTCCTAAAGACCAAACAGTTTGTGAAAGTTGGAAATATGGAAAGATCAAGAATGTGGAGAGGCAGCAGTTCCTACACCTGGAGCTTATGGACACCACACTGGATTTGCCTTTCAATGAACACATACAAGATTGATCTCAGTGACTTGCTTGTTAACATGCCTCAGCCAGTTAATTCCATTCTAACATTCTTATTTATTCAGAAATGTGAACTAGCTGGTAGCTGATGCACCTCAAGGCACTCATTTGGACCGTTTGAACTGTCGTCAAGCTTTGATACTAATGTCAGTAAAATCAGTTAATGGATATTTAATTCCGCAGGCTGTCATGCTAATTAGCATTCAAGTCATGTGTGTTAGATATTGGGCTGGAGTAAAGTGCAGCATTGTCAAGTCCAAGACCAGGAACAAGCTGAGATCTTAATGGGGATGAAATCAAGTCAGATTTAAGTCCAAAGCAACATCAAGGCTTTAACATAATTTTTTTTTTTTTTTTTAATCTAAGACTTTATCGAATTGGGCTTATTCATGCACTGTGCCAATGATTCTTCTGTTTTCTTGAAGGATTATTTCAAACCTAAGACCATGTTTTAGCAAGACCAACGCCCAAGACTAATATTAAGAAGAAATCCCAAATCCTAAGACGAATGCGAGTTAATACTGGTACAGTACATCTCAAGAATTGGAAATGGACTTGTCACCAAGCTGATATTTTTTTAACTAACGCAGAATTCAGGTTCAAGTAATCCAGAATTAGTTGTCAGCTTATTGAATCCAAAGTTAGCTCAGTCATGTTTGTTTCTTCAGTCCTACAGTAGTTTAGAATCTCAGGTAGGAATAGTCCAGAAACATGAAATGGCTGATATGACTCAGGGATCGAATATGCACGTATCTACTATTGCTAGGTTTGTACATGAAGAAGTAGTGCGTCCGAGCTAAGTTTTAAGCTAAGAGAAGAAGAGTTTTAGCTTGTTGTGTCCGCTGCACCTTGATACACTTACCGGTCCGGGCCCGATCGACCGGGAGAGACAAACACACACGCGCACACACAGGCATGATGTCTGAAGATCTCTAGTTTATTCTTAGCAAGGAGAGCACATTTAAACGGTGCTACGTCCTGAACATCAAAAGAACCAGTCATTCACATGTCAGTGATAGAGAGAGCCGGAGACAGACAGGAGAGAGGAAATACATTCGCATTCTCCTGATTAAACTAAAGGGTTCTAGCAGACAAGAGCCATTTGGATGTACAGTATACTCGTCTGGGTACAGGATATAGAAGGTGTTACCACAGAAGGCGTAAGGAAGCACAGTGAGGGGTCTGTTCTCAGGGCACAGGAATCTGAACTGATTAGATTACAATGTCTTACAATATTATATAAAACCTTACAACTATCTATACGTTGGCTTATTAACTCCAATGGAGAAACAAATAAAGGCAAAACCAGGACCAGGTACATTATTGAGGAAAGGTTGATTAATATTGCAGAACAGCGTGGAAACAATGTGGTTGGTGCTTAGGAAGATAGTGATTTGTAACATTTTGTTAATTCACCCTGAAGATTTCTGTGGATGTTGCAAGAGTCTCTGCCGACAGAAAAAAACCACATAACGCTGCGATGCTAGAACGTTTCGAGAGTTCTGATAACTGACATCTATGACAAAGACACCATCGTCTTTCAGGCACAGCATTTTCCCCGACACGTGAATGCTGTAATGCATGTGGAAGGTGGGCAGACAGGGTGCATGTACTCTGAAGATTGGTCATCTTTTTGACATCATAACTGGTCAAGTTACATTCTTTTCCAAGCATAATGGTGAGTCAAGAAGTGTACTGGTGCGAATTGGTGCTGCAGCCAGACAATACGGGAATATTAAAGTTGTGACTAAGGAACTGAGCAAGGATAAAGATTAAGACATCTTCCTAAAAATAACGGAGCCGTCAATATATTTATCATTCGAATTTTGGTGTAATAATAACATTTTTCCTGACCTTTCGTTTTACTTTGATGATTAAGCAAAATATTTCAAAATAATGTAACATCTCATTATTTTCATTTACAATAAAATATGTCTGTTCGGCGGTAGATCAAATCAGTATCAGAAACTCCTTTGTCCGCAATGCAATTTATTTTCTTGACCCGTTTTGGATAACAGAAAGAGAGGAATCGTGAGCGATATGACGAGGAACACGGCCGTTTCAACCCGATCGATCGAGGGCTCCTGTCTCCTACGTGACCTCAGTCCTCGCGGGGGTTAAAACCTATTAACCTTCGACCCCCCATGACTTCCCTCGACCTTCAGCGTGAAAGGAAGTAACACTGAAAGATGACCACCGCTCCGGCCTTCTGTTGACCAAACCCAACACACGCAGGCACAAAAAAAAAGGCAAGGCACACTCCACAAATAATACTATTAACTAATCAATACCAGGGCCTGAAAAGGGAGCGGGGTGTGTTTTCCTTTTGAAAAGAGGAAGACGTGTGCCACGCTCTTTTCAACGGATATTCGCTGACGTTGCTAAAGTAGCACACGCATGTAGACCATGGAATCAGTACTCAGCATTTTTTAAACTGTCATCATAAAAAAAAAAAACACATACAGTAAGAGAAAATGGTCCAAAAAAATGTTTTTTCTTTCTTTTCTTTTTTTTTTTTTGCAAAATGGAGAAGCACATGTGTCATGGGTGTGTGTATGAAATTTGAGCTCACTCAACCACCATCCATTCCCTGATCTCATTTGCCAAATTTTGGGATACGCCCCAATCTCAGACCACATATTCACTCAATCTCAATCTCAAATTGTCCAAATTTGATGTTTTTTAATGCAAAATATCTATCTAAAGGAACGATGTATGCCAATGAAATGGATTACTACTGATAAAAATAATGACACATTTATTTTACCTATGGAGAAATGGAAAAACGCAACCTTGCATGGCTTAAAAAGAGACAAAAAGCACCTAGAGCTCATTTTCAATATGAGGCTGAATAACTAAAGCTTAATAAAATGAAAACGTTGGCTTTTGGCTGTTGGTTTTTTTTTTTTTTTTTTTTTGGTTTGTTTGTTTAATTAAAAAAAGGTTCACAAAACCAGCGTCTATAAACCAGAAATTGGATAATACTTGAATATGCATTCTTTTTTTTTCTTTTCTTCCCAGAATAAACCCAAATAATACCTATTTGGCACTTGTTAGGGGCATCTGGGTCGGTCCGTTTGGGCATAAATTGTTTAGAGAACTTTCAGCACACCAGATTATTATATACAGTATCATTATACTCATGGTCCAGTTTGGCTGTGGTGTGAAGGTCACCATGTGGCATGGCTCCACCTGCGACGTGTGACAGACCAGTAGGATTTAGGCAAAATACGGTATATGACTAAATCTGCACAGGAATTCAATTTAATTTGAAATCCCTCACCTGGAGTTTTAGGCCAATATGTGCATTAAAATCATTAGAAATATCATTTCAGGTTGAGCTTTTATTCACACTTTATGACATAACATTCCCCACACATGCATGCTGGGTTTGGATCTACAGTATAACTTGCATCTTCCCAAACAGAGTGCAACCCCACGATCTGAAAAATATAGCCTAACATGATTATTGCGCAATATCACGAATCCAGAAATAGGACGTTACAGGAACGCACATGCATTTAGCTCTGTCTGTCTGTCATGTGGCTGGTTAGGGGGAAAAAAAAAAAAAAAAAGTCTAAAATCATGCACAGCTTGCTTCAACAATTTTTGCCTTTTTTTTTTTTTTTAAGCCCAAAATGAGTTCACACATTTCGAAGAAATATATTAAACTAAACGCCGTGCATGAGCCACGCTGCAGTCGCATTTCAAAAGAACTGCTTGTACTTTTGTGCATGTTGCATGAGGATGGTCCATGTGTGCCATCACAACAACGCTAGAGAACATTCATAAATACAGTATGATACAATGCTATTTATGCATATTCCCCAGTGAATTATTCAAATTGCGCAGAATGGGATACGATAAGCCAGGTCTTCCATCCCAAATGACATCAGAAGTCATCATGCGAAGTTGTTTTACTTCGTTCAACATCACATTGAAAGTGTTGTGTTTCTAGTTCCGTAGCTTTAATAACTTATTGTGCCAGGAGGGGTGGGGCTTTGCTTTTGGGCCTCCGAATGGAACCACATGGCAGATCAGGGTTGGGCACGGCAACGTTTTAACTTCCAATAAAACAAACTCTGAAATGTGACATTAACATGGCCCAATAATTACATTAATATGATGACAATATGTAATAAAATGAAACATATGCATTTAGCAGGGCTCGAAACTATTTTCAAACTTTGGAATAAGCACACCTACTCCAGCTGTGACCGATCTGCCATGTGGATCAATCCAGTGGCTCAACCTCACTGAAGAGCAAGTTCTCAAAGCCGCAAAACTAGGAAACTGTAGATTCAAAACTATTTCCACAACTAAATATATCATGGTAGTAGTAAGTGGATGTGACCGTCTTTTGGGACGAAATAATAAAAAACTATGATTTGATTCCAAAAATGCATTACATCGATCTACATCGAAGAAAACATTGTAATTTTTTTTTGCACTGTGACACAGAAAGTCACACATCCATCAGGAACAATATGGTTCCCTTTCCCTTTGACATAGTTTAGCCGAAAACTTTGGCTAAACATCTAGAAAAGCAACACTCAATATTGGGTTTAAAACTATTTACACAATTAAATTTGCTTGTTTGGTGTTTTTTTTTTTTTTTTTTGGTACACTGTATAAAGTATTAAAAACTCAAAAAACAAGCTAAATCGCCTTGGATCAACTCGGATCTGGAGGTTTTGTTCACTCAGCGCTACATGATGACGCATTACACGTCGAGCTATAACATGATAAAGTACTTCTGAAGGATCTAAAAAAAATCTGTTGCACCACATTACTGAGAAATTTTTGAGTTTGTTTTATGCAATATTAACCAATATGGTGGTTGGGAAAATTTGGGGGGTAAATGTTGCCTTGCCCAACCCTGATCTGCCATGATACAACCCCCCCACCCCCCCCCCCTACCTCCCCAAAACACCACCACCACCACCAATCAAAAAAAAAAAAAAAAAAAAAAAAAGGTAAGTTACAGAACTAGAAAAACAACAAAAACATTACATTTTATGGTGAATAAGGGAAATAACTTTGTCAAGAATTCATGTGCAATTTAACAATTCAATAAAAAACCATGCATGAATCTGATTTTATAATTATAATCCCAAGCATGGTTTAGGGGGAAAAGCATCGCCATGCCCAGCCCTGATCTGCCATGTGGAGTTGGTGCACTCTCAGCAATCGGGCCAAAAAGGTCTCTTTGAAACAACTTTAACAACAGGAAATCGTATGAAATATAATATCAAATCAGACTCAATTTACAGCAACGAAGTCGATTTTGTGGTTCGTGCACTTTCGTATAAAGAACTTTAGAACACTGCAGCTCGCTGTGGAGTTAAGATTAGCATGAAAAGCAACAACAGTAACAAAATTTTAGCGCAAAAACCAAATTCGAAATTATATCCGTTCAGTTCATTTCGTGTTTGCGTGTGTGTGTGTGTGTGTGTGTGTGTGTGTGTGTGTGTGTGATGCTGCATCAAGTGTACCATGTGGCATCGCTGCACATGCACTCAAGGCAGAAATGCTACATTCTGCTCATCACTTGCGCGCGTTTGAAGCTTCAGAAATGACGATGATTAAAATCTTAGGCAAGAATCGATCACCTCTGAGATGATGCATGGATTTAGAAGGTTGTAAGTCATGGAGATACATTACAGGGAGTATGGTCCACTCTTCAGATGAGAGGGTTGTGGACACTCCAACACACACACACACACAGACCAAAAAAAAAAAAAAGAAAAAAAAAGAAAAGTTGCACCAAACACTCCAAAAGAGAAAGATGAAAAGAAAGGAGAGATGGAATACCTCGTGGATGCGTCGCAGAGGAAGAGAAGCAGAGGTGTGGCAGAATGAAGAGGAGGAGAGACGCTACTTGTGCCCAGAGGGAGAGAAGGAAAGGAAGGAGGGATGAAAGAAGAGAAGTGCACCAGCTCCTGTTTTTTCGCCTTCTTCCCACTGGCCGAGAGTGAGATCAAACTCTGATTGGTGGATCTGATGGGCTGAGGCCCCTCCCCCCTTATCCTCCTTCTTCTCCCCTGTCAGGCCGAGTTAACGGAGCGAAAGAGAGAGATGGAGCTGCCCCGCTCCTTCTCGTCCTCTCGGGTCCCCCCCGCTGGGAGATGGGGTGGGCAGGTGGGGCAAGAGTGTGCGGAGTGACCAACGCCCCCCCCCCCCCCCCACCCCACTACCCCACCACTCAAATCCACTCCTCCTTTCTTTCTCTCCTCACTCTGCCTCTCACTCCGCCTTCGCTTTAAAATTCTAAATCAACAAATCTCTGCACATGTTTACGGCTCCAAGTTTTAGGCCTGACGATCAACCCGAGGAGAGGGTATTTATGTAAGAGATGGAGAAAGCGTGAACTTGCTGCCACACATGAACAAAGCGGATTAAGATCCAGATTAATGCAAAAAAAAAAAAAAAAAAAAAACCTTTCTCTTTTTGTCCTGCATATTCTCTCACTCGCGCTCTCGGTAGATTGCCTCCACGTCTTCTCATTTCTCATACAGGACAAGTATTGATTTCTTCCCCCTTTCCTCCCTCTCTGCTCATATTTTTTTTTTTGCACCTTGAGCTCAACCTGTGATGCAAAACAAAAACAAAAAAACAAGTAAAAGAAGAAGTATAGAGAATAATAATAATAATATCAGCAGTTTCCGTTGAGACGTAAAGATCTACAGTTCTATCATATAGAACAAGAAACGAGTATTGATTCATTTGCTGGTGTGTGCCGGACGTCCTTGCTCTCGCTGACCCTCAGCACCCTAACGCTATGCAAATGCGATGACCTTTGACGAATGACCTCGTTCCTCGAGCGTCCCCTCGGCCCTTCCCCCTCGCCTACTTGCTCAGTGTCCAGTGACCTCTGACCGCTCCCTACCCCCAGGTCATGAGGTCAAGACCCCCCGGAGGGATGGCGTGTGCCGTACGTCCCCAGAGGGACCCATGCTGGTTGTTATGGATATGATCTGAGGGACCAGGAAATCCCTGAGCTGTTACATAACGTGGTAGCGATGAAAAAAAAAAAGTGCAGCGCCGCCATCTTTGGTCTTCGGTCATGGTTTGTTTGCTTGTTTGTTTATTGTTTAGCAAACGCTTTTGATATGCTGACGAGTCTGTGATGTCTAATGCGTCTGTAGGATTAGAAACTGGCGTGAGGTTGAATTCTGGATTCTGATTGGGCCGAAGGTCTGTATGCATATAGTGTGATATAATGTCTATAGAGTCCCCTTAGATATGATTTAACTCCAAATCAATATTGAGTATTTTAGTGGCATTTCATAAGTATTAGTGTTTGAATTATTTACAGTGAAACTGATTTTTTGATTATTTGGTTTGATTGTTTTGTCTTATTTGTCAGAAAAAGATAAACAAACTCTAAAACAAAGCTATTTCCAATAGCAGGAATTTTTTTTTAAAAATTGTCCTTATTTTCTATGTTTAAAAAACATGTCCCTGGTGATCACACTAGGATCCTACAAGGATACAAAACACAGCGTAGATGAGAGGTCTGTATATAAGTATACATGATATAGCTCTGTGTGTACATTGTCACTTTGTGCACTAGCTATCATACAGTATCTCAGTGATATAGGTCTCCGTAATAAGTTCTCCTTCAGCGGATCCAGATTACTGTTTCTCAGTGGAGGATGGAACTGTCTTTCAGGATGCACTTTTTGGTTAATTGAAGAAGAGTAATGCTGCTGCTTTCCAGTTTCCACATTGGGTGGATATGAATATGAACCTACTGGATGCAAAGCTGTACAGCAGATCAGGGCCCGTATTCACAAAGCTTCTTAGAATTCTCTCAGAGTGCTCCTATCTTAGCTTTAAAAATCCTAGCTAGGAGTCCTAGACTAAAAGTGATTTAGGAAACTTCTCAGAGCAACTCTGAGTAAGGAAAGTACAAAAACATTTATCTTAGTGAGGGGGTGTGGTCGACCCCGTTGCTAGGGATGATGTAGTAGTTCAAGGACTGTGATTGGTTGATAAAAAAATAACCTCTGACCTCTGCAAAGGTCTTTGTAAAAATAGAATATATGACAATGGAACAAACAGTGAAATCATAATGTTTGTATATGAAGAAATTGTATCATAATGACTACAGGCTACTTTATGCAAAGTTTCTAGGCTTAATGTCTTAAAGATAATTAAACAGCTAAATGTTGAAGAATGCTTTTGAAGGTACCGATTTCCACACAGTAGTTACTATATTTAAGTTCTCACATTTATTCACCGTACTGATTTTATTACTTGTAATCCATTTTAGATTGATGGGAGCAAAATGTCTCAGCTTTTACAATTTACATGATCACAGGACAGTCTATTTAAGTTGCACTTTTGGATGGTTTGTAGTCAACAATCCAAGAGAGATGGAAGGAAGTAAAACAACAAGAAAACCAAATTGGACAGAAGAGCAGCGTTTACTTTTTGCTTTACGTTCAGTGTTTGGAGAATATTTCCTCCTTCTGCCATTTTCAGACACTCTTAAGCCTCTTTTAAAAGTCCTCCTCTCTACTCTTAATAATTTTTACCGTAAGGAGCTGTTTTTAGGGCTAAGATGTTTCGTGAATCATTTTTATCTTTACTAAGATTTAATCCTAAATTTAAGGAGAAATTCTAAGAAAATGTCATAATTATAAGAATTTTTTTAGAATTTAGTCACTAGGAGCAACTTTTAGGCTTAAGAAGCTTTGTGAATACGGGCTCTGGAGTCTTGCTGTATAGCTTATGAATTGTTGGCAAATCCACAAATCAAAATTTCAGTCAATGGAATGGGTCAAAAGGCAGATGTTGGGAAAAAGACAAGTCATGGAAATAGGCAAACAAGCCTTACAAAAAGAGAATAATAGAAACAAACAAACTGATTAGGAGCTTAACATGGTATTTAGATATTTTCCTCATTGTGGCCTCATATACAGTAAAAAGATCCCCTCCCCTATTTCAACTGCAGCTGGAGCTCTGAGACCTGTGTTAACTTGCTATATATAGTCTATAGTGAAGCTGTAACTGAAGATGTTATTCTGTTTCAGAAGAGTCAAATGAAATTATCATTATAACCTAGAAGGATAGTGGTGAACCATCATCTTCAAGGAAGAAATGTGGTTGGAAAAACATCCTGAACGATTGTGATGGGAGATCACTTATCGTTTGAAAAAGTGAAATCAACTTTAAAAAAACACCAGTAGAACTCTTAACTCAAGGAGAACTCAAGGAATTGGGACTAAACAGCTGTGTAACCTTAAGAAAACCACTTATCAGTGAGATTAACTTACAAAAGGCTTCAGATTGCCAGGGAGCATAAAGATAAAGGTCATATGGGCTGATGATCAGGGTAAAAATTACGTGATTCAGCCATCATGCCCTGTGCCTACTGTAGTGTACAAGCCTGTGGGGCAATGTTATGATCTGGGATTGCTTCTGTTGGTCAGGTCTTGGCTCATTAATGTTATGTACCCCAAAATAAAGTCAGCTGACGAACTGAATATACTGAATGACCCGGGTTTTCCATCAATGGATTTTTTCTTCCCTGATGGCACGGGCATATTCCAAGATGATGATATCAGGATTCTTCAGGTTTAAAAAATACATATCACATGGATTTTTATTTATGTATACTGTATATATCATTGTCTATCAATGTATTTAGGCATGTACACATGGTTAAGACAATATGCTGAAGTTCAAACAGAGCATCAGAACGGTAAAGAAAGTTCATTTAAGTGTGTTTGAATGTGGCAGGTTGTTGGTGCCAGACGGGCTGGTGTGAGTATTTCTGAAACTGCTGATCAACTGGGATTTTCACATACAACCCAAATAAAACAATAAAAATAAACAATTTCCATAAAAGTTGGGATGTTTTTTTAAATCTGGATATAATGAAAACTAAAAGTCTTTCAAATCACATGAGCCAATATTTTATTCACAATAGTACACAAAGAACATAAATGTTTCATAAATATGTTGTCCTGTATTAATTAATCCTGTATTCAGGGTCATGCGGGCCTGGAGACTATCCCAGGTGATTTAGGGCACAAGGCAGGGTACACCCTGGACAGGGTGCCAATCCATCGCAGGGCACACACACATACACTCACTCATTCACACACTACAGCCAATTTGGGAACGCCGATTAACCTAAACTACATGTCTTTGGACTGTGGGAGGAAACCAGAGAAACCCACCAAGCCCAGGGAGAGCATGCAAACTCCATGCACACACCATGCACACAGAGACGGGAATTGAACCTGCCCGGGAATCGAACCCGGACCCTGGAGGTGCAAGGCGACAGTGCTAACCACTACACCACCGTGCCGCCTACATACACACGTGGACAAAATTGTTGGTACCCTTCGGTCAAAGAAAGAAAAACTCACAATGGTCACATAAGTAACTTTAATCTGACAAAAGTCATAATTAAAAAAAATTCTATGAATGTTAACCAATGAAAGTCAGACATTGCTTTTCAACCATGCTTCAACAGAATTATTTAAAAAAATAAACTCATGGAACAGGCCTGGACAAAAATGATGGTACCCCTAGAAAATACGGAAAATAATGTGACCAAAGGGACATGTTAATTCAAGGTGTGTCCACTAATTAGCATCACAGGTGTCTACAATCTTGTAATCAGTCAGTGGGCCTATATATAGGGCTCCAGGTAGTCACTGTGTTGTTTGGTGACATGGTATGTACCACACTCAACATGGACCAGAGGAAGCGAAGGAAAGAGTTGTCTCAGGAGATTCGAAAGAAAATTATAGACAAGCATGTTAAAGGTAAAGGCTATAAGACCATTTCCAAGCAGCTAGATGTTCCTGTGACTACAGTTGCACATATTATTCAGAAATTTAAGATCCATGGGACTGTAGTCAACCTCCCTGGACGTGGCTGCAGGAGGAAAATTGATGACAAATCAAAGAGACGGATAATCTGAATGGTAACAAAAGAGCCCAGAAAGACTTCTAAAGAGATCCAAGGTGAACTTCATGCTCAAGGAACATCAGTGTCAGATCACACCATCCGTCGTTGTTTGAGCCAAAGTGGACTACATGGGAGACGACCAAGGAGGACACCATTGTTGAAAACAAATCATAAAAAAGCCAGACTGGAATATGCCAAACTACATGTTGACAAGCCACAAAGCTTCTGGGAGAATGTCCTATGGACAGATGAGACAAAAAATTTTTTGCCAAGGCACATCAGCTCTATGTTCACAGACAGAAAAATGAAGCATCATCAAGAAAAGAACACTGTCCCTACTGTGAAACATGGAGGAGGCTCTGTTATGTTCTGGGGCTGCTTTGCTGCATCTGGCACAGGGTGTCTTGAATCTGTGCAGAGTACAATGAAATCTCAAGACTATCAAGGGATTCTAGAAAGAAATGTGCTGGCCAGTGTCAGAAAGCTGGGTCTCAGTCGCAGGTCATGGGTCTTGCAACAGGACAATGACCCAAAACACACAGCTAAAAACACCCAAGAATGGCTAAGAGGAAAACATTGGACTATTCTAAAGTGGCCTTCTATGAGCCGTGACCTCAATCCTATTGAGCATCTTTGGAAGGAGCTGAAACATGCTGTCTGGAAACAACTGGAGCAGCTTGCTCATGAGGAGTGGGCCAAAATACCTGCAGAGAGGTGCAGAAGTCTCATTGACAGTTACAGGAATCGTTTGATTGCAGTGATTGCCTCAAAAGGTTGTGCAACAAACTATTAAGTTAGGGGTACCATCATTTTTGTCCAGGCCTGTTCCATGTTCATTTTCTTTTATAATTCCGTTGAAGCATGGTTGAAAAGCAATGTCTGACTTTCATTGGTTAACATTCATAAAATTCTTATTTATTATTACTTTTGTCAGATTAAAGTTAATTCATTGTAAAGTTGTTTTTCTTTCATTGACCGAAGGGTACCAACAATTTTGTCCACGTGTGTAACTGAGAAATTTTTACAATTTCATGCATAAAATAAGCTCACTTCAAAATTGATGCCTGCTACATGTCTCAAAATAATTGGGACAAGGGCATGGTTACCATGGTGTAGCATCTTCTTTTCTTCTCAAAACATTTTGAAGATGTCTGGCCATTGCGGTTATGAGTTTCTGGAGATTTGGTGTTGGAATTTGGTCCCATCTTTTCCTGATATAGGTTTCCAGTTGCTGAAGAGTTTGTGATCGTCTTTGGAATATTTTTCGTCAAATATTCTTTATACAGTAGGTGAAAGATCTGCAGTCAGGAGAATTCAGCACCCGGACTCTTCTCCCACGAAGCCATGCTGTTGTAATAGCTGCAGTATGTAGTTTTGCATTGTCCTGCTGAAACACACAAGGCCTTCCCTGAAATAGACATCATCTAAAATCTTTATATACCTTTCAGCATTCATAGTGCCTTCCAAAACGGATTGGAGATCCTCTGGCCATCATTACTTCTGAGAGACTCTGCCTCTTTAAGAGGTCATCAGGTATGTAAGTCATGGTACATACCTGATGCTAGATGTTCTCCCAGCTGAATCTTTGCAAAATCTCTTGCTTTTTCAGCACTTTGTTGACCAAGTACAAAGTTGTTTGAGACCTGTAGCAGGCACCTTTAGGGTTTACAGAGAATGTTCTGAAACAGAAAATAACCAGTCTGGGTGAATAACAGTTTTCTGGGTGAAAATGCCGTGATGATGCTGGAGGTCAGAGAAGAATGGCCAGACTGGATTGAGCTGATAGAAAGGCAACAGCAACTCAAAGGTCTGTCGAAGAACATCTATGAATGACTAACATTTCAAACTTTGAAACCGATGGGTGGGCTAAAGCAGCAGAAGACCACAACGGGTGGCGCACCTGACGACTACAAACAGGAAGCTGAGACTGCAAGTCACACTGGGCTTCCCAAAATTGAACAACAGAAGACTGGAAAAACATCACCTGGTCTAATTCTGCTGTGTTATTCAGATGGTTGGGTCAGAATTTGGCATCAACATGAAGGCATGGAACCATTCTGCCTTCTTTCAGCAGTTCAGGCTGCTGGTGGTGGTGATGGTGTAATGGTGTGGGGGAGATTTTCTTGGCAGACTTTGGGCTCCTTTATGACCACAGCATAAGACGCCAAGGCACAAAGCTAAAATAATCTCGAACGTGACAGTGAGGTCAGTGTACTCACACGACCTCCACAGCAACCAGAACTCAATCCAGTAGAGCGCCTTTGGGATGTGATGGAACGGGAGATTCACATCATGATTGTAAATAAAAAGTAGTTTTTAACATATATTTTTCCCCAATGTTAAAAATGACAAACTTTTCATTTGACTTTTTATCAAGCAGGACGTGGAGCTTTAAGGAGCAACAGGTGAGTAGACACACCTCCTTGGGCTAACTGGCTGGATGTCAAAAGACCACATCATGTTTTTTGCCACATTGTTTGAGACCGGATAACAAACCAAAAAAAAAAATGTCATGAAACATCTTTTTTTTAATGTTATTATGTTATGTTATTTTTTTATAAATTGCAGAGTACAGCAGTAGAAGAAAGACATTTCCATAGCCATAAATATATATTTTTTTAAAAGTCATGAAACTCATCCATGACTCATGTATAACATATGTGGTCTGAGAGAGAGAGAGAGAGAGAGAGAGCATCATACTGGACAATACAGTAGTACAATAAAGAGCGAGTGAGAGAGAGGGAGTGAGGGAGAGGCACTTGTTCCCCCCTAATGCAGGGGCACACAATGGTTTTGGGATTGAGGTGGGGCTCGGGGAGCGGACTGCACCATCTGCCATGGGGGTGGAGGGGGAGGGCAGTATTAAAGAGGGGTGACTCAGGATGAGTTAGCATCAGATATGGAGAGATTCTTTCTCTCTAAATTAGACACGACCCCCCGGAGTGCGCACTAGAGGCACCACCCAGTTCTTGCCCACTCAGTGCCAAGTGTTTTCTTTTCATCTTTTTACTTACTTGTTTTTATCCTCTATCCAATATCACTGTACATATTATTTTCATATTTGGTTTGTTCTTCTTTCATTTTGATCTTTCTTCTGTTTGTGTCTCTCTATTTTCTTCTCCATTTTTTCATTGATCTCTTCCACTTCGTCATTTCTGCTTTCGTCTCCTTGTGCTTGATTCCCTGTTCTCTTCTTCCATTTTCTGTTTTCTTTTGCTTTTTCTGCTTCATGTTTTTAAAAAAAAATTATTTTCTTCCCCATTCTCTGCTTGTCTCATTCCACCTTGTCTCTTCTCTCGTCGTTTATCTTTCCTTGTGTCTTGTGTCTGTCTTTTCTGTTCTTGTTCCCCTCATTTCCTTCACTTCTTTTTCACCTGCTTGTACAATGTACGGACAGTAAAAGCAGGTGATGAACAGGTCTGATGAAAGCTACCTTCCCGTCTAGCTACTGCTTCGCATCGCCATCTCTTGGACATGACGTGTAACGGTCTGCATCTGGCCGGTGGAAAAAGCACAGCTCTGTCTCAGACACAGTTCCTTCTTGCACAAAGTGTGTTTTCTCACCAAAAAGATAAACTCGAGTGCATGATGTGCTTCAAGCAGGTGTGTGTGTTTGTGTGTGTGTGTGTTTTCTCTCCCTCTCTGCTGTGACTAAAAAAAGGCCACATCTGTAGAACGAGAGCAAGGGGAAAAAAAAAAAGAAAAAGGAACTCAATCAGCGTAAAGAGACAGAGACAGACACTGAGACGCAGGGGGTTGTTTTGGGTGTGTGGGTTGTGATTGTGTGTGTGTGTGTGTGTGTGTGAGTAGGTGTGTTTGAGGACTGTTTACGCTCTTAGCTCTGTGTAGATGATGTCATCTGCTAATGGTCAATAAAACGGCCTCCCACTGAGCTCAGATTAGACCGAACGTCACATCAGATCTGAAGCTGGCGGAAATTGATGAATTAATTCTCTAAGCTTAAAGAGAAGAGAGGAAAAGCTGTTGGTCGGTTGACTTCATTCGAACTTGTTGTAACTATGAATTACAGATGAATTCTTTCTTTCTGTTCGTTTCTGTTAAGCCGTGTTAATTACAAGTAAGTCCCTGCTCTTTTTTCCCCCTTTTTCCAACTCATGTCATGTGTAAGAGATCAGGGATTCATTAAGATCATTATTATTGGCTAATTGTAAGTTTCATGAATTTTCAACAAAGAGCTGAGGTCAAACTTTTCAAACTTTGCTATTTTGCGTGAACTTTAGCGAGTGTCCCTGCGCCACTCAAACAATAAAAACAATAATACGATGTAAAAATAGATACAAATGTGACCGCACTCTTATTTTAATGAACTTTTAGAAAATACAAAATTTTTTTTTTTTTTTTTTAAACTTCATCCTCGTTGGGCTGCCTTCAGGGGACCGAATGGGTGAAAGTCTGATGGAGTGAGATCAGGACTATAGGGAGGACGCTTTAACACCTTAAAATTAAAGAAAGTTTTTTTGCAGAGTGTCTATAGTGTGGACTTGAACGGAAAGCGCTGATTAGACAGTGCAGCCAACAGAAGTTTTTTAAAAATTAAGTGGGGAATTTAAAGTAAAACTGCAAAATAAAAAAGCAGAAGAAACAGGAGGGGTAAAGCTCTAAATGGCTGGAACTCTATCTCCCCCTGCAGGCACTTCTTGCTCTCAACAGCTTCTAAAAAAAAAAAAACAATGAGAACAATATGTTATTAGGTCATGAAGCAGGGAATTAAATGTGTATTTAGGAATTTTACTATGTAGGATTAATGAAGAAATGAGAACTGAAAACTTAACTCTCTATAATAAAATTATTTTACTGGGAAAGTAGTGTACACACATACAAAGGACTGTTTTTATTTTTTGTTGTATTAGCATCAGACTTTTTTTCACATTGCATTTTGTGACTCTTTCTTCCTTTCTTTCTTTCTTGTTTTATTTGATCCACTTTCAATACATCCCTCTGCATTTCTCGCCTCGTCATGAATTTGGTTTGGAGAAATAATTCTTCCATCACAATCATACAGTACAAAGTTCAAGTTGGTTGCCAGATCAATCTGTTTAAATTAATCTCGATTTGAAATTCAATCTTGAATTTGTTTTCTTTACCATTTGAGGATAAGAATACCATGGCTATATTTTCTTTACAATTATTTTTGTGTTTTACTGACAAATAAAAATAATAATTACCTATATAAATAACATTCTGCCATTGTGAAAAATCTACATGGAATGAGGCCGATGTCGATTTCCAGAAGTTTCTTTGCAGACTTGAGTTGGAATACAGCTTATTGTCAACAGTGTATGATTACACTGTTTTGATTTGTGGAAAAAAATGTTATATTATGTTTCACATAATGTTTAAGCCCCATTAGTACAGTAGGATTATCTCCATCTGTCCCGCAGAAGATTGCGTGAAAACCAGTGCCAAATCAAATATGCAGATTAAATGATCCGCTGTGGCGAAGCCTAACTGGAGCAACCGAAAGAATGTGTTTAGATATCATACATCGTTAGAACAGCACATTTCTTATCACCAGTTAGTTTGTAAATATTTAGGGTTTAGTATTGTTTAGCTACTTCTGAGGATTTTGGTGGCCTCTAGTGCACGTATACAGTACTGCAATCTTCTGACACAGCGATCAAAGGAATAGAAAGAATTAGTGACAGTGCAGATGGTTCGACTTATAATGGTTTTGACTTTACAGTGGTGCAAAAGCAATACACATTCAGTAAAAGCTTTAGTTTGAATATTGAATTTAGTTCTTTTTCCAGGCTAGCGATGTGCTGTATGATACCCTGGTGTGATGCTGGGTGGCAGTAGTCCACAGCTTACACTGAGAGTTTATTGAGACGTAACCCCATGATAAGTCAAACAGCATCTTGATTAAATAAAATTCTATTTTATTTGCATGGAGTCTGTATTCAGACACTCATTAAAGTTTTGAAGCTGGATTGAAAAAGTTCTTAATAATCACATGAACGTGGCTGAGTATTTATTCTCTGAGAGGAATCGCATCCATGGATGAGAAGAATGCACGGCCTGCCATGTGTGTCTTTCCACTCTATCAGTCATGATCCTCCAACGTTGGATCCAGAAGTGATCCAGGAAGAAGGCAGGAGGAAGAATTCAAGACAGTGTGTAGAAACCACATGGGATTTCAATGTGAGTATACATATAGCTTTATTTATTTATACTGTTTACGGGCTGCTTGTATGA
The DNA here is from genome assembly GCA_030347435.1 of Clarias fuscus. Lineage (NCBI taxonomy): Eukaryota > Metazoa > Chordata > Actinopteri > Siluriformes > Clariidae > Clarias > Clarias fuscus. Next base: position 3,057,251 of record CM059228.1, read on the forward strand.
TTGATAACATTATAATTTGGAGATTTTATACCAAAAGATGATATGACAATAAAATGATTTCAACTGTCTAATTCTCTTTATGTCTGAAAGGAGTCTTCCTTTTCATCTTCTTCATTGTTGTTTAACGACGGTTGGAATCCAGTAGGTCACATTTCTGCCAACTGTAGGTCTCATTCATCCCCATCTTTCCGGCTTCTTAAAGCTAATTTTCCAGACCAGACTTCCTTAAAACATCAAATGCTTCCTTCCCTGATATTCTCTTGACTTGTCCTGTGTCTTGAACTCTTTGTCTGCCTTGTCCGGCACTTCCACACACTCTTTCTTCTCGTTTCCTCTCAGTACCCCTCTGCGCCTTTAGTTGGCGTTCTGTAAGTTGCGTCACTGCCACCTATAGATTTCTTTCTCCTCAGCTTCCCTGTCCTCAACTTTCCAATGCAGTCTTCCTCAAAAACAACATTAAATGCTTCCTTCCCTGATCAGTGACTCCCCATTCAAAGGACTATTAACGCTGCCTTCTACTCTCCCTAGTTCTTGGAGCTGTGCCATCCCATCTAGCTTCCCCTGTATAAAATTTCTTGCAAGAGAGCAGCACATGCTCGAGAGTCTCACTTTTATGGCGTTCCTCGCAGAGTCCCCTCAGCTTCCCTGACCTTTAAAGCCGACTTTCCAGTCTATTGATATTGTGACGCAATACAGGCATACAAATCCGCGCTATTAATTTATGGTCAATGCCACACCCTTATTTCAAATGAATGCACTATCCTGTCGGTTATTATGCATTATGTTTATTATGACACATTCCTGAGACTACTGTATATTTGAATCATTTGATTCTTCATATGAATGAACCTGAATGTTAGTTATGGCAGTAACGTGTCATTTTCAGATGCTGTGATGAGCAAGACACTGCACGTATGCTAAACAAGGTCTTTTTTTTTTCCACCAACAGTTAATTTATTTATGCAAATGAGGCATTGTCTAGGGTTAGACAACTATATAAAACTATATCTATATGAATCTATCTAACAATATATAAAAAAGAACTATACATTGGTTAGAACTTGCTCTTTCAATGATATCTTACTTATGATACGTTTCATACTGCACACTGAGGGACCTGAAATCAGTCGAAATTTTCTGTCTGTATGTCTGTATGTCTGTCCAGCCAGATTTCGTCACAGCATCACGCAAAACTGTCTGGACAGAATTAACTGAATCTTCTGCAGTATTTAGATCTCCGCCTGAAGTTTAATCTGCACCATCAGGGAAATCTAAATGTTGAGTAAAAGTGATGTTATGAACAGTTATGTGTGGGATTTAATAATCTACTTTAAAATAATCTACTAACGCGCTACGGTCGCAATGTAAACAAACACCTGCACCGATAGATATTAATGAGAAAAGATAAAGTGAATATTTTGACTGGGATTAGTTCATGTTTTCACTTTGGCTGAAATAACAGCGCTGAAGTGGTATAAGTGAATTTTAACACGCCGGAGTCGTTTTAAGACAAAACTTCATCTTTATCCGATCGACTTTTTCCATTTCTCACCTGTGATTCTCTCTCCGATTACCGAACATGAGATCACTGATTTACATTAAAGCGCCTCAGATTAGTTTTAGCTTGAACCTTTTAACGATTTCTACAAACTCTTTAACCGTCAGCGACGCGCACTCACGCTCGTACTTAATAAAATTGTAAAGACGTTCTGACAAGAAAGATTTCTTACTTCAACTTCTGAGAAGAAGCAAAAGGGAAACTTGGGGGGGGGGGGACAGACATTTGGGGAAAGTGAATGAATGAATAAATAAATAAATAAATTAGAGTCCCTGAGCGCGCGCTCCTGCGCTTCGTCAACCAGTTGAGAAATTGATTCGAAGTTCATGACGTCACGGCGCACGGCATCTCATTTGCATCGCGCGCCGTGGGCTCAGAAGACACGCCCCCCTGCCCCGCCCCCCCAACCACCTCCGGCGCGTACAGTCGCGCTGCGTGTTATACAGAGAGTCACGCCGGTGTGGAGGGAGCGCGCGCGGTGCAAGATGGACGCGTGGATCCGGTAACCCGAACCGAGTGTATATGTGTGTGTGTGTGTGTGTGTGTGTGTGTGTATGCGATAGAGATAAAGAAAGAACAAGTACACATTGCAACAGGTTTGTAAAGGCGAGCGCACGGAATAATATACAATACAAGAGGCAATAACACACACACACACACACACACTCCGGGGGCGGAGTACAGGTGCGCGGTTAGTGTGTGTGTGTGTGTGTGTGTGTGTGCAGAGCCTGGACTGCAAAACGCATACACACACACAGTGTGTGGGATTACCACGAGGATTAGGAGGAGATCTGCATTCTGCACGACTGATAACATGATGCCGGTGAGTGTGTGTGTGTGTGTGTTTGTGTGTGTGTATATATATAAATAAAAGGTGTGTGTGTGTGTGTGTGTATGGGTATATATGCAATCTATATTGTATGTATGTGTATGAATATATATGTGATGTGTGTGTGTGTGTGTGTGTGTGTGTGTGTGTGTGTATATATAGTATAATAATATTATATAATATTACATATGTAATATTATAATACGTATTTGTATTGTTTGAGCTTGGCTATAATTTCATAACCGTGTGTGTGTGTGTGTGTGTGTGTGTGAAGGAAATGCCCTTCAGATTGGTTATCAGTTTGCCTCTGAATAAACATCCTGTCACGAGCTGCATTCAAGGTGTTCACATGGGAACGTGTATTCCGGGAGCACGTGATTTCACCCGTACACGTTGTGTCACACGGTATATCGACACAGCGCGTGCAGGAAATGTCCAATTTAATTGTTCTTTTCCTATTACAGTAAGTCCGCAACATACGAACGAGTTCCGTTCCGAGGGTCCAGTTTGTCCGTAATTCCAACAAACGTTGTCTAGGCACAAGGATACTAACACAATCCGCTATACACAGTATAAAACTAATTTATTTAATTGATTTTTTTCCCCCACCTTTGTCTCCATCGTTATTGCTCGTGCAGTACCAGCTCCTAGGGTGTCCGGAAGCAAGTGTAAAAGCGACGGCGATGAAGCTGGTACTGCACGCAGGTTACGATGTACGCCAGACATTTCATCTAACCTACATGATCTCATTTAAAAATGCACGCACGCATGTTCGCATCTCCTAAAGATCATCACACGAACGTTCGTATGTATTCATTATTACTCGCCGCACTATATAAGATCAAGGTGAAATATCTACAACAGAACTCTGTAGTAGTCTAAATATACGATAAGGTGTGTTCTTCGTATCAAATCATGTCGGATTTGCTGGAGATCCTCAAAGGATAGACCTGCGATTAATGCATAAGGTTGTCTGCGTTCTGGTTGCGTCGTCAATTTGCGCGATGCAAACGACAAAAGAGAAAAAGAGAACTTGACGAGTTTCCGTAGTTTTTATTCACGTTTTGTAACCTCGGCTACCGCATTTGTAAATATCCCCATGGGTTTGCCCTCATCCGATTGGTGGATTTTAGACACGTGTCGTAGCATTTTAATCCAAACTGTTAGGAATTCCTCTTCACTCATCAATGGCAGTAATTTGACCACAAAATCAGCCTTTTTTTCGATGTGCGATTTTCTTATTTTTATTTTTAAATATCTACTGTAAAGTGGTGCGGGTGCATCATTCCAGCCAAACGAACATGTTATTCAACCTAACGCTCTGTCATACGTGACACTTTTGTATACCGTGCCTGTTGTTAAAGCAAAGGTCAGTATCGCAGTAAAAATTTGCGCATCATACATTCTAACACAGATTGGAATCACTGCTTCGCTTATTTTTGTCTCCTCTTTTTAAGTTAATCTTATGTAAGCTTCTGTTTCAGAATCCCAGTGATCCCCAATCCGGATTTTATCAGATTGCTATCTCACACACACACACACACACACACACACACACACACACACACACACACACACGTCCCTGCATGCCTATTTGGGCTAATTATAGAAAGGCAATCTGCTCAACACCACCCTTACAGTGTGTTCCACTAACCATTGCAATGATATATTTGAAGTTTTGGAATAAACATTTTATATAATAAACATTTTAATTGTATGCGTCATATAAGAAAGTATCATTTAATTCATAGAAATATAATTTCAGGACATTTCGAGGTACCCATCTTCTCCTCTCTTCTCCTTCTTGTTGCCGTGGTCCCCTAATGGAAACCTCTTTGGTACCTTTCATATACACTATAAATCCTGTAACGTGAAATTTGGATGGAGTGCATGATAGAAAAAAACTTCAGCAAGCTTTGAAAGCTACCAAAATGCAGCTTTAAACGTGTAAAACAGACCCTGTTGATGGACTGCGCTCGCAAGGAAAAGGGCATTTCGGTACTCTGTATAAGAGTGTATACCGTCACATCCTTCCATTTTCTTCGGGAGCGTATGTTTATTTTCTCGCACGAGATGCGTCAGGAGCGCATTGTTTCAAGTCGAGGGGTTTTCCGTACCAAATGGCATTTAAGGAACTAGCGTCTATTGTTTCGACTCGACACACTGACCCCTAAAATGCATTTCACATTGTTAGCAGTTCCCCAGAGGAAGCCGGACAGCTGGGCCTCGCAGTTTGTTGTTGCGTGACTCAGAGCCTGGTTGATTTGACAGGTGAGCGCACGGTTAGCATGCAGAAGACGGATTAAATGTCTTTAGCTCACTGTAACACGATTCCCAGACCCGTCCAAACACAAAAGCTTCTCGTTAAGAAGACATTCATTTCACTCTGATTTAACAGCAACAATCTGTTCCTGAGCTTCGGGACGACAAAAAAAAAAAAAAAAAAAAACCCAGTGGTTGTTTCTTTTTCTTCTTCTGAGCCGTTTGGCGCAGGAGCTCCTACTCTGCATAGCAGCAATGTTGTCGCGGGCCGTGTCTCCATGGCAACAGTAACCATAGCAACCCGCCTTTCACGGGAGATTTTAACCCTCACGTCGTGTCCGCTGCCTGGCGATGGATTCCCCACTACCCCAGAGCTGTGTGTGTGTTTTATAGAGCGAAAGATTTAGCAGCGTGTCTTAACCTCGATTAGCAATGTTAACAACGCACACAAAAGAGCCACTTGTATGCTTGGAAAGCTTTTGTGTACGTTTGTTTCTGGAAGATTCCACAGGCCCTGTGCTACTCGCATCAAATACATTAAACATTCTCACAGCTGAGAGAGAGTTCATTCAGCGCTCGTTGTGAGCTCTAATTTCTGTCACGTCGAGTGTTTTCCTAGTAATTTACAAACATTTCTGAGGAAAATCTTAATATCTCTGATGATTGTGTTACGTATCCGTTGCTGTGTAGTCTGTGTAAAATACTTTTACTGTTAGTTCTAGTCATAACTAGCTAGCTAATAGTTTGTCCGTTTGACTAGCAAGCAGTCTTTTCACAACGAAAACGGACAATTTTTTTTTGGGATATTTAAAAAAAAAAACCTGTATAAAATAGAAAAAAAACATAAACAAACAAATACTAAAAGCTTACTAGCCAGCTAACTAGTCAGCTATTTAGCAGAGAGCTGTTTTTTCATAGAAGTTAGCAAAAAACCTGACAGATAGCATGTCAGTGAGAATAACAAAACAGGATATAAAAGAGAGCTGGATGTCATGTTAAAACCCAGGCTTTACACATAAACATTATCGTTAGCGATATTTATTTTAACATGTGACGTCCTAGCAGGAAGATAAACGCTAACTTGTATGACTTCTAGCTGTTTGTCGTTGCTAACTTTGTGTTTTATATTATTAAACTGACAATTTTTTGTTAATATAAATAACTGTGAACAGTCATTTTATTAACAAATAAATAAATAAATAAATGGCTGATGTTAGGAAGAAGACAAGCTATGAATTCTGGGTACTGACACAGAGCTGTAATCTCCTTCTCCTTCTCAAAGGGTAGACCTTTTAGAGGTCAGCAGGGGTACAAGGGTAAACCCCTGTCATGTGAGCATTTGTGTGTGTGTGTCCATTCTGTCTACGCACCATATGGTCACACACACCCACACACGTCCACACACACACACAGCAAACAGACAGCTTTTCAGTGGCACTCACAAGCTCGGATGAATAGCCAAGATACATAAATCCTCATTTAGCCAATTATTTAGTGATTCAATTGAAGTCATTCATGAACCCAAGAAGCGATTGAAGTTAAAAAGCCTGTATCATGCAACAGATGCTCGTTCATTATCAAGGATAAATTATTGACGTCCGAAGTGTGTTGTGTTTCTGTTGTTCCTGTAGTTGTTTTTTTTAATTAAAGGTGAGAAACAGAACAAGAGCATGAGACCTGAAAGTTACACCCGTTACAGTATACTATAATGTGCTTTTTAAAGTATCAACGTGTCTCTTGAAAATTTGCTACGGCACTATAATGTGCAAACTTTATAAGAAGGTTCAAATAATAATAAATAATATAGTAAATAATAATAATAATAATAAAGCAATAAACTAAAAAAAATGGACATTTTCCCTAATCATTTAAATAATGTTTTATTTTTGTATTTATCTTTTAAACGAGTCTTGGAGCTCTCCAAAATGTGTGTGTGTGTGTGTGTGTGTGTGTGTGTGTGTGTGTGTGTGTGTGTGTGTGTGTGTGTGTGTGTGTTAAGGCTCCAGATGAAATACCACTCAGGTCCAGCATCCTGTCATGTCTGACCTTCTTCCTGTTGCACTCCTTTTCCAAACGCACCGTTTCAGTGTCTGTTATTTTAAATGAACTGCCCCTATGAGGATTTGCTTTTTCGACTCGGTCTGAATGCAGGGACTGGAAATGTCCCGATATATTTGAGATTGTTCATTTATGATGAAATTTTCAATATTTAATGATATAAAGTTTCAAATACAACTAAGAGCTGAAGAAGGCTCGGTTAATTCTTAGCGGTTAGCTGGTAACTGGTAGGCTTATTTATACTTTTTATCAGTTAAAAATGGTCCCCAACGCTGGGCAGAACTAGGCTGAATTGAGCAGTGCTGTGCTGAGGTGAACACTGACCTGGAGAATGGTTGCTTGTTATATGAGGTCACAGTATGGGTGGTATCTGATTGGCCTTTTTTTTTTTAACACACTCACACTGGAGACTTGACTAAATGTCTATACATGACTCGGAAGTGAATTTTGCATAATCGGATACCTTTAACTGAAATGCTCTGATGTTACAGTATGTGCTGCGCTGCTACAACACGATTGGCTGCTTGGATAACTGCATGAATGACCTGGGGAACTAGTGTTCCTATTAAAGTGGCCAGTGGAAACTGATAATAATGCAGTTCAAAATATAAACGTAGGCATTCTGAAAACACATTACTATGATTTTTTTATTGGGGATGTATCACAGTATGGTTTTGTGTCTGAGTCACTGATTTGGATTTAAGTAGGCTGCAAATGGTGTGTGTGTGTGTGTGTGTGTGTGTGTGTGCTAATGAGCAATCTAAATGCAGAAATGAGGACCAATTAGCCCAGTTTTAATACCACAGGAAAAAAATACAGTGTAGAGATTTATAGAGAAATTATTACCTAAAACAAAGTCAACTAATAAACCCCGAACCACAGCGCCATCAAATACTGCATTCTGATTGGTCAAAAGCTGATTAGTTTTTTTGCAACAGCAACTATTCAGCTCATTTACATGGACTCATAATGGGGACTCTCCACGCAAAGTCTAAGATAACAAATTCAACATAATTTTTAAAATTGAATTGAATCATTGAGTCATTTTTCGATTCAAAACTAATTAAAAAATACCACAGGTTTTGCAGAATAAATCAGCTTCTTTTTCCCGCAAATACTCATCATTTGTGAGACTATCACTTCTGCTTCTTTTGAGTTTATTTGCAGTGTTGGTGCAATACTGCCACCTCCTGAACTGGAGTGTGGCCGTATTGATCGCAGAAGATTATAATATTATTGCTTTGTTTAAGGCATGAAATTTAAATAACACACGTTACACAGTACTGCATTGTCTATTACATACTTAAAGCAGTTTTTACCAATTTCAAAACCAGCTTGAGACAAATCACACCATAAACGTTATTGTTACTAAACTAAATCGAATTAACAAAAAAATAATAAATAATACCCAAAAAAACTCATTGAATTGAATCGACAGTCTATCCATGATTCACATCTCTAATATTGATTCTGTGTACGGGAATGTTTTTATTTTATTTTTATGTTATGGAAGTAGTAGCCAGTCTCGGATTTTCTTTTGTTTGTTTGTTTGTCCTCAGCTTGTCCTCAACTGTCGATTTAAGATCATAAGCAACAGAATGAGGAAACATAGTTATCAGAAACGTTAGTGTAAATACGAAAATGCTTTCATGTGATGAAGTTTGACTATTCAAACATGCTGCGTCACCTTTGCGTTTGGCTCAGAACTGCCGTGTGAACAGCATCCTGATGAGTCGTGAGCATCCTGCTGTTTCTCTTGTTCATTGCTTTTTAAGCGCCGCTGAGTTTGTGCTTTATGCCCATTTAAGGGCATTTGTCTGAATACTGAAAATGGCGTGTCTGGGAGGCACAGGACTGTCGATCATACGTCTTTTGTTTGCTCAGGAAATGACAAATTGGGAAATGGAAACGTGACTACAACAGAGTAAACACTCTGCCAAAGTGATCAATTTAAAGTGTATTAATTTGTCCGTCTGTGTGTGTGAGATTTAAAATGAATTAAATGTACCTATAAACAAAACAATAATACACATTGTTTCGCAATTCATTGACAAACTTTTGTATTAGGAAAGGCGTTTTATAGTATTATACTATATTTTATTATACTTTCTACTCTTATTTTATAACATTATTCTACATTTTATTACGCAACGGGTAGTTCTGACCGTTCAATCTGATTGGATGAGAGGCATTCTCATTCAGTGCGTGGTCATATAGAGTATAAGAGCACTGGGACATTTAAATAAAAAAATATTGACAAACCCCACATTCACAACAGAAGCACTTTCAGTAAGAACACACATCTGATAATGTTGTCATCTTTAACTACAGTACATGCTGTCACTGCATATTGTTGGGATCGATTGGGGTTTATTATATATTAAGTTTAAAGTACACATAAATATAAATAATACAAAACAACAAATTTTCCTACTACCCAACTTACCAAATCGTGTTTCATACTAACCCAACTACAATAACAATAACAGCAAAGTAGTTATTATTCTTGGGATCTTACAAACCAGCTTCAAATTTCAGCAATTCTTTTGCAGAAATATGACCATATTTGTCTTATCTGGCAAAATACGACACCTCTCCTGACTTTGCTAGGATTGGTCTGACTGGGGCCGACACACACACACACACACACACACACACACACACACACACACACTGCCAGCTGAGGTACACAAGCTGTTAAACACGCTGCATCCCGCAGTAATAAAATGTTATGAATGTTAAACAGATTTGAATCTGTAGTTTTAAAAGTACTGTATGTGTTTATACATTAGTGAAGCCTTAGCATTAGCTGATTAGCCAACATGTTAGCTCTGTTTTGTCTGAGAGGATGTCTGAGTGATCTCGCTGAAAGACTGGATGTACAGAATATCGAGACAGAAATTTACTTGGAAATATTTTTTGCTGACAAGCGTTCATGACTTAGCCGCATTAGCATTGTAGCTCAGTGAAACAAACATGTCTTGACTGCGTCTGAGGTAAAAGTTACATGAGGTAAATTAAATTTTCATTAAAACTTGTCCTTAAAAATAAACTCCAAATCCCCTCAGTCTCAGTCTTCTTCTCATCTCAGATTTTAAAATCGAACCATAAAGATTTAATCGGAGCGCTCATCCTTATTTTTCCATGGAAAGCTTGATATTTAACTGGGAATACGCCCTCGTGCCGATTGTAAACACAGATAGATGCGTTTGAGAGACCTAGCTAGGTGACAGAAAGTGCACTAGCGGATCCGTTCATTCATCAGCACCCTTTTCTTGGTAGTGTCTGTCTTTCAATGGAAATGTTGTTGATATGCAGACGATTTTCAGGCTATCTCAAGATTTATAAATGATTTTTTTGTTTCTGTTTTTTTGCAATATTTAGGCATTTTTTTCATTTAATTTAATCATCACAAGAAAAGTAAGGAAAAAATACATTCCCGATTTATAAATAAACAAATTAAACAAACCAGTTAAATTGTCTGCCTAATGTGACATCATATAGGTAGATCCCCTCCCCTGACTTGTTGTGGGCGTGGCTTGGCCGTAGCACATTTAGCCTGTTTGGAGTAGGAGCTAAATAAAGGGATTTTAACATTATAAAAATGCATTATCTGAGGGGTATTTCACCTGGGGCATTATAACACACACCTTGGGGGAGCTCTGAGACCCGTGCTCACTTCTTAAAGAAATAATAAAATATGGGACCTTTAAAAGTTTTTAATTCTTGATTTCAGAAACATACATACATAAAAAAAATAAAATAAAATAAAAACTCTGCCTGCTGGACAGAACTCAGAGTCCCTCAGTGTGTGTGCATGCGTGCGTGTGTGTGGGTGTGAGACTCAGGTAAAGCAGCATGCAGCCGTTCTGAGCCCATCTGCCACGCTAACACACACACTTCACACTCAATCAGCAGTTAAGACGTCTCCCTACACGCCGGCACGACCGAATCCGAACCATCCAGTCGTCTTTATCTCCTGTAGTACCCGCATCATCTTTATTTCCCGGCTGGATGTGAGCACAACGCCGTTCTGTGATAAGGATCTCCACAGCTCTTACTGTACTCAGTCACGCCCCTTTCTATCTTCAGTGACGAATTCTTTGCTCCCAGCAGTGTTTTATTTTTGGGTCTTCAGCCTCTTGACATCCATCTGTGCTTTTTCGTTCGAGCCAGAAGAGAAATCTAAAGTGTTTTTTTTTTTTTTCGCCTTATGTTGCAACACAGGAAGCGAACAGCAAGCTGGCAGTAAAGCAGTGTACCAGTATAATGGTATTAGTGGTGGGGGTTAATGATAGAAATATCATATCAGAGTACCAGTAGGAATTTGTACGACGTTTCTCTGATCTCAGGCAGACTTGCTGATGTGGTTTAGGATATACTGTATGATATGACGGCAGCAATCTTGAAACTTTTTGCCGCAGCACATTTTAGCAAGGTCCCGCTGCAGACACAGGTCAAAATTTTGAGAAAAGAAAAAGAATGTTCATGTTGGATTAATTATAAAAATATATGTAACTTAAAAGTAAATTGTAAATTGAATTCTGCACTGCGGCATCAGTGAGTGTATACCGTAGGTGTGTACGGTATATTGCTACACACCTTTCTGCATATGTGTGTGTCCGACAGATGTTTCTAACCGTGTACCTCAGCCCCAGCGAGAAGCACTTCACCGAGGTACCTCTAACCCCGGAGACACTGTGCCGGGACGTAGTGGACGTGTGTAAGGAACCCGGAGAGACTGACTGCTACTTGGCCGAGAGCTGGAGAGGATCAGGTGAGGACGTGCTTAAGGGATATGAAAGACTGGATTATTAGAGCACAATTGTATAGTTATGTTTTTGTTTTTTTTAATCAATTTATGATTGACAAATATCAATAATCCAACTTCATCATGACAGTGGTAGCTCATTGGGTTATTGATCAGAAGGTTGGAGGTTTAAGCCCCAGTTGCATCTAGCTGCCACCACTGGGTCATTGAGTAAGTGAAGTGTATGTGAACAAAAGTACAGTGGAACCTCGGATTGCGAGTAATGTAGTTTACGAGTGTTCCGCAAACCGAGCAAAGATTTTTAATACATTTTTAATCGGAAACCGAGCAAGTATTAGTTTACGAGCGCCGAGTAGCATGTATCACACATGCGACTCTTATTTTGACACCGAGCAGCAAGTGATCACAACCAAAGATTTTTCTCTCTCTTGCGCTGCTGGAATTATGGGTAATCATCTCCCCTGCTTAACTTAAAAAGCGAGGTGTGGGGAGGGAGGAGGTGTTTACTGTTTAAGACGAGGCGAGGGGCTAATTACACACACACACACACACACACATACAAATACACTGCGCCTGCGCGCACAAACTGAAACACTTATCTGTCTGGATTTATTTTTACTTTATTTAAATGTTAAGTGCTGGTTAATTAGTTTTATTTTTACTTTATATGTTGTATTAATTATTTTTATGTATTTATTGTTTTTGGGCTGTAGAACGAATAATTTGAGTTTTCATTATTTCTTATGGGAAAAGTCTATTTGGTTTATGAGTGTTTTTGGAATACGAGCCCGCTTCCGGGAACAAATTATGCTCGTAATCCAAGATTCCACTGTATGTTACTCCACTGTAATGAACTGTATATGTGACAAATAAAGGCTTCTTCTAGCCTGATTGCATTTATGCTAACATATTATAATGTTGAGCTAGGTGTTGTACTTTGTACTACTTGACGACTCAAGACGTATCTGTTCCTTCGATACTTGGACTAATCACCCTGTCCCACCCACCTCTCCTTCCAAAAAAAAAAAAAAACTTCTTCCCAACTATGTTTGACTGATGGCACTTAGTTAGTAACCTAGTAACCCAGTGTAAGTACTGTATCTATCCAGTGACGGAAACTGGACAAGAGCGTCTGCCAAATGCCTAAATGTAAATGTTGCACTATTGAATACGTTGATGTTTACAGATTGTTTATTTTGGGGCAGCTTAAAAATGTTACAAAATTAAATTGGAAAAATTTTAAATGCTACTCTGATTACTTTAAAGGCCGCTGCTTGCAAGAAGAAACAAGCAACTAGAAAAGAGGAAACAGTTTGCGGTTCTACTTTCAGTGCTTGTGTCTTTCAGACTCTGAAGGTTGTTTCCAGAAAAGTGTGCAAAAACATTTATTACTTATAGTTTGTCACATAAACATTAGCTATCCACACTATTATTTCTTTTCTAACCTGAGAATAAGAAAAAAAACCTAACACGTTTGACTATGAAAAACTATTTTCGCAAAAGAGTTTTTGCATTTTTTTTTTTAAACATTCGTAAAACGTCTGTCATGTGACCTATCATCTATCGTCATCTAACGTACTGTGGGTGTAAACATTTGGTCTCAACTTCAGATGCTCCTTATTCAAGGCTAGAAACCAGATCTGATGTTTAGTACACTTTTCTAGCTACAAGTTTCAGGATCTTGAATCTTCTAGTGTAGAACAAGGGTATTGAGTATGTACGTAGCCATTTATAATAACAACCAAACGGCTTCTTCATCTACAAAAACACAGAGCCCTTCCTTCCTCGTATGTTAGTTTTTAGGTAGTAATGTTTTTTTTTTCCACGTTGTCATGTTCCAAAACAGAACGGGCAATTGGCGATGGAGAAAGGATGATGGAGCTGCTGCAGCGCTGGGGCCAGCAGAGGTCCGAGGTCCGGTTCATTCTCCGTCATGAGCGAGCGCCCGGTCATGACACAGGTGAGAGAGAAGACAGGAGAACAGATGTGTGATGAAATGAGCAAGAAAGATCAGGATGATGGCGTTACTGCAGATTTGTAATGAGATCTTTTATCAATATTCCAATATTACGACCAGGAAAATAGGATTTATTATAATTTTTTTAATTAGTACAAGTTCATGACCGTACACAAAACCTCACACAGCATGACATGACTGCATGCGTCTGCTGTTCGTTGCTGAGGCAGTGATTCGTCACGCTATGCCCCCTCACACACCAGACAGCGTGGAGCCGACACCGCTCTGATTAAACATCGAGCTTGCAGACTTTTCTTTTCCCAGATCAAACTGAAATATAGCACAGACATCGCAGTGCTAATTATCTTATATGTGCTCTCCAAATACTGAACGGGTCTGACATGGATTTATTATATCTATAAAAATATCAAAATGCAGTATATACATTGGTATTGTATGCTATCACACACACACACACACACACACACACACACACACACAAATGTGATGGTGTGTCCATGGGCTGTGAGCTTCCATAAATTCTGCATGGCCAGCAGGGTTATGTTCCAATTTCTGTGGCTTGGCACAGCAGGATAACAGGCACACACACACACACACACACACACACACACACAAAATGAATGTCAGTGGGGCACTGAGTCTGTGCTCCTGGATGACCCTGGTAGTAGGAGAACATACTTTTGTGTGTGTGTGTGTGTGTGTGTGTCAGTCCAAAGACCACACCACCCTCTTGTGAAAAAATGGCGCATACACACACACACACACACACTTTATGTTGTTTTTATTTTTCATGTGTCTGTGTGTTACTTATCGTCCTATAAAATCTTACACAACCCAATTCTTTCACAAGAAGGCAAACTACATGAGACCTGACATGTGACACTATGTGTGTGTGTGTGTGTGTGTGTGTGTGTGTGTGTGAGAGAGAGTGAGATGATTTTACATCTTTTACAAGCTTTTTCCTTGTCTTTCCAAGGAAAAAGCTTTCTGAGAGGTTTCACGCTGGGGGAACATCGGGCAGGTCCCCACAATGTCAAACTACTTTTTACACAAACTATAGATTTTATTATTATTTTTAAAAGGCAAAGTTTTTCCTTTTGAACACTAAAAGTTAAGGTTAGCTGAAGATTTAGGTGTAGCCATAATCATATTATCATAATCATCTCCATAATTATATTAATGATCGGTCCTCACAAGAATAATAAGATTCGCTCGCGTAAATGTGTTTTTCTCAGTGCTCATAAAGCAGATGAGCAATAAGACATGTTTATCTGGTTATTTAGTAATGATGATGATGAAATGGAGATTTAAAGGATTCGTTGCTGGCAGCTTAACGAACCGGACCACACAACGTTTCTCATTAGCTGTGCCTAATTAGTGTCTTTGAACTGTGTGTGTATTTTGTGTGTGTGTGTGTGTGTGTGTGTGTGTTTCTCAGGGGCTCCCAGAGGCCCAGAACTCTCACTAAAAAGGAACATGCTGAAAATTTCTACTGAAACACACCTTGAGAACGGGGTGAGTGTGTAACCATGTCAGTGTTGATATTGCTAAAAATGCAAAATATTTCCCTTTTGCAATGCAATTTCCCTCTGGGATTAATAAAGTTCTGTGAATCTTTTTATTTCATGTTGCTAGCTGTTTCTAGCACCATTTGTCTGATATTAGCCAGTTTGCTAGATCTATAATGTTGCCTTGCTTCTTCCTAGCACGTTCATTTCATGTTCACAATAAAATAATATCCGTGTACCGAAAATGGTTCTAGGTTCCAGTTATATCAGTTATAACACAGTATTGTTATAACTATAAGCTAGCTTTACCTTGCTATCATACATAAATTAGGTTGCTAGCTTAGATTCTAACATAGCTAAAGCTGTTGGCATAATTTCATGCTAGCTAGAGCAGGAGTTGTTTAGCAGAAAAAAATAATTCTAAGTAATATGTATAAATTGCTCAGCTAATGTTAGGTGTATTTATATATTTGTATAAAAACATGTAACAAATATCAATTAGCGTTCCATAGTTAAGGAAGTTTTTAGCCTAGTACGCATGTTGGCTAACTGTATAGAGAAACTTTCTGTCCTTAGAATGATTAGCAGATTAATATCAATCAAATTGCTAGGTGTTTTTTTTTTTTCACCTAAATTGTGAGACTAATATGTCATAGAAGTTGAAACCTTCGAATTGTGTGTTGACACTTAACTAAAATTTAAAACGCCATGAATTTCTTAAATGTTTGCTTGCTTCTTTTTGGATTAATCCCAGATTTCCTCTCAAAAATGTCAATTGTTTTTATCATTTTAGTGGCTACAATTCAATTGATTGATTGAATCGACTGCGATTCTGATTCAGTTGACTCAATAATTTACTTGATTGGCAAAATATATAATAAATAAATTAGCTAATTAGCTACTTGGTGTGGCTGACACACTTCTCACCACTTATATTCTCATATATTGTTAATTTGAAAGTTAATGGTGGTAGCTAAAACGAACCGTAGCCTGGCAACATTCATGTTTTACATCTGGAGTTCTTTGGAGAGAACTCCACTTGACTTGACTTTCAGATCACAAATTCTCATGCCTACTCGCAGCCCTGTGATTATAAAGTGGAACATTTGGGCATTACATGCATAATGATCAAAGGACGATATAATAGCTGGATTTGTTTTTCTAGATGGTTCCTCCTCCAATGGACATCAGTCTGACGGAGCTGCAGGAGATGGCATCCCGGCAGCAGCAGCAGCTCAGCGCGCAGCAGCAGGTTCTAGCCTCCAAGGTGCAACTTGTATCCCTCTGTAATGGTGTCATGTTTTTAATAAATACTGCATTAAGATGAGAAATGAGCTTCAGAAGCTAAGTCGAGCATTGATTTCTGTGCGAATCCTCCAAAATAGCGATAAGCCCATGGATTCATTGCATTTATGTGTCTTTTTTTTTTCTTCTCTTTTCCAGGAGCAGCGCCTTCGATTTCTGAAGATGCAGGAACAGCAGCAGCGGGAGCAGGAGAAACTGCGGCTGTTACGTGAGAATGCTGAGAACCAGGAAGCCAAACTGCGGCGAGTTCGGGCTCTCAAGGGTCAAGTGGAGCAGAAACGCCTTAGCAACAGTAAACTAGGTCAGAACTTACTTTGGAGAATTATTAAGGTTTATGTGTTCTTCAGCTGTGAAAGAAACAGGATAGGAAGAAAGGATTGATGGATGGATGGATAAATTAATAGAAAAAGAGGCAAAGAACCCTTAAATATCTAAATATTACTGATGGTTGACTGGATCTGATGGCTGCATGCAGAAAGATAAATGGAGTTAAAGGCTTTTGAATCAATGAATCAAAGAACCTTTAATCATCCAAAGAAGCTTGAGTAGTTCAATGGATGGTTAGATACAGAAACTGAAACAGAGATACATGGATGGGTATGGGAATAAGGAAATAGATGGATAAATGTAGGGATGGTTAAATATTTTATATTTAAGATGGATGAATAGATTTTTAGATGGATGTGAAAAGGATGGATGGATGGATGGAGTCAGGGGTAGCTCAGTGGTTAAGGCATTGGACAATGGTTCGGAAGGTCCCAGGTTCAAATCCCACGAATCCCTCAACTGCTCAGATGTCATCCTGGATAAGGGCTGTCAAATGCCTAAATGTAGATAGTGTAACGTGTTCAATGCACAGGTGGCAACACAGACATAAGGCAAGGTCTTATTAAAAGGGATAATTTTATTTGAAAAATGGTGAAGGAAAGGTTTTAAGGAGACAGGGCAGGAAGGGAAGAAGTGGTGTAGGTGTGAGTATGTGCGGGTCTGGAGGCAGTGCCCAGCTGGTATGCAGGCATGAGACTGGCAGAGGGAGCCTGCGTGGGTAGCGTCAGCAGCATGCTCTCTCAAACGCTTTTCCTCTCGCTGATTGGCCAACCAGCCCCACCCAGCACTGCTTGGGTGCATCTGCAAATGGGAGTCAAACACGCTCCCAGTTGCGCTCCTCCGGTAGCAGCAATCCTGGCGGGGAGAACGGGGCCTTTTCCTCTTTGGCGACAAGATCCCGAGGGCTGGCTCTACGCGAGAGTGAGACTGGCGTGGGAGAGTTCTTTTCGCGGCTGTGCTCAAACGGCTGCAGTCAGTTCTATGGCCTTTGAAGTCCCTGGGGTGCGTTACATCAGGCTGATGTAGCATGGGCAATTAGATATATAAAGAAAGAGGTGATGAAGAAAGGGATGAATGGATGGATGAATAAAGAGACGGATACTGATGGAAAGATGGATGATTATATATTCCGAGAAAGAGACTGATGGACGAGTAAATTAAATAAAAATGATATTGATTCATTGTTAAATATGTAATGAAAGAAGTGGTTAGATAATTGGAGAAATATAGGAAAGAATGGAAGGCTGTAGAAATGAATATGCTGAATAGATGGGAAATGAATGGCTTGGTTTTTAGCTACATAGATAAAAAGATGGATATAGAAATGGATAGATAGATGGATGGATGGGTATAAAAACAAAAGCATGGATGATTAGATATTGAAAAAGGTATACACACGTGGACAAAATTGTTGGTACCCTTCGGTCAATGAAAGAAAAACTCACAATGGTCACAGAAATAACTTTAATCTGACAAAAGTAATATTAAATAAGAATTCTATGAATGTTTACCAATGAAAGTCAGACATTGCTTTTCAACCATGCTTCAACAGAATTATAAAAAAAATGAACTCATGGAACAGGCCTGGACAAAAATTATGGTACCCCTAATTTAATAGTTTGTTGCACAACCTTTTGAGGCAATCACTGCAATCAAACGATTCCTGTAACTGTCAATGAGACTTCTGCACCTCTCTGCAGGTATTTTGGCCCACTCCTCATGAGCAAGCTGCTCCAGTTGTTTCCGGTTTGAAGGGTGCCTTTTCCAGACGGCATGTTTCAGCTCCTTCCAAAGATGCTCAATAGGATTGAGGTCAGGGCTCATAGAAGGCCACTTTAGAATAGTCCAATGTTTTCCTCTTAGCCATTCTTGGGTGTTTTTAGCTGTATTTTGGGTCATTGTCCTGTTGCAAGACCCATGACCTGCGACTGAGACCCAGCTTTCTGACACTGGCCAGCACATTTCTCTCTAGAATCCCTTGATAGTCTTGAGATTTAATTGTACCCTGCACAGATTCAAGACACCCTGTGCCAGATGCAGCAAAGCAGCCCCAGAACATAACAGAGCCTCCTCCATGTTTCACAGTAGGGACAGTGTTGTTTTCTTGATATGCTTCATTTTTCCGTCTGTGAACATAGAGCTGATGTGCCTTGGCAAAAAGTTCCATTTTTGTCTCATCTGTCCATAGGACATTCTCCCAGAAGCTTTGTGGCTTGTCAACATGTAGTTTGGCATATTCCAGTCTGGCTTTTTTATGATTTGTTTTCAACAATGGTGTCCTCCTTGGTCGTCTCCCATGTAGTCCACTTTTACTCAAACAACGACGGATGGTGCGATCTGACACTGATGTTCCTTGAGCATGAAGTTCACCTTGGATCTCTTTAGAAGTCTTTCAGGGCTCTTTCGTTACCATTCGGATTATCCGTCTCTTTGATTTGTCATCAATTTTCCTCCTGTGGCCACGTCCAGGGAGGTTGGCTACAGTCCCATGGATCTTAAATTTCTGAATAATATGTGCAACTGTAGTCACAGGAACATCTAGCCGCTTGGAAATGGTCTTATAACCTTTATCTTTAACATGCTTGTCTATAATTTTCTTTCGAATCTCCTGAGACAACTCTTTCCTTCGCTTCCTCTGGTCCATGTTGAGTGTGATACATACCATGTCACCAAACAGCACAGTGACTACCTGGAGCCCTATATATAGGCCCACTGACTGATTACAAGATTGTAGACACCAGTGATGCTAATTAGTGGACACACCTTGAATTAACATGTCCCTTTGGTCACATTATTTTCAGTATTTTCTAGGGGTACCATCATTTTTGTCCAGGCCTGGCTACTAAGATTGCACCTAAATCAACTTATAGGATCATCAAGAACTTCAAGGAAAGAGTTTCAATTCTTGAAACTCCCCAGATCTTAATCCCATTGAGAACTTGTGGTGAACTTGAAGAGGCGGGTGGACAAACAAAAACCCACTAATTCTGACAAACTCCAAGAAGTGATTATGAAAGAATGGGTTGCTATCAGTCAGGATTTGGCCCAGAAGTTGATTGAGAACAGCCCAGTCGAATTGCAGAGGTCCTGAAAAAGAAGGGCCAACACTGCAAATACTGACTCTTTGTATCATAAATGTCATGTATGTCATGTAATTGCCGATAAAAGCCTTTGAAACATATGAAGTGCTTGTAATTATATTTCAGTACATCATAGAAACAACTGAAATAAAGATCTAAAAGCAGTTTAGCAGCAAACTTTGTGAAAACTGATATTTGTGTCATTCTCAAAACCTTTGGCCACGACTGTACATCCAAACACACAGATTTGATTTGGTATATTTGAAATCTACAAAGCTAAAAAAAAAAGCTTTTCAGGAAGCACAGACTGCCATTAGCCTTGTGGGTGTCAAGCTAATAGCATTAGCAATGAGGCTTAGCCACGACTTGACACTTCATCAACTTCAGCCAGGAATCTCCACATTGAGCTTTAGCGCTAATGAGGCAAAGACGGATAGCTGATTCATCATTAGTGAAAACTCTTGCCCTTTTCTCACTCTGTCTCTCTGTGTCTGTAGTGGAGGAGATCGAGCAGATGAACGGCCTGTTCCAGCAGAAGCAGAGGGAGCTCCTCATGGCCGTATCAAGGGTGGAGGAGTTGAGCAAGCAGCTGGAGACCTTACGCAGTGGCAAACTAGACGAAATCGCTGAACTCGAGAGACTCTACAAAGAGCTTCAGGTGCCTTCTGTTCAGAAAGATGAATAGATGGGGGTCTAGACGTACAGTATGTATAGATGGATGGATTGATGGATTCAGAGATAAAGCTGGGTGAATGATTGGAATGGGCAATGGGTGGATAAATGTGTAGATGAATGGAGATGGTAAAAAAATGAATGAATTTGTTAGATAAGATAGATCTTCAGTAAAGACATACAACAGTGAACGAATGGCTTGATGAATCAGAAAAAAGATGGATAGACAAATTCAAGATTGATATGTGGGTGAAAGACCAAAATAAGAGATAATGAGGTGAGTAGACTGACAGTTGCAGAGATAAAGGCATGGATCGTTTAATAAACATGAAATGGAGAGCTGATTAGATAAATAGATGTACAGATGGAAGTATGACTACGCGAACAGAAAAGGAGCGGATGAATGGCTAAATAAAGATGCAGATGGATGGATAAATTGACAGATAAAAAGGTTATAAATAGATATAAAAATGGCTAAATGGACAGATGGACTGGTAGATAAATGAGTAGAAAGATGAATAGATGGCACTACAGATAAACTGATGGATTATGGATGAGCGAGGAAAGCTGGAAATACAGGAGGATTGATAGAAATAATCAGAGATAATACGTTCAAAGAAATTATTTTGTGGGCGGGGGAAAAAAACTAACTAACTATGACTCTGATCCCTTGAAGTTGAGGAACAAATTGAACCAGGAGCAGAGCGCGAAGCTCCATCAGCAGAAGGAGTGTCTGAGTAAGCGCACACAGGAAGTGGCAGGGATGGAGCGGCGCCTGGCCGACCTGCGCCAGAGACTGTGGAAGAAGAAGGCGGCTCTACAGCAGAAAGAAAATCTGCCTGTGAGTGCAGGACACAACTGATAATTAGTTATATTGCACATACCGGGTTGCGATAAGATACGGTTACACTTTTTTATCAGGCATCGTTCTGATTATGGGTGCATCGTTAGCACTTTTTGTTGGCTTGAATATCGAGATACTTCCACTTGGGTTCTTGCTGATACAGAGCATCGACTTGGCTTTGTCACAGAGCACATCATCAACAATGTAGGATGAGTTATTATGTGGTTATTGTGTAGTTACTGTTTGTAAGCTTGTTGGTTGTTTTAATTAATCAATACAAATTTTGAGCCATGTCTACCATTCGGTTGAGGTATGTTATACTTTTCACTTGCTTTGTATCGTACCACGAGAAAGTAAGTGGATGTAATGCCTGAAAACATTTGTGTTGTTAGCCTTTTAATTGACTTCTTTATTTGTAAATGTGTTAATACTTTTACCATGAAGCAAAATCTCAACCGTTTGGTAGAGACCTATGTTGCAGGTATTCAGTTGCCTTTTTATTTATAGTGATGATGGTAAACCTAATCACCATATCTAACAAAAGATCTGAAAAGTTAAGTTGTGTGTGTTAATACTTTACGTATTGTCATATTGTAATTTTAGCAGAATCTCTCGCCATTTTTCCCACAGCAGCCAGGTGATGGACAGAGCTCTCATCCTTCCTCGGTCTCCTCCAGAATTGCAGCTGTTGGCCCGTACATCCAGTCTCCTGCTCCTCCACTTCCTCCCAAACAGGACATCCTGGTGAAGCCTGCCTATCCGGATGGCACAAGCACACTGCCCAAACCACTTACTAAAACAACCGGTACACACACACACACACACACACACACACACATGGTGCATTTGTGTCCCAACCCGATCTGTTCATTAATATTTTTCCTTTTCTCTTCCCATTCAGGTAAAATCTCCAAGCTGTCTGAATGGAGTGTGAGTGGTGAGATCAGTAGTTCAGGGGGGTCACAGCGAGGCTACGCCTCCACCCTGCCTCGAATGAGCAGCCACGGCTCCATGCAGAAAGGTGAGCACTTGTATGCTCCACATGCTATTCTTTCATAAACATGTGATTCTAGTATTTTTTTTTTCATGTGTTAGATCCCGAGGCAGATCAAAAGCCACCGCCAACACTTCCATTACGGAAGAATCAGAGCAGCGAGGATCTCTTAAATGATGGCCAGGTAACACACACACACTTAATTAATTCATAATTATTGCTTTAATGGGCTGTGTTCATTTAAAGGAGACCGCACAAGTTATTCCCAACAGGCCACATCCACTTTCAAGTTAACATACGGCTGCTGTCAGATCTTTTCCACTGGACCACACCCACTTTCATAATCACTTGCAGTCCCATGAGGAGCTCTGCCTCATTGGGACTGATCCGGGGAAATCATTTCGGCTAAAAGTATAACGGTTTGTATGTCTCACTCTGATCAGGTTGGAGGTAAAGTGCCCCCTCCGGTTCCCAGCAAACCCAAACTAGGCCAGGGCTTCCCCAAGCCCTGCTTCTCCACTGGCACCTTTCCAGGCAAAGCCAGACCCACTCACCAGCTGGCCCCCCACTGTCCAAAGGCACCAATGCCCGCCGCCACCGTACGGCCCTTCAGCGTAGAGGGCTCAGCAAGCAAAGCTCCCTCCATCCAGAAACCTCAGACGTTGGCAGCCAGCTCCATCTACTCTATGTACACGCAGCACAGCTCACTGGCTAAGGGCTACCAGGGCCAGAGCACTCTGACACGCTCGCAACCTCGTGGTGAGCACTGCTACGACTTCTAAAGCTAGTCTCAGGGTTCGAGATATTCATATTACATCATATTATAAAACCAACAAGTAGAGATGCGTCTGTTGATTAGTAGATGGATGCTATGAACACTGTGTGCGTAATGCTAAGTGTCGCTTGTGCTACAATATTGGAGAAGGTATTGTTATGAATAAAGATCACTTGTGCTATGTCCTAAACACCTGTTTCTTAAATTTGTTTCTAGTATATGGAAAACCAGTCATCCCATCCAGCAGAGGGCAGCACACTCACTCCCAGGACATCTGCCACAATGAGAAAGGCAGCTCCATCGAGTCAGATCAGTTGGACCAGGCCATCAGCGGCGGTCATAATGAAGGCATCGAGTCTGAGCGAGCACCGCGCCCGCTCAGCCCCACCAAGCTGCTACCATTCCTGATGCACCAACACCGCCTGCAGAGTGACGCTGAACTTGATACACCACGCAGGCGGCTGCTGCACGCACCACGCCCGTTAAAGAAGCGCAGCTCCATTACGGAGCCCGAGGGACCCAATGGACCCAACATACAAAAACTCCTTTACCAGAAGACCACGCTGGCGGCCATGGAGATGCCAGAGATTAGCACGGGGGCCAGCGAGGACACGGGTAGGCTCTCGGGTGGAGCTCAGAAGGCATCGGATATGCTCAGGGCTGGAGAGGAGGAATCTCAGACTCTGACTCCGCTTCCACTACACACGTCTGCCACAGAACAGAGCAGAAGACCTGATCTAAAGGAGGATGATCAGGAAGTGTGTAGTTCAGTCCCTGCTGAGGAATACCCTCCATATCCTCCGCCTCCATACCCCAGTTCAGGTAACCAGGATGGGCCGGACGAGGAAGAGGAGAGTGGCATGAAGGCACCGGAGATCACAGGACAGGTCACGCTCCTGCCGGTATGGAAGTATTTTTAAATACAGAGGACCTGCTTAAAATTCCCCTATTCCAGTTATTCTTTTGACTGTAGTTACTGAATAATTCATTCTAAGATAAATTAAGAAAAAGACTTAATAAAATAACGCAATAGTGGGGAAAGTGCTGGCAGTTTTTGAAATTTCTTATAAGGAAATATAATCTTTTTCTCTCTAGGCAAGATTAGAACAAAAGTGCCATCTGGTGGGCAGGTTTTTCCCCCACCATTTTTATGCGACTGTTGTTCCTTTCCAGAACCAAGAAAAACGCACAAATAAACAGTAGCAGACACTAGCATATTTCTTTTATTTTCTGTTTAAACGTGTAGTCTGTAATTATTATCTAATTTCAAAGACAACTTTAAAATAAATGTTCTGCAGTACTGGGGCGTCGCATTTCAGGCTTCTGGTCATTTGCCACATTTCTCGACTTTGTGTTATTAGCAGGTAGTGGGTAGAGCAAAATACAAACTTCCCCATATAGGGTGAGTCATTCTGATTAAATAGGCGTGTAGTTGGAATGATGTAACTTATCACCTTCATCTTTTTGTCTGCAGGGGAAGAGAACGAACCTTCGGAAGGCGGGGTCAGAAAGGATCAGTCATGGCATGCGGGTATGCTTCAATCCACTCGCCCTACTTCTGGACTCCTCACTAGAGGGTGAATATGACCTGGTGCAGAGGATCATCTATGAGGTTAGGAGCTGGAGAGGGGTGGTGATAACCAGCAGTTAGAATTGTTTTATCCATATTATTTGCGCCATTGATAGTTCAATGCAGAGTGTAACAAGTGTTTGGTGTCTCTGGACAGGTCGAGGACCCCAGCATGCCCAACGACGAAGGCATCACGGCACTCCACAACGCAGTGTGCGCAGGACATACGGAGATCGTCAAGTTCCTGGTGCAGTTTGGAGTCAACGTTAACGCTGCCGACAGTGATGGCTGGTGAGGAAGTAGTTTTTATTGCAAAACTAAAAGTAAATTGACTGATCCAAAGCCACGTCCATGACTGGCACCCCTGTATCTGTCACTCTTAGATTTTTGCTTCTGTCTGCCTTTTTTCATTCTTTTCTTTCTGTCTGTCTGTAGGACGCCCCTGCACTGCGCAGCTTCCTGTAACAACGTTCAGGTGTGCAAGTTCCTGGTGGAGTCGGGCGCGGCCGTGTTCGCCACCACCTACAGCGACATGCAGACTGCGGCTGAGAAGTGCGAGGAGCTGGAGGAGGGATACGTACAGTGCTCACAGTTCCTCTACGGTGAGCAACGTTACTATCAAGACTGAGGGAGCCGAAGCCTCTGTACGCTATTGTGTTTTAGCGGAAGGTCTTCACAATGATGATAAAGTTTGTGTGTGTAGGTGTGCAGGAGAAGATGGGGGTGATGAACCATGGTATCGTGTACGCTCTGTGGGACTACGAGGCAGAATACGCTGACGAGCTCTCGTTCATCGAGGGCGACTGCATAACTGTGCTGAGGCACGAAGACAAAGACGAGAGCGAGTGGTGGTGGGCGCGGTGCGGAGATAACGAAGGCTACATTCCTCGCAACCTTCTCGGGGTGTGTACAGTATATTTTTCTCCAACTGTTGCCTACTAGCTGTTGTTAGATGCATTTCACACCAATCCAAGCTCTAGTCTTTGCCAACTGAAAGATAACATAAGGCTAAATTGATATGACACGTGTGAGTCTTTTTTGCCCGTTGCCTAATTTTATACTTTATTGACCTGATGCTTATTGTTCTCATCACAGCTGTATCTGCGGATCAAACCCAGACAGAGAACCTTAGCCTAAACCTCGCCATGATGCAGTCCCAATCCGACCGACGTGCCCTGTAAAAGCAAAGGGCTGAAGCCAACAAGATACTCTGAAGTGCTTCTTCTCCACACATTGGTGCATTCCTCCAAAAAGATTCACATTTTGGATTTCTTAATTCATCGTCTTCAGAAGCACAATGGAGAATTAGGAGGCTTTTTTAATAGTTATATCGGATGATTGTTTGACAACCGCAGTTCTTGGCCTTTCTAGAATGTGAATGTATTACTGCACATCATTTAAGTTATTTACCGATCTATAGGTGTGATGGTATGTTTTATTTTTGCTTAGAACTCCAGAAGTCCATCGTGGTATCACCTAGCGAGTCCATGAGCTTGATCATGTGACCATCGTTTGCCTTTCTTTTTTGGCTTAATTTTCGCTGACAAGTTGCTAGACAGCGGTGTCGTACAATCGAGTGGGCGATTGCTTGAGGAAATGTATGAACCATTTACATTTAAACTTGAGGTGCAGACATCACAGACGTTTCCCCAACAGCCTGTGCTTGGGATCCACTGTGAAGTAGCTGAAACAGAGCTGAAATGATTTGCCAGAAGGTCCAGCAACAGATTAATTTCACAATTAATGCAGATGCAATGGAAAGAGAGCCAGACTCTCCAGGAACTGACTTCACGTCTACCCACTGCAGTCCTGGAGGAACTACTGGAAAAGGCACAACTGTCTCCAGGGAAAATGAGGTGAAGAACCTGTCTAACTAACGAAAAAAGAGCATCTTCACTGAGGGATTTAACTTTGATAAAACATCAAAGCAGACCTCACCATGGCCTCAGAGACGGCCATCAGGAGCAAATTGTATCGAGCAAGTCGGGATGGTGAAGGTATCAGCTGCTCTCAATAGTGCTAAAACACCCCTTTCCAACCTCAACATCCAAGAAAGGAAGGTGGTGAAATCTCTGAAGATGGACTACAGGGGTCTGCCATGCTCAGGTGACCAGTCTACTCGATGCCACTGATACAGGAAGGAAGAAACCCAACTCAAACTCAGACCCCACTAGCGCTCCTAGTTGGCAACACAATCCTGCACCTCACAGGATTTTATTAACAAAGGGTCAAAATCCTAAACTGGAACATCATGAAACTGGTCTAAAAAAACTGTGGTTCGCAGAAATGTGGGTAATTGTCAAATTGCTTTATTGTTATTTTATTTAATTTAAAGTGGCAGGCATGAAACAGTCTTTCATTGTCTCTAACTCTTAGAATTATAGGTCCCCACATTGGAGGATCCAGTTTGTTGTCTCTGGAATGCGCTTAGTCAAGTAAGTGTGTGCGTGTGTTGGTGTGCAGGAGGAGATGGGAGTGATGAACTTTCACATTGTGTACATGCTGTGGGACTGCAAGACTCAATACCTCATCAATGCCTAACAGGATTTTGCAAGCAATGTTCTAAGACATAAACAGACCAAGATGAAACTGTAATATCCTACACATCACTTCACATGTATTCCCACAGCTGTGAGGAAAATGCAACTGCAACAGAGCACGTTGGCTGACGGAACCAACCAACATGTACCATACTCAACCTCTGCCTGACTGAATTCTTTCAAATGTAGTGAGGGGTTTTACATTCAGAAACGACGTAGTGCCACGGGTTGACTTGTGCCCCGTTACTGTGTCCAGTCTCTACATGAAAAAAAGAAGCAGAGGTCTGCAGAGCTGTGAGCTCCTTCAAAGGAATCAGACTGCTGCGTGTCAGGGTGTCAACGACGTAATGAAGTCTTTTGAATGTGAGATGAAACATAGAGACAGTTTTAAGCAACCGTATAGCACCTTCAGGAATCACAAATGTAGCTTAGGCTCCACCCACACTGATAAAAAATCCACATGTCCATGTTCTGTCACCTTCTTTTTTGCTTCTGTATACGTTTAAGGAGTTCAGTGGATTATGTTTGTCTGCTCATAAATATAATTTTTAAATCTTTAAATTTTAAGATAAAAAATGTCACTATGGTGCTCAATAATGTGGTAAAAAAAAGTCTGGTTCACGATAAATGACATTTTGTTAAAAAAATAAATAAATAAAACCTTTGTATTTAACAATTGCTTCTTTTTATTTTTTATTACAATGAATTAACATAACCAAAGATTAACCAACTCTCCTGTTTTTTAAATCTCCACCTTTACCAAGGGTGCCAATATTTCTGCAGCTGGGTGTGTAATTCCCGCTTTCTCCACAAGATTCACTCGAGGAAACCGCAATCCACAATAAAACATCTCTTTATTACTTACAAACGAGTTGCATGTAAGGTACAGCGCAGGTCATGAGCGCATCCCAGAATTCCGCACAGCATGCAGTGTATCAACCGAACGCTGTGCCGTGAGACACGATATGAAATGTTTAGGAAAAAATAAAATGTTACACACTTCACGGTAATAAGCATCCAACATATCAGGCAAAATGAGAAGTTGGCCATAAATACAATACTTGTTTTTTTTTTTTTTTTCCTCTGGTTATTTGCACGAAACCTTGATGAATTCAGGAATCAGCACGAGCGCACAACATGCACGTCAAACAACAGACAGGAAAATATTCACACACCGTTTGGTTTGCTAAACTTGTTAACATTCTGTCTTTACGTTATGAACAATTTTAAACTGGAAAATTTAATCTGAAGCGCAAGTTGGAGAAGAAAAAAAAAACCTTACCATTTTAATACATTTCTAATTATTTTAAATTATTATATTGCTATTTCAATTTAACTTATTGCTTGTGATAATTTTACGAATTTTAACTTTATCGTGATAATGAGTAAATTCTAGTTAATATCATATTTTAAATTGCATATTCGAAAACACCAATGTATTAAAAATATTAGCTGTTTTCAACTGTTATCAAGTAAACAAGTTTTAGCGAAATTCATCTGATATACATTTGTCAGCTATAACTCATTATAATTGGTAATTCACTCATTTAAAACATGCATTGAGATAACAGAATAACAATATTGTCCCAAAATAATGAGATATTAATTAAAATAACGGCATTTTCCTTCACAACTTCCGGTTCAGGGTGTCCATAACGTAAAATGCTTTCACACATAATGTACTTATATGGAAAAAAAAAAAGTTAAAATTTCTTTGTATCCATAGCAACGCTAACTAGTCTTGTTATTTTATTAATAAAGATTGACGATAAAGAGCTGGTAATGGGGACGGTTACTAACAAGCTCCGTGTTTTTCTCGCATGTTGACAGAGCTACGTTCTGATCAGTAAAGGAACAAAATGGGAAATTTGCTAAAAATGTTATAAGCAAACGTTCTATCCCTTATTTAATATAAAAATGTTCATAATTGGAGGGGAAATCTATTAACAAAAGATAGTCATAATAAAAAATAATATAAATAAAGTGCTGAATGCAAAATAAGAGCTATAAAGTGCGAAATATTTTGTTAAGTATTCATTTATTTACATCCTATCGGACAAAACTAATAAATAAAATATAATAAATGATGAACCACCTACAAAGTTCCATTTTTACTATTCAGACTCTGGCATCAGAATTAATAACTAAAACACAAGTTAGAGATCTTTGTCAGGTGTGTTCGTGCTACTGCTATGGAAACAGAATTGCTTTCGTATTTTAGTAATAACCATAAATTTATTTTCCTATTTACTACAAATGGCACATCCTTTTTTTTCTTCAGTAAAACGAAATGTGCAAAATCACTGTGCAGTAAATGGTATATTGAATTCTATCCTTTAAAAGGAGTTTTTTTTGTCCATTTTTGACCAGACGTTTCGAATGTAAACTCTGCCGTAACTCCATCAGACAGCTTTATTAGACCTGCTAATTGCTCACTGCTGTGTGAAGTAATAAAAACAATAAGAGAAATAAAATGATAAATATCCACATGTAGTGTGTGTGTGTGTGTGTGTGTGTGTGTGTTGTCGGAATCTAACCACAAGTAAATCTCTGTGACGTTCGATTGGCATTTCTAAGCTGCTATCTGCGGACACTGTGTCAGGCGGTGCCCCTAGTGGCGCACTACTGCTGGTGCACCCTATTGGACCTCTGTGTGTTTTGGAACTTTTATGATGATGATAATGTTCAACAGGCGTGGACAGGAGTATCTTTGATTAGTGTCATTACTTAATCTTCTGTCTAGCTTATTTTCTCTTTGTCCTGATCGTTTAACGTAACTTCCTGATCCTGTTGTACTGTTTGTTTTGCGTCCTGTTCCTCCTGATCAGTGTGGATTTTTACATGGGGAAGGAAGCCTGTGATCTTGTGCGGTGTGTTTGCTCATTGCTCTCATTATCACCAGGGAATATGTCCCAGATGTTGTATTACATCTAACCATCACCCTACTGTGGTCGTGTCCCAAATCACACACCATAAGACTATAAAGGAAGTACTGTTATAAGATTTTAACATCGCCATCATCATCACCATTATAATTATAATGTGGCATTGTCCCAATCTACATGTCCTAATTCACTACGTGGGGCAAATAAACACCAACATGGAGCATTATCCTGGATGCCCTATTTAAGCCACATTTATGCCAGTGCACTTTATTCACTATTTAAGGACATGTTAATGCTATAGAGGAGAATCAGATCTAGGGCTAGTAGACACCATAATGTAGAATTAGGCCACTGTGAAAAAAAGTGTCCCAAACCACACAAGCCTTTTCACCCTACAGGCCAGACAGTTACTGTCATGGAGACCTACCTGACGTGTCCCAAACCACACACTCAGTTTTTTTTCCCCCCTCCTTATAAACGACATGAAAGTTACGCATTTAGCGTAACACAATCGCTGGTGCACATCGCTACATACAGTATCACTGTTACATGTGTTGTTGCTATGGTTACGAGTTATTATCACAGCAGCCTATAAGACACAAGTGTATATTTTTGTTCAGCTGAGCAACAGCAAAGGCATGAGTGAATGAGTAAATATATACAGGCCGAAAGCTCGTCGTCGTGGTTACGTCTCAACATTACGACAGAATGTCAAGGACAAACGTTTAGATCGATTAAACTGCTCTGCTATGCTGCGTTAGAGTAGAGGCGTTCCGATATAATGAGATCACAGGCACCTGTCAGCCAATCAGGAGTGAGTAGGCCAGGGTGTGAGTTCGCTAGGAAGTTTTGGCGTTTATTCTAAACATGTTTGTAGTTAAATACTTATTTTTTTTCACCTGAATGGGAAACCTCGCCCAAACCGTCTCCTATTGGCTGAAATAAAAATTATGTTTATATCGACACGCTCTCTCTCTCTCTCTCTCTCTCTAGACGTGGTTCGGGCGTGGTTTGTGATTCTGGTCATGTGCGCTGTTCTGACCAGACGGCACCAGATGGGTCACATGACCGATGCCCTTGGTCACGCCCTCTCGGAAGAGCAGCTTTGCGCCGATGCGCAGGTACTCGGGGTGTTTCAGGAAGCGGAAGCACACTACTGCCCTCTCACCGGTGCGCAGCTCCTCCTGTACACACACACACACACAGTATACTGTCAATGTCTACGCATCCATGCTATTCAGACACACAGCGGTAACGTAGTCCACTGGTCAATAAACTAGCGATAACAGAAGGACAGAGTGACCACGCCCACCTTGCCGAGTAAGCACTCCACCGTGGCTGTCTGACGGACATTTCCGACG
The DNA here is from genome assembly GCA_030347435.1 of Clarias fuscus. Classification (NCBI taxonomy): domain Eukaryota; kingdom Metazoa; phylum Chordata; class Actinopteri; order Siluriformes; family Clariidae; genus Clarias; species Clarias fuscus. The sequence continues at coordinate 3,088,568 of CM059228.1, forward strand.
TGCACCGTGACCTGGAAGCCGCTGCGGAAAATCTTGGCGTGGAACAGGAGCACGATGGCCGCCTCAAACTGCCAGCAGATGGTGGGGTTCATCTTGGGACTCACCATTACCATGCCCTACACACGCACACGCGATAATCATGTCAGTACTGAGTAATGACGTTATTGGGTGTTAAAACTTTTGAACATGCTTTGAAGTATTTTCCCGCAGAGAACGTCTTTACTTCATCTCAATTCAAAAAGCGACACAATGATGTGATATATCCATGTGATAGGACCAGGGGTGGCCAAACTTCTGCATACCACTGTAGCCATGCTAAATGTGCGCGTCAGAACTTTACTTTGCGCAGGAGCGAGCGGTCGAAGTTGCCGAGCGCCAGCGTCGCCGCCTGTCCGGCTCGGAGGACCCTGCAGGACGAGCGGTTCCTCTGCATGCTGCACACCTTTAACCGCAAAAACTTCCCCTCGTCTGTGGGCCCCACCACCAGGCGGTCTCCCTCGCGACACACACCACTACACTCACACACACACACACACACATATAAACGTTTAGAAATTTATTAATTATTTGTATTTTTTATTTGTTTTTTGTCATATTTTTCTGACAGATAATTAGGGCCCCAGCACTACATTGTGTGAAGGGTCCTCTTGTTTTTCTAAGGATTATTATTATTATTAGGGGCCAAGCACTATGACATCAGCCCTCTTGTTCTCGTTATTAGATATTTGTTCCTGCATCTGGTGCTTTGTTGGGATCCTAACATGCTCAAAAAAAGTCAGGGTGGAATCTTCTGGCAGTAGGACCCGGCTGGGCTCTTGATCACTTGATATCTTTTTTGTTATTTCCCTGTTAAAGACAAATTCCTTTTTCATTGTCTATATTTGTGATGTAATTTTTTCATTTTTGTTTTGGAAAATAACTTTCTTTCTTATTTTTGTTTGAAAGGATTTTCTTTTTTTTTTGTGACAGGACATTTTCCTTTTTTTTGTTTTTATTGTGAAATATAATTTACATTTTTGTTGTTTTTATTGTGATACATCTTTTTGTGTTGTTTTGTTATGATGAATACTTTTGGTGGCTTTTGTTGTCAAGGTTTTTTTTAATTGCTACTGTTGTGGCGTGTTCTTTTGTTTTGGTTGCATATCTTATGGCAGTTTTAAGTATTTTATGTACAGTGGAGCCTCGGATTGCGAGTAATGTGGTTTACGAGTGTTCCGCAAACCGAGCAAAGATTTTTAATGCATTTTTAATCGAAAACCGAGCAAGTACACATGTGGACAAAATTGTCGGTACCCTTCGGTCAATGAAAGAAAAACTCACAATGGTCACATAAATAACTTTAATCTGACAAAAATAATAATAAATAAGAATTCTATGAATGTTAACCAATGAAAGTCAGACGTTGCTTTTCAACCATGCTTCAACGGAATTATAAAAAAAAATGAACTCATGGAACAGGCCTGGACAAAAATGATGGTACCCCTAACTTAATAGTTTGTTGCACAACCTTTTGAGGCAATCACTGCAATCAAACGATTCCTGTAACTGTCAATGAGACTTCTGCACCTCTCTCCAGGTATGTTGGCCCACTCCTCATGAGCAAGCTGCTCCAGTTGTTTCCGGTTTAATGGGTGCCTTTTCCAGACGGCATGTTTCAGCTCCTTCCAAAGATGCTCAATAGGATTGAGGTCAGGGCTCATAGAAGGCCACTTTAGAATAGTCCAATTTTTTCCTCTAAGCCATTCTTGGGTGTTTTTAGCTGTGCGTTTTGGGTCATTGTCCTGTTGCAAGACCCATGACCTGCGACTGAGACCCAGCTTTCTGACACTGGCCAGCACATTTCTCTCTAGAATCCCTTGATAGTCTTGAGATTTCATTGTACCCTGCACAGATTCAAGACACCCTGTGCCAGATGCAGCAAAGCAGCCCCAGAACATAACAGAGCCTCCTCCATGTTTCACAGTAGGGACAGTGTTCTTTTCTTGATATGCTTCATTTTTCCGTGCGTGAACATAGAGCTGATGTGCCTTGGCAAAAAGTTCCATATTTGTCTCATCTGTCCATAGGACATTCTCCCAGAAGCTTTGTGGCTTGTCAACATGTAGTTTGGCATATTCCAGTCTGGCTTTTTTATGATTTGTTTTCAACAATGGTGTCCTTGGTCGTCTCCCATGTAGTCCACTTTGGCTCAAACAACGACGGATGGTGCGATCTGACACTGATGTTCCTTGAGCATGAAGTTCACCTTGGATCTCTTTAGAAGTCTTTCTGGGCTCTTTTGTTACCATTCGGATTATCCGTCTCTTTGATTTGTCATCAATTTTCCTCCTGCGGCCACGTCCAGGGAGGTTGGCTACAGTCCCATGGATCTTAAATTTCTGAATAATATGTGCAACTGTAGTCACAGGAACATCTAGCTGCTTGGAAATGGTCTTATAGCCTTTACCTTTAACATGCTTGTCTATAATTTTCTTTCGAATCTCCTGAGACAACTCTTTCCTTCGCTTCCTCTGGTCCATGTTGAGTGTGGTACATACCATGTCACCAAACCACACAGTGACTACCTGGAGCCCTATATATAGGCCCACTGACTGATTACAAGATTGTAGACACCTGTGATGCTAATTAGTGGACACACCTTGAATTAACATGTCCCTTTGGTCACATTATTTTCAGTATTTTCTAGGGGTACCATCATTTTTGTCCAGGCCTGTTCCATGAGTTTATTGTTTTAAATAATTCTGTTGAAGCATGGTTGAAAAGCAATGTCTGACTTTCATTGGTTAACATTCATATAATTTTTTTAAATTATTACTTCTGTCAGATTAAAGTTATTTATGTGACCATTGTGAGTTTTTCTTTCATTGACCGAAGGGTACCAACAAATTTGTCCACGTGTGTATTAGTACATGATACTTGGAGCACCAAGTATCATGTACTGTATCACGCATGTGACTCTTATTTTGACACCAATGATTTTTCTCTCTCTTGCGCTGCGGGAATTATGGGTAATCGTCTCCCCTGCTGCGTCTTAGTGCTCGTCTCTTACTGGTATAATCAACTTCTCCTTCTCTCTTCTGTGTGCGCGCGCGTAATGTGACCCACACACACCGACACACACACACACTTTTCTCATGTGTACCTTGTGTGTGCGTGTGCGCGCGCGTAATTTGACACCGACACACACACACACTCTCCCCGGCTGCACACACGCGCTTTATTTACACAGAAAACTCAGCTCTGTCGCGATTCTTTTCAAAGGTAAGGTGCTGGTTCATTTGTTATTTTTTATTTTTTACTTTACAGCGGTGATTCCGTCAGTATGCTCACGCGGGTATCATTAGAGAGAATTCTTTTTTTTTCCCGTTAAAACAGTAGTTGCATTAAGTATCATTAAGCATTAAATATCAGTATCATTAAGACAGAACACGGTTGTTTGTTTTGGTGTTTGTTTTTGTTCATTACAACGAAGACTATTGCGTATTTTAGCCACATTTTCCGCTGCCATTCAGGCAACCACACTTCAGGACAAAAAGAAAACAAACAATAGCTAGTTAAGAAAAGAACTAACTTGTTGATTTAACAGCATAGTGTGTGTGTGTGAGCCGAAATAATACTGATAAAATACACAAAGACTGAGTGAACATGAATACTCAGTGTTATCATCACTTGATGAAAGCACTTGCCTGTAGAGTGTTCCTCCGACGACTGTCCCTACATCAGGAACGCTGTAGATCTCATCAACCTGCAACACAGTCACGGCACTACGTTTACGAAAAATAGACAGGTACATTTTCTGCAGAACATGTGTGTGGTGCTCGCCGCTGATTGGCTGCCTGAGTAAAGTGAGCCCACTTTTTTTTTTTAGGGGGGGGGGCGGCAATTTAGCCATCCCCCCTCCCCCCCTTTTTGAAAAGTCATAGGGCCCTAATAAGCCGCACCTACATCTGTGACAAACGGTACGGGACTATTTACATGCCTAGTTTGTACGGAATGATAATGATAATAAATAATAATAATTTATAATAATAATAATAATAATAATAATAATAATAATAAATAATTTTAAAAAGTAAAGAAAAAACAAGAAAGATAAGCCTGCAAGATAATACAAGTGATTCTTTGCTTTGCAAGCACCACTAATAAATACTGAATTGCTAAAAATCATTTATATTAACTTTAATATGATTTTAAAATTAAAGTGTATTGAATCATTTGTGATGTTAAATGCATGTGAACCTGGAACTCGGTGAGCTGCTGCATGAGCTCCTCCTGCTCTTTGCTGTTGCTCAGAGGGGGCAGGATGTTGAAGAAAACCTTCAGCAGGTCCAGATTCTCCCCAGAAACACTCGACAGCGTGAAAATGGGAGTGATGCTGCACACCAGCAACGGGAGCAAAGGAAGAGCTCGAGATTAGAAGCTGAACCTAAGAATAAACACACACACACACACACACACACACTCAGACTCTCAGAGCGTGTACCTGGAAGACTGTGCGAAGCGCTGGGCTGCTGTGACGGCGTCATCGCGGTTGGAGATCAGCATGGGCACCTTGTTGCAGCCGGGCAGCTTGAGCAGCCTCTCTAACTGACGCACGGTCTTCTGCACGGCGCCACCCACACACACGTCCACCTTACTGATCACCACAAACACGGGCACCTTCAGCGCCAGAGCCAGACCCAGGTGCTCCCGAGTGGTGCCCGCTGACCGACAGGGAGGGGGTGGAGCAGACAGGTTTAGCCTTCTAGCAGATCAGCAGATTGTTAAAATGTTCTTATTAGTTTGGTGGTTCTATTCTTGGGGAGAACTGACATTTATCTAACAAAACTGCTGAAACCCTGAGGCCCCTGGTTGTACAGATGAGGTCTGTAGACTGTGATCCCAGATGTCCCTATTTGTTTTTATTTTTAAATCACAAAAACAAACTCAAAAACAAGCAAAACTTTTTTTATAAAACCAATTTTATAGTCTTTCAACTTTATATCCGGATAAGCAGAAAATTAGCTTGTTCGACATAACCAAGAAGATTTGAACAGTCAAACAGAAAAATGAGTAATAACTCATTATTGAGTAATAACTTAATATAAATCTAATTTATTTTTGCAGTGGAATCTCGGATTGCGAGTAACGCGGTTTGTGAGCGTTCCACCAAGCGAGCAAAGATTTTTTATAAATTTTGACTTGGAAAACGAACAAGTCTTGGTTTAAGTCTTGGTATCATGTATCACGCATGCGCTTCTTGTTTTGACGCCGACCGTCATGTGATCACAACTGAGCCAATGGTTTTTCTCTCTCTTTCGCTGCAGAATTGTGGATAATTGTCTCCCCTGCTGGATCACACCGAACGCAGCGAGAGCGTCAAAAAACGGCCGGAAGTCATTCATTTTCAATGGGAGCCGGCGGCGAAGAGCGGCGAAGGGCGGAGCGGCGAGGCGCGTGAGAGCGGCGAAGGGAGTTGAAATCAGCTCAACTTTATGGTAATGAGCGGTTGAGCAGCAACCAATAAAAAAGTAGAGGTCCTCCGCTTGAGCGGATTCTGCGGAACGCAGTCCTGTAAATCTTTGTTCCGGCGACATTAGTTCCCAAGCAAAATGGAGAAGTTAATTATTGCGGTAGCGGGTTTGCCGGTTATTTATGACATGTCCCAGTTTGTGTACAGGGACATTAATTAAAAAAATTATGCGTGGACAAAGATAATAAGAATTATAATTAAATAATAAAAAAATATTAAATTAGACTAGCAATTCACAATGAACAGAAGCCAAACCATACAAATGCCTTATAATTTGTTTATTTCTACAATACAGTTCTTTCTATCAATCAATTTCTTGTTTTCTTCCACATTTTGGTCAGTCTCCATAAGATCAACAAGCTTGATTGCTTTGCGGCCCCTTTAAATACAAGAAAGGCATTCGAGCTACGTCAGAGCGGCGACAGGCGTCGGCGGCAGGGCAGCGAGAGCGAACTTTGACGCTCTCGCCGCGTTCTGTGTGAACGCAGGGTAAGTGTGGCTGTCATTTATTACTGCTAGACTGATTGCAACAGCAGTAAACAGCAATAAATATTATTACTATTATTATTACTATTATTATTACTATTATTATTATTATTACTGGCTTCAACATTCTCACCAGTTTAAGTAGTGTGAAACATATGTCATCTAAATATTGTGCTTACCTTAAAACATGGAAGTTTAAAGTTTCTAAACTAAGATGTATGAAATGGTTTCCATTAAAACATTAAATGTTTTTTTTTTATTTTTATAGACATCCTTGTGTGTCAGTCATTAATAATTTGTGAAATGCAGTTGATTCCGTCCTGCTGTCAAACTGTTGTTATATACAGTATATTTCTTTCTACTTCTAATATTATATTATTATTTCTTACAGCTGTCTGCCTCCTGAGCCTTCACTCACCGATGCCCGTGTTTGCCCCCACCACCAGCATGGCAAAATCAGGGCAGTAGCTGGTCAGGCCAAAGATGGTAGTCTTCAGGTACTTGTGGTGGCCAGCCAGATCGATGAAGGTGATCATCTTAGACGAGCTCTCGCAGATCTCCTCTGCCGTGCGCGACTCGCTGTAATTCACCACCTGGTAATCAACCTCTGACTGTTACAAAGCACTGACACTGGATACTCCTTTGAGAAATGTTAAATGAAGCATGCACTAAAAGAAACATATATTAGTACATATTAATTTTGCAGCTGCACTATAATCATAGCACCGGACCGCCCTGTGGTCTAAAGTTCCACATCAGTCTCACCTCCCCTTTGCTGTTAAACCCAAGGATCTCGAAGCTGATGCTGGAGGTGCGGCCCGTCTGGATTTCGTGCAGGTGCCGGAACAGGTTGAGACGAGCTCTGCCTCGTCCGTTATCAAGCTCACCCTGCGTTAGGACGCCCAGGAGAGTGGACTTCCCTGCGTCAACGTTCCCCAGCACGGCCACACGCAGGTCCAGAAACTACACACACAGAGCAAGAGCAAAGTTGTGGCACAGCAGTTATTTTCATATCTACACAAAGACAGCACTGGTTAAACCCGGATCAGGGTTTGCACTGACCTGCTGGTTATCTGGAACCTTCCTCACGAGGACCTCTGCGATTTTCCGGGGTTTGTCCAGCTCGTAATCAACTTCCCGCTCTCTCAAGAGTGTGATATCCGCACCCACCCTGCATGCCACCACACACACAAACACATACTAACACACACAATAACACCGATGACCCACAGCCGAATGCCTTGTCTCATAGGAATTACAGATAACTTAAACATGGGATGTTCATACGAGATGCTTGAAAAAAATCTTGTCCATTGGCTGCATCTTTTATTTAGGAGTCGGGTTAGCATTACAACGAATTAAAAAGCTGTGGTGCGTTCCATACTTTTCTGCCATTCTGCGCAGAGTGGTTATGGAGGCCTTCATGTCATTATCGGTAAGTCCCACCAGCAAGCCATTGTCCTCGACACCAATCTGGTAGACGGCTTCCCCTCGGCCCTCCTGCAGCCGCCACTTCAACTGCGTGGCCAGGTGCTCAAAGCGGTACTGCGTCGGGTTGACTAGCTTCAGCTGAGAACAGAACACGGGTCACTCAGAATATGTGTTTATGTTTCAGAGCTGGATTTAATAGTTTCTGTGTGTATAAATCAGGTCAGAGTAAAGTGTGGGAGATGCAGTACCTTGTACTCAATATTTCCCTCCTCGGCCTGAAACATGATAGATGACATTTGTTACAGGATAAATAAATGTCCACACCAGTTTGACACAGTGAAATGTTCAGCAGCACACACACTGTAGCCATAATGATTGTTTTTCACAGTTGTGTAATGCGTGGCCTGTTGGGAACTGTTTTAAAGAATATGGCTGTGGGATTTTTAGATGCGCATGTCATTGTGGGTATTTTGTTTGGGGGCATTTGTCTGAGAGATTTGTTTTTTTTGGCTATGCAATTTTTTTTTCATGGGATTGTTTGGCTCTGAGGCTTTTGACTGCTGGGAGAGTTTCGGGTAAATTGGCTGTGGTGATATTTTGTTTTAGGGAATAGAGATGTAGTCATCATTTGTTTTAGGGAACTCTGTGAGGTACACCTGCTCATAAAGCTTCTCATTTCTTAAACAGCCATATTGCAAGATGTCTCCTGTAGAGACATCCATCCAACTCCATCAATCCATCTAGGAACCTCTGTAGTCCAACTAGGGACTGTGGAGGCCAATTGTGATTACATATTTACTCCCATTTAATGACTGTGGTAGGACCTCCGGTCAACATTCACATTCTACAGACAATTTGGAGATGTCAATTAACCTAATCTAAATGTCTTTGGACTGCAGGAGGAAACTTGCCGTACCCAGAAGAAACCCACCAAGCACGGGGAGAACATGCAAACTCCATGCACACAAACCCCGAGGTGGGAATCAAACCTGAACCCTGGAAGTACAAGATGAGAGTGCTGACCACTAAGTCACCCTATTACTGTGTTTCAAAAAGTGCAAATGGGCCTGCATCAAGAAATGACAGAAAATTGTCCAACACATTATTAAAACCTGTAAAAGATAATGCGAAAATATAATCTAAATGTAAGAAAAAAGAAATCATGATTTAAAGAAATTAGAAATTTGGTTTTGGGACAGATATTTATTTATATGTGAGGAATTTGATGATTTAGATATTTTTTAAAAATTAACTATTCAGGGTTTTTTTTTGTTTTTGTTTTTAGGGCTGTGTCATACTTAGTTGCGTGGATAATGATCATGAGAGCATTTGTTTTTGAGAACATTTTAGTTTGATTTAGTATTTGGAAGTGGGGTAATTGTCTGTAAGTAATAGTACAGTGGTACCTCAGCAAAAATTTTATATTGCGAAACACATTGTCCCTTAGGAAATCATGTAAATGGAAATAATCCGTTCCAGCCACCCAAAGAAATTATCAATATTACCAATTTCCAAAACTATAATCATATCTTGCACATAAAAACAATCCAAACATTTAGGAAAGACATATAAATAAAGTAAAATATGAAATAAATAGACATTAAACCTCACTAAACCTTAATTTATGGATCCTCTTGGCACCAGCTGCTTTAAAAACTAAACTGAAAGCGGCTCCGTTTTGTTCCTGCTACCGTCCTTGCTAACATTCTTGGGACCCATGGTGCTACGTCTTCACTAAATCTTGCACAAAATGAAAAGAAAAATAAAAAATACATGAAACCATTTTGCTTTGCTTTTCCACTGACGCAACAACGGCTCCCAGACCTACGTGTAACATTCGTATGCCAAACATTTTCGTAAGCTGAGGCAAATGTCTTGCCAAATGTCAGCTCTTAAGGCGAAAATTCCTGAAGTGGGGTGTTCATGCGCCGAGGTTCCTGTATTTAGATTTGAGCAATTAGACAGTGATATTTGATTGCAGGAAAATTTAGCTGTTACGTTTTGTTGTTTGTTTTTGAAGCTGTGGGTTGTTTGGGTGTTGGGATAATGATTATGAAGACATCCGTTTTTTGGGGGGACATATTAGTTTGTGATATTTGGCTGTTTTGCAAGATTTCTCTCACAAGAAATTAACCTCACCATGTGAGAGATCTTTTGGTAAAAGTGGTACCTGAGGTGCTGGGGTACTCTATTTTAAAGGGGCATGGAGACTGAAAGTGACTACATGACTAATATGTGATTTTATGATTGACAGTTTGTAACTTTATTTATAGTTATCAAGCTTGGTTAGTCAGACCCCTCACACTACACAAAGCTACATGTATTAGCTAGCCGCTTAGTTACAATAAATCTATGTTTATCGAGCGTTTATCCCTATTAAATGTAAAATAATTTAGCAATAAAGAAAACTAAAGAGTATGAAACGTGAACTCCACTGTATAACACTCTGTACCTGAGGTACTGTATCTGCAGAAGCTACCTAGCTAACACGCTAAACCTAAATCGACTCAGCAACGTTCACTTCACGCGCATTGACGGTTATTAAGATCAATATTAAAAAAATAAAAAAAAAATCTGTCAGCATGGACACGCCCACAGCTGGGAAAAAAAAGAAGAAGAAATTACCTCAGGGGGCAGAAACGGCGGCGGCTCGTTGGCCTTTTTGCCCCTCCGCCTCTTCCCCCTCCTCCTCCTGCCTCTTCGGTTGCGTGATTTGCGCTTGTGTCCGTTTTCTGTAACGGGTCCGGGCCCAGGCGCGTGCGCTTTCCCATCCATGTCACCGCGGCGTTCAGCGATCTGCATTTCAACAAACTGCGACTCTGGGTTTTTATGTTTCTCTTCGTGATTCCCGAACAGTGTGCAAAAAAAAAAAACCCAGATTAAATCTTCCGATTCTGATTCTGTGCGGACAGAAGGACGAGTCGGACACCGTTTTAATGCAGCGCAGGCGCGCGCTGTGGCCGGCCAGGGTTGCCAGATTGGACTAAAATGTAGCCAAACGTCTAGATTGGCCAGATCGTCGACGGTTAAAGAGTTTGTAGAAATAGTTTAAAAGTTTGACGCTTAAAATAATCTGCGGGTCTTTAATGTAATCGGTGACATTATTATTAGTTCTGTCTTTCTGTACGGCAGAGCTCTCTGTCTAACTTGTTAATGCAAAGACATGAAGATTGTTTGTAATGTCGAGTGTGTAACGCATCATAATGTGTTACGTCCTTCTTTCGTCGTCAGACAAATTTAAACTCCCTGTTCGGTCATCAGAGAGGTGAATCACAGATGAGAAACACGTCGATCGGATAAACAGAGCTAATCTTAAAACCTTTTAATACCACCTCATATATCAATCAATGTACAGTTAGAATATCATGGAATATCTTTTTTTTTCTCCACAATTAATAATTAAAAAAAAAATTTTTTTAGATTTCTTATACGTAAGGTGCAATATTTTTTGACACATTGTATTTGTACCTTAAGAAGTAACATTTTGCAAGAAATTTGCATCGACATACAAAACATCTTCAGCAAACAAAACAAACCAAACCAAACCAAAAAGGACGCCGGCTAAGTTGCACGTGCGTCCAAGAGCCACTCAAAACCTTTTGCATCAGTGGAAAGCCAAGCGAAGCGACGTCAACCCACCATGCCAGCGTTGCCTTCGGCATGCGTTCAAAAGTTGAATGATTTTTTTTTGTGAATACTAACAATATTTTGGGATGAACGCTTGCTCCAACGTTCTCTTTTCAGATTAAAATAAGTTTTGCATTTCATTTGGAAATCAGGGCCCCAGAGTCTGGAGGAAGAGTGAAGAGACACAACATCCAGGGTGCTTGAAGTCCAGTGTGACGTTTCCACAATCATCTGCTTGTCATCGATTTGGTTTATCAAGTCAACACAGCTGTCTACCAGGAGACTTTAGAGCACTTCTTCTGTCTACTGACAAGCTTTATAAAGATGGCAGGACTCAGCACCTGCACAAAACTACCACATGATACAGTATTACTTATTTTGTTGACTGGCCAGCCAAATCACCTGACCTAAACCCCATTGACCATCTATGAGCTGTTGTCAAGAGGAAGATCATCAGAAACATCCAACTCAACAGTATAGATGAGCTGAATGCAATGTAATCAAACCTACCTGGTCTTCAATGACACGTCAGCAGTTGAGGCCACAGGTTGAGGCATTGATGCAGTAATTCATGCTAAAGATCACCAACCAAGTATTGAGTGCATCAATGAACATACATTTCAGAAGTTGGACATTCCTGTATTGTAAATCATTTTTTTGGATTGATCTTCAAAATGAAAAGAAAAAAGGCTTGAAATATTTAACTTTTATGTGTTACGTGAATCTAGAATATATAAGTTTCACATTTTGAATTTAATATGAGAAAGATAAAAAAGCGTCCACTATATTTACATTTTTGAGATGCACTGTATATGGAGACCAAAAAGAAAGTAGAGAAGGAATTTCATTGTACATTTTGTAACTGTTCATTCCACACCAAATTCCTGGACTTTGCAGCCTGCAGAGGGAGACATAGTCCTAATCTGAAAGACAATCCTGGCACAGAGGACCAAAAAAAAAAAAAAACTACTAAAAAACTAGCACAGGTATTCATATAACCATAATCACAAATCACATGCTATGACTAAACTAGTATAGATATAGATAGCAAAGTATCGATATAGAAACTTGTATAGATGCTTCGTGGCTCAGCACCATGTCAGATCTTGACAGTGTTCAGACTTTAAGGCTGCATTGAGTAATAACCCATTTTTGTTTTTCCCTGAAAAACATTTCTTACTAAAATGAGTTGACATCATGCATCCACAACCCACAGAAATGGTTAAGTGATAAAATGAGCTAATTTTATCCACGTTTAAGCATCATTCAGAGCAAAACCAGTAATTAAGTTTTACTGGGTTTTCTTGATGGTGCTGTTACTGATGTGGAGATTAACCATGATGTTGGCCCAGAGCACTGCTCTCTCCCTCTATCGATTGCAGTGAAATCCTGCAGCTGTAAACGGATTACGGTAGGTCTAGACGAGCAATGGCCGCGCAAGTACAGCTCCATCGTTAAGCCGCTTTCACAAAGAGGGAAAGTGCGTATTTTAGAATTTGTGCTTATGATATTAGCTTGATGTCATTACCAGTTTTGCCGCATTCAAGCACGTTTCGGTATAACTAGAAATAGTCGGTGTTTATGTGCTCACAAAATGAATTTTAAAAACCTAGCAAGGAATTAAACATGATAAGATGTACTCTCATGGCTGGAAGTTGATTTTCCAATATGAGCACATCACCACGTTTCGTTCCAGCAATTTTTAAATGATTACAAATTTTTACTTAAGTACAGTATATCTCAACTAGTCTTGAGGATATTAAACAACGTTAATGTGAGATATACTGTACTTAAGTAAAAATTTGTAACCATTTAAAAATGCACTATAAACTTCATCAGGCTGAAGTTTTTTTCTCTTTAAGTTGATAATAATAATAATAACGAAATAGACTTTCCCATGGGGGAAAACCTACTGACCACTGCAAAGGGCTGACTTAACACTCCTAATCACAAAGTGCTGTTACAGAAATTGAATCAACACCTTCGGTCAAATGAGATTTGGGAAATTGGACAGCACTGTGGTGTTGGTGTAGACGTGATTAAAACAAGCAAATCCACCGACATGCCTTCTGGGGTGACTTTTATTAAAAGCATCTTACAAGAGAAACACACAAAGCGACACCAATAATTGACATTTAATTGACCTGTACAATTAGGCATTTGCAGTACATGCATCAGATACATTACAATGTTATCGTCATCATTAATACAGTCATCAACTTATATCAATACATAAAACAACCAGAGACACGTTTCGTACGTCACACCTAGCTTGGCGTTTGGGTTTTATCATCCGCTCGAGCCCAAAACCGAACTACTCAAATAGAACAAGGATGGCTAGGACAGAAACGTGGCACTCGATACATCACTCCTACAGTACAGAAATGTAACAAAAAAAATTAATAATAATAATAAAAAATTAATAATAATAATCATAATAATAAATGCCCTCCGGATCATTTAGAACGCTCTGTCGCATTACGTGGTGCTGTTGTCCGAAAGCCTTTTCGAGCCCTATTAAAAATATAAAACATAGGCCACTGGTTAACTTCGAATAATAATGAACCACCTCCGCAGTTCCTACGCCTATACTCTAGCACACAGTACATGTATATACGTAAACAAAGACTCGACTTTTGGTACTTTAGGAGCACTTCCTAGGTTGGAAAAAAAAAATACATGCTTCATATACCGTTTTATATACTACAGATGCCTTCACGAGAGATGCCTGTGGAGGGGCAGCACCGGAGGAAGGAGTGGGTCATGGAGGTTCAGTTCTCCCAGACCTGGGATAAACTTCACTTTTTTGAGTTTTAACAGTACATTTGAAATAACGGAAACGGAAAATGGTAAACATAATCAGGCATGATCAACTATCTGAGGAAACCAGAGTAGCAACAGTCGTCTTTGCAACCGCGCTAGCAAGTGATCTGTGCGTAATTTAGCATTTGCCATTTTTTGTTATAAAGGCAATGAGATGATGAGATCTTTATAGCTAAGTTAAAATAAATGGATTTTTTTTATTTATTTAGATTAATCAACACTACCAAGTTAGCTAGCTGATTGCCTAACTAGCTTGGGGAGTCATGTGCACACAGCGTATTGTAATTCATATCGAAATCCCACGATTGCACATATTGTGTAAGTTAACATGATTGCTCCTAAGATAAGTTATATTCCGGTTTATGTGCCGAAGTGAGTAGACGCATAACCTGACTCTGAATACACGGACGTTTCGTCATGTGAATACTGACATAACTTTAAGTGGTTAATTATCACCAGAAACTTTAAGTCTGGCCCAAATTAGCGAACATAGCAAACCAGTTAAAACAAAACAAACAAAAAAATCTATAATTTTAAATTCTGAAAATCTTTGAGCTGATTGGTCAGGTTCATAAAACTGCCTACAAATAAAAATGACCTGTCCAATAGACTGATAACAATTCATAAGATAAATTACCTTCAAAGATGAACTACATGATAGGTCAAAAAAAAAAACATATCTAATGCCCCTTACCAAAACATATGTCCCAATCATCTCCTCTCCCCAACGTTCCGAAAGGCACATTCAAGAAGATTTGCGCAGGATCCGGTGACTAGTCCTCCTCAAATAAGTCCTAGGAATAAATACGCCTTCTCACATTGAATTATCCTTCATCACAGTTAGCTGCCATATGAACTTTGTGATTCTATTAAAAATAAACTTGTGGTGAGGTCGCTTGGACCACATCCAAATTTGGACACGAGTAATGGCGCATGTGAAATCCCCCAAACCCACAGAACCAGCATTCACATTCACGTGAGCCCTTTTTCAGGAAGCTCAGAAAAAAAAAGAAAAAAAATTTTTTGACTGTTTTTATCCCAGGTCTGATCTGTCACCCAGTTGGACCAGAAGCTTGACTGCTGGACCGGTTTGAGAATCAACAACGTGTTGCTGTTGAAACTGGTGCAAAATTATACCGGATAGCATCAATTATTAATGAAGCTGTCATCAATAAAGGCTAAACATTTGTATATGGTTATAAGTCCCTGGTTGAGGGATCTCAAACCAGTCGGACATCGTAAAACACCAATCACACCAAACACAAACTATGAAATACTCCAGAAGGCAAATACGACCCTCTAGGAAGCGGGGAAGAGAAATGATGTACAGTAGCAATCTTGAGATGCAGTCCTTAGTGGCAGTTTAGAGTCCTGGTGGACGTTATCTTTCTGTAAGGGGCCAGAGCACGAGCTCCAAAAGGTTCTTGCGTTGTGTGTGCAAATCATGGGTTCAATGGTGGAGAAGAACAGATTGGCTTACAACAAGCCTGAAGCATAAACTAATTCACGCTACCTGCTCATGCTGAGGTCTCTACAGCGCTGACGGCACCAAAAGCAGGCACGATTCTAGGGTTAAACGTTGTCTGTGACATATCTTGTTAATTGCTTGTGCAATTCTATTGACGTTTGGAGTACTGGAGTACGTATTGCAAAAGGCTGCTGTATCCGGACGAGCCCTCTAACCGATCCGGGGGCCGAAATCATCTCAGGTCTTCACCGGTCGATTGTGAATATATTGCGAGGCTTATTGCAATTGCAATACGAAGCTATATTAGTACAATTTGATCTTTTATTTCTTTCACTCCCACATGATTATTGAAGAACGGAGTTACCGAAGACAATCTCTTGGGGATGAAAGGATAGACGTGAAATGAGTAGAGTGTGAACTCTCTGAATGTCCATATATAGATATCTATATAGATAGCTAAATTTCTTTAAAAAATAGGTTTAAATTTAATTGATGGCAACGCTTGTTTATTTAAAAAAATTTTTTTGGAAATATTATCATGGCAAGTTCTTGTTGGGGTCAGTGGATCAACGGGATACTGGTAGCAATGACTGGAGAAGACTAAGTGGTGGAAGCTTTGGCGTTCTCAGCGTGGGATAGAGATGGGGTTCCAGTACCGGCTCTAGACTGGCAGAATTCCTTAATAGTGACCGTAAGATGGTTAGTTGCAACATCAGTAACAACGACATTGGAGCAGCTGGACGTTCGCTTGGGATGCCAGTCGGGGTCAAGCTGTTTTGCCCCCGTCTTCTCATTGCCATCGGATGTCTGAAATCGGCGGCGTTGTTTCCTTTTCCTGCCCCTTGTCCCACAGAGATTCTGTGCCCTACGTTTTTTGTTGTCTGGTGACGATGATAATGAGGAAGAAGAAGAGAGGGGTGGAGAGGAAGGTAGACAAGGTGCTGAGGATCCAGATTTGACGTCAGTAGATTGACTATGAGCTTGGGATGAGGTTTCTGTGCTCAGTGCCACAGGTGGGCACGAGGTTGCGGCGAGCTGGGGTGGCTGGCGACGAGGCCGGCTTCTCGCCGAAGACGGAGCATCGCTTTCGTTGCCACTGGAGCTGGATGGAGAAGGGGGAGACTGGATCCGAACCCGGGAAGAATCTGATGAAGAATGGGCTCTTATTTTTGTTCCGATAGCAGATGGAGCTCTGGCACCAGCTGAAGCTGAGGAAGAAGGGCAAGGCTGGAGACCAAATGGCTGGCCGTACATGGGAAAGCCGGGCATCTTCATGGGTGGTTGAAACGGCTTGTAAGGCATGTCTCCTTGCCTCTTCCCGATGATGCGATTCCGAGACGGGATTTGCGACCTTCCTTGGTGCCCTTTGGTCGTTCCGGGACTATATTTATCGATTACTTTGAGGTTGAGAATGATGCGACCGCGCTTGACCTCGCGCGGCTTGACCCTGCGGTTCAAAATGCGCACAGTCTCAGAAAACGGAGAGATCGGCAGACGGGAATGGAAGGATGAACCGTCCGGATTTGCTAGGGGGTCGGGTCGAGGCAAAGGTCGTCGGGACATGCGGTGGCAACGATGGATGTCTTTCTTAAGCTTGTGTGAGGCAGCTAGAGAGTGCAACCTGGGCGTCGGTGCCACGGGTGTCGAAGACGGAGGGTTAGGTGGAACCGGTGGCGATGAGGAAGAGCTTGGAGCGGCATGGCGGGTACGGGAGCTACGGATTGGCGTCTCACCTGCTTGAGCTCGTGCCTGGGGGAGGAAGAATATTAGCTATGTTTAAATAACCTATATGTGTGGGCAAAGGTATTCTTTTAAAAGAGTTAAGTAATATTGATCTATTTCAAACCTAGCACAATTTCATTGTCATACTGTTTTTGGGTTTAACTTGGAATTTTTTCCAAAAAAGGGATTCTACGTAGATATTTTATGGGTTTAGGTGTTAACATTTTGTGTATGATTGTATATAACGTACAGTGTTGAACTTTCTAGCGGCTTAAGTGAATTATTGGTGGAACTACAGAAAAGTGTACACTTCTACCACTAAGTACATCTTTTAACTTTACTGTATTAAAGAAAACATTTAAACAATCTTTTAGACAAACCACTTAATATGGATGTTTATATTAAAGCATTCTTAACATTTTCCGTGTTTCTCCTCAGCTTTGTTCCTCAGGACCAGCGGTACTTATCCCACTGGACTCGCTGAAACTGACATTTACACCAAAGTCTGCATCATCTTGGCGCTACCCGCCACCGCTTATAAAGTTCTCATGCTAACACTTGTCATAAAAACAACATTTTGAAATGAACCAGCCAGGACATCTGATCCAATGTCAAGGAAAACTGCCCAAAACCTAAGTGGCTTTAAAATTACCAGCGGACATTCTTTGGCACGTAATAGCAATGGTTATTCTGCTGGGTTGAGAAACACAGGCCGGTATGGACAACTAAATGTTCTTTCCATTCAGAGTTAAAATCAATGATGCGTAACTGAGAGAAATTCGAACCTTCAGCACAAAGTTTTTTGGTTTGGGTCCTCGCTTCTTCGGGCCGTAGAGCTCTTGCTCTCGTTCCCTGTAGAGATGGGGGGGGGTTGGGGGGGTGGAAAGGACATGGCATTAGGGTATAACATTACATCACCACAGTTGTAATGCTCTGACCAACAGAGATCTCTGTGTTAAAGTGAAAGAAATACACAACTCTCTTATTGTACCTTTATTTAAAAAATGAAATAAAAATGGAAAAGCAGCACATGAAGGCACACACGTCCATCATTTAATAAGAACTGCCCAAATTTCAAAGTGGAATTTTTTTTTTAAAAACATAACACTCTAACCAGTCATCACTAATATTAACTAATGGCTAACTAGCCTAGAGAGAATTGCCTAAGAGGCAGAACATCATGAGAATTTCAGCTGCTTGTTTGACGGTACCTAGCTACAAAAAAAGCCATTATTCTTTTTTGAGAATGCTGCCGAGACCCTAAAGGGACATGGGAGTAAAAAAATACATGGAAGAAAAATCTATTTATTTTAAAAGGGCTGAGTAAGAACACTCGCTGCTAGACAATTTCT
This sequence comes from Clarias fuscus, assembly GCA_030347435.1. NCBI lineage: Eukaryota > Metazoa > Chordata > Actinopteri > Siluriformes > Clariidae > Clarias > Clarias fuscus. Next base: position 3,106,989 of record CM059228.1, read on the forward strand.
AAAAATCACATCTATGAATTGGTTGTTTTTATTAGTTTCCGCTTGTTTCGTTTTCTCTTAGCAAGCTGGTGGGTTAGCAATTTTTGGTACACTTCCCAATTTTCTTGACAAATTCTGTCTACTATGTTATGACTGGTTCAAATATAAGAAGTCTGTCTCATCTATGAGTCGTCAGATCTCTACTGCCTGTGAAATGCGAGCCAATCCTAGAGCAGGAAGGCGAAAGTTTAATTAACACCGTGCCATGGGTATTTGTTAACCGTTAAATCTGAGTGTTAGTATCAATGAGATACATGTTTACGTATCATTAGCAGGGTCGCCCTCAGCCAGGTATGGTGTGCTTTAACTTTTCTAAGGAATTCAACCATTGGATTTCCATAATATCTGTTTTTCTGATTGAAGACTAGGAAATCGTTGTTGTTTGTCTTTTGGCTGCTCCTGTTAAGGGGTCGCCACAATGGACCAACTGATCCGCACAACAACTTGGCACAGGTTTTTTTTTACGCAGGATGCCCTTCCTGACGCACCCCTCACTTTTTATCCGGGCTTGGGACCTGCACTGCATCCAATGGCTGGGGTTTGGGCATTGGCTGGGAATCTAAATCGAGTCTCGGGTAGGAGAGAAACCTACCACTGAGCCACCAATGCCCTAGGACGAGGAAACCGTATCAGCCTCATTTTGCCCAAACCCCCAGGAAACTTATATCAAAAACTTTTGGAAGGGTCTCCTCAGCACAATGAAATGATCTCAAGCTTAGAAAACGCACCATTTTCATTTTAGCAGCTGCTGTAAGTGGCCCAGACCACGCACCCTCAACTCTCACACATGGTCAGTATGCAGACTCATATCTTTGCAACCCTATGAGCTAGAAACGAGCCACTTTCAGCATTTCGCTCAAGTGAGCTATTGCGCCGCTGCTTCACAAGAATTGTCTAGTGTGTAAAAATTTTGGTTTTCAATGTGGGTCACACCATTTTCAAGTTATGAGGATGCATTTGGTACCCGTGCTGGACAACCTTTCTCAGCTGGGTTGTTTTTGTTTTTTTGAAACATGTCAGATCAAAGAGCTTCAAAAAATCACTTCAGTATCACTCTATAGACTATAATTGGGTTTCTACAGTGGACACACCTCTCTCTCTCTCTCTCTTTGGTGCAATTTAATTTTGCTAAATTGCATTTTTTCCCTTCCTATGTCACTTTAGGGTCTGCATACATTTCCAAATAATAATACAAATAAACCTAAACATGTCTCCTCATATTCAATCACTAAAAGAGTTTTTCATTATTATTATTATTATTATTATTATTATTCCTATTGCTATTGATCAAAGAACAGTTCTGGCCTTTTACGTTCCAAAGAGAAAAACAATCATGAACCTACTTCTGCTCGAACGCTGAAATGAGCCGATCGTCCAGGATGTTCTCCTCGGGTTCCCATGTGCTGTGCCTGCGAGTCAAACGCAAGCATAATAACAAAGTTAAAAGTGAAAAGACTTTAAATGCAGAAAACTGTCTTGATGTTTACAGCAACAGTAAGCCTTTCTAATTAGTCTCTGTTACTCCTACTTACTTCAGTGCCCATCCTTTCCATTTCACCAGATACTCAATGTTGCCCTAGAAAACAAAAAATGTGAACCGCATGAGTTACTCCTCTTAAAGGAACAGCTTAGGTAAGGAAAAAAAGGTTCATTTGTATAATTAAGCAAAATGATTCAATATTCATATTTATAATGTTTATGAGTATAAACTGGTATAAGTTGTGGAATTGTGCCAAAGCTGAACACTATAATGATGACAAATAGCTAGGATTCCTGAAGGCCATTAAAATAAACATAGTTCAACTTAACAAATAGAAGGTAAAATCAACAGACTCACATCCTTTTGGACATGGACATTCTCGGTCATGGGAGGTATCCACACCAGACACAATAACAAGAGACTCTCATCATCGACATTTCATTCTGAACAGCGATCCACTTCTATTTTTTTGCTAGCGTTACCTTTTCTATCTCATTTGACGCGAGGGCAGTTTACGGAATCAAACGTACCTAGTGTGAAAGCACCCTAAAAGATGTCTTTGTATCGCTATGCCAGTTGGTGCTCTTAATGCAAGTAAAGAAAAGTTAACAAAAGATTACTTTTAACAATTATTTTAAGGATTTTAAAGGAAAAAGACAAAGAAAAAATGAGAGAAATAAACAAAAGAGAAAAAACAAGAAGTCTGGGTTTTGTATTCAAAGAAAGGATAAAAATAAAAACTTTTTTTTAATTGATCTTAGATAAAACAATTCCATACACAGGCAAAAACCAACCAATCAATTAAAAGAGGAGATTAACTATAAATTTAACATGATACTATGAAAAAGATGAACTCGTCCCCCACACCTGTTGAGAATTTCAAACTTGCATTACAGACTGAGTAGAGAATCTTCTCAAGGGAGAAACAGGACAAAATGTCCCTGAGCCACTGGGGGTGGCTGTGAGGTGGCGTCCTTCCACTTAAATAAAAGAGGACCCCTGGCGAGGAGGGACGCGAGGGACAATAATTGACGTTTAGCTGGAGTTAGATGCTTATCCTCCTCCCCAATGGTGCCAGGGGGTCTGGTTCAAGATTGTGATTCAGGCTGTGAGACACGGTTTATAAGACTTTCAAGTTGAAATAGTTCCAAATGAGGGCATGTCCAAGACATATAATATGAATAAGAGATGCCTCTCCACTTCGACATCTGGTAAGAAGCGAGAAAGTTTAACTTTGAGAGGAATGAGCCATGTGTACAACCTTAAACTGTAATAAAGAGTGGAGAGTGCATAAGGAGGTTGAATGGACCCCCTGTCCGTCATCAATCTGCCATAAATAGTGGATTATAGACGTGTCTATATCCAGTTACGCGTACGCGTTTATATGCAATAAAATATGATTATAGTGTTGGAAATTGGTAATATTGGTAATAATTTGGGGTAACTAGAACGGATTATCTGCATTTACATTATTTTCTATGAGAAAATACGCTTCACAATATGAAATTTCGCTTCCGGAATGGATTAACTTTGTATGTCTCACTCCTCAACTTTACCACATTATCCTGTCTACAGGGTCGCAGGAGCCTGAAGCAGGAATCCAACCCGGAACCTGGAGGTGAGAGGTGACATTACGCCACCGTAATTATGAATCGCGATTCTTTTGATTCACGTAGCGCCACACTGACTCAATAATATTTTTTCTACAAACTGCTTTTACATTTATAATAGAAATGAACCGATCCATCAGTGACCAGAATTGTCTGATTTTCAGTTTAACTGGTCATGAACGGTGATCGGCCTCAGATACAAACGACCCTGTACCGAACGCAGAAGCTTCCGAGTGGCGCGAAAGGGTTACGGTTAGAATGGCGTTACATCATCAAAAATCACTTGTTGAATCACGTGGTAAATGTCTGATCTGCCTTTTTCTTTAAACTCTGTGAGCAAATTAGTCTCAAACCCACTCTTTACACACACTTACACAGTCTCACAACACCGCATGCAGGTAGGAGTGAATTATTTGCTAAGTTTATTTAGAGATAATAATTATGGCAGATGACAAGAGATGTGCGCGGCTCAGTAACAAGGTACATTTTTATTACAATTAATTTGAAGTTATATGTTAAACTCTTGCCTTTGAAGTGAGTTTGTAGTGTTGTAATGAGTACTGCGCTCGGGTGTTAAAATGAGAAGAGTAATGTTATAAGGAACAGGCTGCATTTAATTCCTCGTTAAAGGTTTAAAATGGTGAAACGTAGGGACATTTTTTTATATCTAATCTCAAAATTTGTCAAATTCAAAGAATCGCAACTTTCATCCTAGGCACTGATGTATCGTGATAGTATTGTATCTGGAGGTGACTGATGATTCACATCCACACACACTATTGAAACAGCAAGTTCTTCCTATGACAGTGCAATAAGCATGTTATAATGCACTAATTATGCATTTCCGTGTGACTGACTTCATGTTAGTGATGCAGCATTGTGATTGTGTGTGTGTGTAGGTGAGATGTGGTTAGAGATAAATTAATGGCTCGGGAAGGTCACATTTTTAGATCTTGGTCATGCACACTGCAGCTTGCAGCTTTAGCTTTCATGCACGGATCCTGGGTTGGAAACGCTGCATGCTGTGCACTTTGTTCGGCAAACCCACACAGTGTCGTTTCGGGACGCAGCGCGGTGATGTGTACACCAATCCCCCGTCCTTCCGTCAGCACTACTCAATTTAATGTTAAAATATTAACACTGCATTTTCATTCTGCTACGCCGTGGCGAACATTGGCCAAACTAGGCCTCCCTCCTTCACCCCCCCCCTCCCGCCCTCTCGTTAAAGGGGCTCTTTTTTCGGTATCGCTGTTGAGCGCGAACCCGCCTCGCGAGCCGCTTGTCTTTTCGCCGCGCGCGCGCGTAAATATAAAAAATAAAAAAACACGCGCGCGGCTTCCTCACCTTTCGCACGCGCCGTTTCATGATGGCTTCGGCGGCGAAAACTCGGTCCCCGATCGCGGTCAGTTCCATGGTGGATTTTTTTTTTTTTTTTACCCCCGTACGATTCCGTTTCCTACCGCTGTCCGGGCGGCGGCGACACACACACACACATATATATATAAACCTATCCACACACACACTCACGCACACATGGCTGACATGGGAGCAAATAGAGGGGGAGAGAGAAGGGGCGGGGGGAGGGAGGAGCAGCGCATCACGTGATCTAGGTCGGGTCACGCCCCTCGGTAGTCCTAGCAAAGGCTTTAAAAGCCACGAAGAATTCATCCACACAATATAACGACGACTCCATGGTTTTTAGTCGATTATCATTAACTAAGTTTTGAGTCGTTTGGACATATCATCCAGAGTTTTTTTTTTTTTATCCTAAAAAAAAATCATTTTAGTATGTTGAAAAAAACAGTACACCCAATCCGAACAGAATAGTCAAGTAGTCATAGTGCAGTAGATATTTAAAAAAATAATAATTAAAAAAAAACTTCTGACAGGACGCCTCAGCCAGCCCTGACCAGACGCTTTCAGTGACGTACGGGCAAACAAATCAGATTTCAAGAACGCGTCCCGCCTCTCTGCGAGCGAACCAATCAACGATGACGATGCCCCCCGCAGCCCCCCCCCCCCCCCAATACACACACACACACACACACACACACACCAAAAAAAAGGGGGGACGCATGGTGTTAGGCTGCGTTTTAAAAATTATATGCAAGCCATGTTTTCTGATTTTTGTTTTTCTTTCAAATACGTTATTTTTGTGTTTTTTAACTACAAGGAGAAGGATCAGGAGGAAAATAAATATTTTATAATAAAGTTTCATTCATAAATGTAAATTTAATAATAGTATTATTTAAATGACAGTATGAGATACTTAATTTAAATGTGTATGTTGTTGGATTGTGTATTATTTTTGTAAAAGGAACAGAAAATGTCAAATAAAAAATAAAATAAAAAACCCACTGTAAAGGAGCACCAGAAGTAGGAACTAAAAATGTATCCCACATGACTGTAAAATTCTAGTAGATTTGGATTAAAAAAAAAAAAACTTTCTAAGTATCTCATAATGTCATTTTTTTACTACAAGGAAGAGAAAGCTATTATTACATTTACATGTATGAATAATACGCTTAGCAACTAGAGAGGTATATTTCCTGAAGTAAATGTGAGTGGTGCTCGCCGTGGCATCATAGACATAGCTGATGTTGATCTCTATGTAAAGTCTATGGGACCTTAGAAAAGTCATAGCACCCCATTTCCGAATAAGCCGCGCGGTTTGACATTTCATTCTTGGGGCTACGACAAACGGTGCCGGACTACTGTAGTTACGCGCCAAACCTTTAGCACCACTAAATATAAAGTTTACTTTCATTATAAAACATGTTATCCTCCTCCTACTTCTTCGTGTAGTTTAAAGAAAAGAAACACAAAAATCAGGAAACTTGCACTGCTAAAATACTTGTATGCTTTTTTCTTTTTTTTTACGCAACCTAACCCCACGGTCCCCCTTTTTCTTCTTCTTTTTTATAAAGGTGCCATATTAATCGTTGATTGGCTAGCTCGCAGAGAGGCGGGACGCGGTCTTGAAATGTGATTTGTTCGCCCGTACGTCACTCAAAGCGGCTACGTGTGTGATCCGGGCTGGTTGAGGCGTCCTGTCAGGAGTGATCCCCTGCAGTCAGAGATTAATCTCCAGCGGATGAAGCGACTGGTTTGACTCCGAGGTAGGAAGATTAACCAGATAAAATAAGGACAACAACAACAACAATAATAATAATAGAGCTGCCACGTTAGCGAGGAATTGCGCTTATAAAGATAAACGAGCTGTGGGTTTTGTTTCCAGATGTCACTCGGGTGCAGGTTTGTGGAACTTGCTAGCTACTGTAGCTAAACGTCTTTATTTATTTATCTTACTGGTAGATAAGAGTTACAGAGAGCACGTGTTAGTCTAAAACACGACGGGAAAGTGTACCTTTTTCGTTTTCATTTTTCTGTCGCCTCAGTGACTTTCTGTTTGCTTTATTTTGCTATAACTGTTTGTTTGGAAGTGTCATGGACTGGTTGCTAATTGATTAGCATGCACTGATCAGCCATACCATTATGACCACCTGACTAATCCTAAGTAGATATAGAAAATGTAGCTACTGTCTGAAGAGCAGTGGTCTTCAGGGTTAAAGTACATTAGGACACCCAGATGCCTGACCTTTGACCTTTCCATTTATATTGACTCTCTAATCCAGTGTTTTAAAAGAAAAATATCTCTCGCTCTCTTTTCTTTTGTTTTTTCCAGGTCAGAATGCAGTTCCTGGGCCGCATCATCGGGACGGTGAGCAGCGTGTTCACCAACCCGTACCGGGTCCGTGAGGTCCAGCTGTCGGAGTACAGGAGTAAGGTGAAGTTACAGCAGGATGGGAGGACGCTGCTGTACAGGGACACTTCCTCACAATCCTGGGACTGCGTCCTCATCATGCCCGACAGCCCGGTTACGGCACTGAGGTGCGTCATTCCTCCGTACATTTCTCAAACAAGTTCTGACGCTCCTGCACGGACCGCGACAGTCACACTTCTGCAGACGATACTGCTTTCGCTTTCTCATGTGTGCTTTTTTTTAGCCTACAGTAATTCAGAAACTTGAAATTCAGGTTTGTCTTGACATATGGTATGTAAAGTGAGTTTGTGTGTCTAAGGGCGTTTTCACGTCAGATGCGTCAGTTTCCTCCGAAATCTCCGACCTCATCCTCTGCCGTAGCTGATGGAGTAGGAATGCATGTGAGAGCGTCGGTCTTGACATTTTTTCCTGAAATATGATTAATATCAGGCGTAGCACTAAGGTTTTCTTTCATGTTCTTTTAACGGTGGCTCGCAAACCAGGTCGTTGCATACTGCCACCTGCTGTATTGGAGAGTGTAAGTTCTCATGCTGACCTGGATACAGAGAACAAAAATTATGTGAACGCTGGCCAGTGATAGAGTGGAGAAAATATACAAAAGTACATGGGGCAGTTACTTTTTCACATATGGTCAGGGACATCTTTTGTCCCCCTTAATAAATGAAATCATAATTTAAAAATAACATTTTGTATTTCCTTTAGCGTGATACAGGGAGTCCCCGACTTACGAACGTCTGAGTTACGAATTTTCGCAGATGCAGGGGACAGAGATTTAGTCAAGTGGGTTGTTATGCTTTACATTGTATATTCGTGTCAAAGGCGTATAAGACTCACTTTGTTGGACTTAAGAACAGACTTATGAACATTTTCCCGGAACTTGTTCGTAAGTCGGGAACATCTAAAGTTATAAATAAAGTTTGTTTGATGATCTTAATCATTTAAGTGTAACAAATAGGCACTATACACACACATAGGAAGGGGCAAATACTTTTATACAGCACTGTAAGTTGCCCCATAAAACTATACTTAATGTTAATTTAATTTAATCATCCTGTAAACTTATCAGGTGTCCCACCCCCCCCCCCCCAAACACACACACACACGCACCTCAGGCTGTTCCAGGTAACGTCAGAGGAAGACGCCGCAAACTGGTTCCCTCAGTACGCCCTGAAGCTCCGCCCCTTCTACGAAACTCTCCGTCCGCCCCTCAAACCCGAGACGCTCCAGACGATAGTCGATTCCCTGCGGAACCACCCGGACTGGAGCTCCGCCCACATCGCCGTGGACACCGGGCTACGCGAATGCCTGAAGCACAACTACGTCCTGAGGTGAGCGGACAGGTTTGTGCAGAGCATCTTGTTCAGCTACTACAGCTATTAGAAATCACGTTGTACATGATGACGAGGTGGAACGACGTGTCTCCAGTCAGATGAACCTACGGGACACCCGCGGCCAGACGCCGCTGCACCTGGCGTGCGAGCGCGGCGCGACGAGCTGCGTGCGAGAGCTGCTAGAGGAGTGCCAGGCTCGCACCGACATCAGGGACATGAACGGCGACACGCCCATGCACTGCGCCGCCAAGCAGGACTCGGCTGCGATCGTGGAGGCGAGTTAAAGTGCGCACGTGTGTAAACGTGACGTGGAGTCACGTCTAAGCTGAATTTCTTATTTCAGTGATGTCTGTTGTATGGTCTCAGGTGCTGTGCGCTCAGCTGTGCGCCGGGATAAACGAGCTGAACCAGGCCGGGGAGACGCCCCTACACGTCGCGTGCCGTCTGGGAAAGGCGGAGACGGCCAGGGCGCTGATGGGAGGCGGGGCTCGCTGCGACATCGTCGGGGGCGTCGGCTACCCGATTCACACGGCCATGAAGCACAGCGCCCGGGGGTGAGTATGCGAGGTCTTTATCGGGATAAACTACTACGCTACGACTCCATCCTGTCCACCAGCCCCGCCCACAAGTGTTAGAAAAAGAAAGTGAAAGTAAACATCAAACATGTCAATGCAGAGGCGTTTCAGCTGTTGTACTGTGGCAGATATAAATGGCAGTCGTTCGTTTTTATCTCATCAGATAACCTGTCATGTAGTCGAGGTTAAATTGATGGTTGCCATGGCGATCTACTTAGACATAACACAGACCTTATAATGAATATATGATGACTGGTATAATGAACATGACCACTCATGTAATGAATGGTCCATTTAGATTTTCATTAAGGTTAAGTGGGCTTTTATCACAGTGCTGATTCCCCCCCCCCCCCCTCCCCCCCACTCTCTCTCTCTCTCTCTCTCTCTCTCTCTCTCTCCAGATGTGCCGAGGCTATCCTGACTGCTAATGCAGCTCAGCTCCAGGTCGAGGACCCCGTGTACGGCGGAACCCCGCTCCACTGGGCCAAGACCGCCGAAGTCAGCAGCACTTTAGACAGATTATCACACACACTTCTAAACCCACCGTTTTTATTTGTTCCATCTGACATTTTTTTTTATTCCCGCCTCGTTTGCAGATGTGTCGTCTGCTCCTGGATCGCGGCTGCAAAATGAACTACCTCAGCAAAACCGGCGAGAGTCCATTACACATCCTGACCAAGAGGGGGCGCTACGAGGCCGCCATGACGCTGCTCACCCACGGAGCCAACCCCAACATCAAGGGCGAGAACGGGAACACGGCCCTGCACCTAGCCATGAAGGTGCAAACGACTAGTGTGTGTGTGTGTGTGTGTGTGTGTGTGTGTGTGTGTCAGTGAGAGTCCCTCTGGTCGTTCTTAGCGTCAAACATGCAGTAAAGTTACTTTAATAACGTTTCTGATTTTCAAAGAGGAGTCAGTTTGTGGCTTTAACGCGGAAATAAACGTGAGGAATGTGTTATGTTTTTGTTTCAAAAAAGGTTTCGAGCAAAGCATGTCTTAACGGACTTTTAGAATTTTCCCGTGACCCGCGAGGCTTAGCGGTCAGGTTCTCCTCGAGAAATTTGTTGGAAAAACTCAAATAGCGTGTGTGTGTTTGGCCGTGTGTTCGGGTGTGCCTGCTAGCACAAACAGGTTTTGTTTTCATAGTAACTTTAGTTCAAAGTGAGAAATAATTTTTTTTTATTGTTATTATTATTATTATTATTTTTACTCATGCTGTCAGTTGTTCTGCAGCTGGACCACATGGACCTGATCAAAGCGCTCATCGTGTTCGGAGCCGACGTGGAGATTCACAACGACCTGGGAGAGACGCCAGGCCTGATCGCAGCCCGCAGCAGCAAGGGTCAGACAGGAACGGGGTTCTCTCCCTGTGTGTGTGTGTGTGTGGTGGAATGTAAAATAAGGTCCAAAACTAGTTTTTCACTTTATCAAACACTAATTTAAAAAACCTGTGATTATCCGGAAGTGAAATCGAGCAAGTCTGGATTTTACACAATTTTAAACAGCTTACTTAAGTGCAATCTTAAGTAAGCTCTTGGACAGACATTTCTCACACTGCCAGCACTTTGTTGTTTTTGGCCGCGAAACTCAAAAACAACTCAAACTCGCGCTCTCACTCAGCTGAACTCGCGTATAAAGAATGCCTCTTTTTATTTAAGTTTTTTCTCCTACAGTGTAAGAGTTTTGTGTGTGTGTGTGTGTGTGTGTGTGTGTGTGAGATTTAATCCAGCCAAAGCTCGTACCGGGTTTGTTCACGCGGCTCTACACGGCACGCTGTGTGATAATAATATTAAAAAGCACGCTCGCGTACTAAAGTCTGGTACTAAACACTGCTGGTTAAAAGTCTCTGAACTGTTCGGATTAGGATTTAAAGATTACTTTTAAACACCATCTAATTGTACTCCAGAACCTTCATTCCAACGTTTCCCGTAGCGATTAAACTCTAATGAAGGTGTTCAGAGACTTCGGCCTGGCAGCGCACACTGATGCAGCGTTCATACACTGTGTTTGTGAATATACACACGTGGACAAAATTGTTGGTACCCTTCGATCAATGAAAGAAAAACTCACAATGGTCACAGAAATAACTTTAATCTGACAAAAGTAATAATTTAAAAAAATTCTATGAATGTTAACCAATGAAAGTCAGACATTGCTTTTCAACCATGCTTCAACGGATTTATAAAAAAAAAATGAACTCATGGAACAGGCCTGGACAAAAATGATGGTACCCCTAGAAAATACTGAAAATAATGTGGCCAGAGGGACATGTTAATTCAAGGTGTGTCCACTAATTAGCATCACAGGTGTCTACAATCTTGTAATCAGTCAGTGGGCCTATATATAGGGCTCCAGGTAGTCACTGTGTTGTTTGGTGACATGGTATGTACCACACTCAACATGGACCAGAGGAAGCGAAGGAAAGAGTTGTCTCAGGAGATTCGAAAGAAAATTATAGACAAGCATGTTAAAGGTAAAGGCTATAAGACCATCATCAAGCAGCTAGATGTTCCTGTGACTACAGTTGCACATATTATTCAGAAATTTAAGATCCATGGGACTGTAGCCAACCTCCCTGGACGTGGCCGCAGGAGGAAAATTGATGACAAATCAAAGAGACGGATAATCCGAATGGTAACAAAAGAGCCCAGAAAGACTTCTAAAGAGATCCAAGGTGAACTTCATGCTCAAGGAACATCAGTGTCGGATCGCACCATCCGTCGTTGTTTGAGCCAAAGTGGACTACATGGGAGATGACCAAGGAGGACACCATTGTTGAAAACATATAAAAAAGCCAGACTGGAATATGCCAAACTACATGTTGACAAGCCACAAAGCTTCTGGGAGAATGTCCTATGGACAGATGAGACAAAAATGGAACTTTTTGCCAAGGCACATCAGCTCTATGTTCACAGACGGAAAAATGAAGCATATCAAGAAAAGAACACTGTCCCTACTGTGAAACATGGAGGAGGCTCTGTTATGTTCTGGGGCTGCTTTGCTGCATCTGGCACAGGGTGTCTTGAATCTGTGCAGGGTACAATGAAATCTCAAGACTATCAAGGGATTCTAGAGAGAAATGTGTTGGCCAGTGTCAGAAAGCTGGGTCTCAGTCGCAGGTCATGGGTCTTGCAACAGGACAATGACCCAAAACACACAGCTAAAAACACCCAAGAATGGCTAAGAGGAAAACATTGGACTATTCTAAAGTGGCCTTCTATGAGCCCTGACCTCAATCCTATTGAGCATCTTTGGAAGGAGCTGAAACATGCCGTCTGGAAAAGGCTCCCTTCAAACCGGAAACAACTGGAGCAGCTTGCTCATGAGGAGTGGGCCAAAATACCTGCAGAGAGGTGCAGAAGTCTCATTGACAGTTACAGGAATCGTTTGATTGCAGTGATTGCCTCAAAAGGTTGTGCAACAAACTATTAAGTTAGGGGTACCATCATTTTTGTCCAGGCCTGTTCCATGTTCATTTTCTTTTATAATTCCGTTGAAGCATGGTTGAAAAGCAACGTCTGACTTTCATTGGTTAACATTCATAGAATTCTTATTTATTATTACTTTTGTAATATTAAAGTTAGACCATTCTGTGACCATTGTGAGTTTTTCTTTCATTGACCGAAGGGTACCAACAATTTTGTCCACGTGTGTAAACATCGTAACTGCCTGATACCGTGTGTGTTCGCGGTTTCACCGGGTTTCCAACCTGTGGGTCCAGCAGTGACTCTTGGAAATCCCAAATGAATCCGCGGTTTAACATAAAGTTATCGTGTAAACAAGTTCACATCATTAACCCATTTTTGCCTCAAAAAAGTACACACACACACACACACACTGAGGACATTTTAAATCCTTGTCAAACCCTGATGGTTTACACCTCTGATATGAACAGGAGTGGTGTTTAAGGGGCGTTCGAGTCAAACTGGGACTTGTGATTGTACAGAGTAACAGAACAACACAGTCCTGAGAGTAAAAACTCCCTCGCTGCTTTATGTCTCTATATAATCCCCTGATACACTAACGCACTTATTAGTCTCACTAGAGCTTGGACACCGTCAATGTAGAAAGTTTACTCAGTACACTCTGACTGCTGTAACTCCTTTAATGGATTTACCAAACATTTATTTTTTTCGAACATCCCTTTTAAAAACACCCATCCAAATTGTTCTGATTTCAGTTTTTGTGTTACACTGAGGCCTCGCTGTATAAAAGTGTGTTTGATAAAATTCCAGCTTGAGCATAAATGAGATAAATTCATGTCTCTCTCTCTGTCTCCCTCCTCCTCATAATCCCTCACTCCCCCCCTTTTCTATCCTGATGTGTTTATTCTCATTGCATGTGCCTGTGTGTGTTTGTGTGTTTTTTTTTTTTTTTTTTTAACCCTGCACCTGCATGTGTGTGTGTGTGTGTGTGTGTGTGTGTCGGACCCTCGGCTTTGCTTTAAGGCCCCAACCGTAAGGTGCTGCTGAAGATGCTGCAGTGTGTCGGGGTGGAGCGATGCAGCCCGCAGTCCCCCAACCTCCCGACCCCTGTCACCAACAGAGCTCCGCCCCTGTCTCTAGGTAAAACCCTGCCCGTATAAGCCCCTCCCCTTTGCCTGGGATCTGGACCCTTTCACCTTCCTGCGTCCTCTCTCTCTTTTTTTTTTTTAATTAATTAATTTTTTTTAATGCCTGTGCATTTTTGATAAATATTATTTTATAGTGTTGATGATGTTAAGAAACTACAGTATGTTAAGATCTGAACTCTGAGATCGTCACGTCCGAGGTTTGTACGCGTCGCTTCCTCTCTGCTTTAATTCATACTCTTCATGAGACTACCAGAGTAACTTTAAAATTAAATCCCAGATCAGACGGTTGACCCTGAGTGAGTTTTTAATTACATTTTTTTCCCCTGTCAGGGTTTAACGAGCTCGTTTACGTGGCAGCCGCCGTCTCCGCCATGAGCCAAGGGTACGCCGAAGTGGACGGACCCAGGACGTGCAAAAAGTACGTAACAGAAAAATGTGACAAAACAAACAAAAAAAAAAGTCATGCATTTAATTATTAATATTTAATATAAAACCTCTGATTGGCTCCAGAAGTGTCATGTGGTGTGGCCCGTGCTATATATCCTGTATATTTTTTTTGTTGTTTTGTTTCTTGTTTTTTTTTTTTTTTTTTTTTTTTTTAAAGCAATTTTTATCTTTTATGATAAATATTAACTTTTCAGTTCGATTGGCTGCTAATTAGTTGAACACCGTGAGCGCTAATTAGTCGGAAATCGCGTGTGTTAGAAGTCGCGTCACACCGCGCACGTACTGTCATTGACTGTCACTGACTTTGGAAGCATTTGAGGTGATAAAACATCACAGTTGCTGTACAATCATACAAGTAAACTAATCACACATTTTCATCCCGTGTGTTGGGAGTGAATTATTTCCTAAGTTTGTTTAGAAATAATAATTATTACGGGCAACAAGAGATGCACACTGATCAGTTAAATGTTAAACTCGTGTGTTTGATGTTAGTTTGTAGTGTTTACATTTAAATTAGTGTTTATATTAAAATTTAAAATCGAACAAAATTTTATATAAACTCATGATATTCATAAAATCGTGATATGTAAAGAATCATAATTTTTATAAACTCGGCACGGAGGTATTGTGATCTTATCATATCTGCTAATTCCCGTCCCTGGTGTATTATAATAATAATAATAATAATAATAATAATAGTTGGCCCGTTCTAAGCCCGCATGCCTTTGATTTGTCCCTGTCTGTGCAGGACGGACAGACTGCTGTGTCTGGATGGAGGAGGTATCAAAGGCCTGGTTCTGATCCAGATACTGATTGCGTTGGAGAAGGCGGCGGGTCGACCCATTCGTGAGCTCTTTGACTGGGTGGCTGGAACCAGCACCGGCGGCATCCTGGCTCTGGCTGTTGTCCACGGTGGGCGTGCACATCAGACATCACGCCTGGGTTCAGAGACACGCGCGTTAGTGTTTAGCTACTAAATTGTTAAAGTGTGTGTGTGTGTGTGTGTGTAGGTAAATCAATGGAGTACCTGCGCTGTCTGTATTTCCGGATGAAGGATCAGGTGTTTAAAGGCTCGCGGCCGTACGAGTCGGCGCCGCTGGAGGATTTCCTCAAGCAGGAATTTGGAGAGTACACCAAGATGACTGACGTCAGACACCCCAAGTAAGTGTGTGTGTGTTTTGGGATAAATTATGATTAACAAAACATTCAAGTTATGAATTTCATACAGATACAGTTCTACTGCAGTTCTACTTCTGGTTCAATTGTGTATTGTGCAAAAAAATAGACACTGCAGTGCACCACATACCAATATTTACAATTATATACAATATTTTCAATGAGTAAGTGAACAAATAAAATGTCTAAAGTCCGGTATATAGTTTGAGTTGGGGGGGGGGGGGGGGTGATTGGAGGTAGTAGAGTAATGAGTCGCCTCACCATTTCCGCTGAATCAGTCCGGGAGCATGGCGAGATAAAATGTTTATCCTGTAAATCTGTCCTGATGGTGAATGTCGTAAAAACACAGTTCACAGTCCAATACAGCAGAGAACCGCTCTGAGACAAAATGGCGTCCGGGATTCCCCTCATGATTTAAAGACGCAGAGACAAAACTGTGAGATTTCACACGTGTGATAATTTTTTTTAGGCGTGGTTATGGTTTTTGGCCACATTGTGGCAGTGTGGGGAAAGGGGACAGAGATTTAGTCAAGTGGATCGGTATGCTTTACATCGTATATTCGTGTCGAAGGCGTATAAGACTCACTTTGTCCGACTTAAGAACAAATCCGACTTGTGAACGTTCTCCCGCAAGTGAATTTTTGTTTGTAAGTCGGGGACGACCTGTATAGTCTAAATCTTAATCTTTAGTAGGGAACAGATTGAACACACAACATGAATGACTCTCTCTGTCTCTGTCTCTCTCTCAGAGTGATGGTCACCAGCGTCCTGGCAGACAGACACCCCGGCGAGCTGCATATCTTCAGAAATTACAACGCCCCGTCTCTACCGCGTGAGCCGCCGTATGCTTCGTCAGCCACTTTCAAACCCCTCACCACCCCAGAAGGTAACACACACACACACACACACACACACACACACACACACACACACACACACACACACACATGGAGTGTAGATCTGATGATCTCTCAGTGTTGTTGTTGCAGGCTGGGAGGATGAGGATGTGTTGATAGTGGGATACACTCAGGAACCTCTCAGAAAGCGTAGGAAGGTGACGGATGAAGGTGTGTGTGACAGCGTGTGTGTGAGATTGTGTATGTGTAAGGAGAGAGGGGTCACAGTGAGCGAGACACTATGAACGTGATCTGCACTTCACTTGGGACGTCTTCTGATGTCATTGTCCTTATCATTCGCTTATCCGCATTATTTTTATTTCTCTCTCTCCGTGTCTCTGTGTCTCAGAGCAGGTGGTGTGGCGTGCGGCGCGGTCCAGCGGCGCCGCCCCTACGTACTTTCGACCCATGGGGCGTTTCCTGGACGGCGGGCTGCTGGCGAATAATCCCACTTTGGACGCCATGACTGAGATCCACCAGTACAACAAATCACTGAAGGCTGAGGTCTCTCTCTCTCTCTCTCTCACACACACACACACACACACACACACACACACACACTACGATTGCTTACGATTTCTGACTGGAATAAAAACATTTATAGAGGTGTGTGTGTGTGTGTGTGTGTGTGTGTGTTTTCAGGGTCGTGGAGATGAGGTGTATCACCTGGGCGTGGTCGTGTCCTTGGGGACGGGGAAACCCCCGCAGGTACCAGTGAACTCTGTCGACGTGTTCAGACCCTCGAACCCTCTGGAGCTGGCGAAGAGCTTCGTAGGGGTCAAAGAGCTGGGCAAGATGCTGGTGGACTGTGTGAGCGCGCGCACACACACACACACTTCATCATGTTCTAATAATTATGTTTTCCTGGACATTACATTTAATACGTGTGTGTGTGTGTGTGTGTGTGTGTAGTGCACAGACTCAGATGGGTGTGCAGTAGACCGAGCCAGAGCCTGGTGTGAGATGACTGATATAAACTATAACAGGTAAGAAAGTGTGTGTGTGTGTGTGTGTGTGTGTGTGTGTGTTGTATATTCCACACAAAGACTTCACATAAACAGTACTCAATATATTCTCTCTCATGCTCTTTTTCCTCTTCTTCTTCTCTCTCAGGCTGAATCCTCAGCTCTCCACCGAGGTTCTCCTGGACGAAGTGAGCGACGCCGTCCTGGTGAACATGCTGTGGGAGACGCAGATGTTCCTCTACGAGAACCGCGAGCTCATACACTCCCTGGCGCAGAAACTCCTGCAGCCCTAACACACATACACACATACATACACACACACACACACACACGTAGTGAGAGTATAGTGTGATAGGAAGAGGAAGTATCAGGTGAGAGTAGTGAGGGAGAGGATGTGCAAATCAGCGGAGTGTTCATTAGTCGGTACTTCCTCATAAAAACGACATCATGTGATCATTTCAGATCGATCAGGCGCTGTGATTGGTTAATGCACATCCAACAGAAATAAGAGTTTCAGAGTTTTAGAGCCCCAACACGACGACTAACGTGACCAAAGTACTATGCAACGTGTACAGAAACACACATGTACTCTATGTTGTTTGTTTGTTTGTGCTTGTTTTTATTGTGTTGATTATTTATTCTAGTTCATCAGAATTTGCACTATCGCATGATTACCAAGATTAATTCATAACATCTAAAAATTACTCTCCAAACCTGCCTCGTCCAGTTGCTCCATGAGCATGAAACATCATTTTTTGTTTGTTTGTTGTTGTTTTTTTTTTTGTTTTGTTTTTTTCCTCTTCAGAACTTGGCTGCTGTATGTTTCTTTTTTAGTACTGTATATTTAAAAATAACTTGGGCATGTATTAACAGATTTTGGGGTATTACAGACTTAATTGGGGCGATTGAAAACGTCCCTTTATACGCAGCGATCTTGCTCTGATTATGACGTTTACACTGTATTAGGTATAATATTTAATCTGGTGTGCAGACGTAAGGACGTGCACTAA